>CM035167.1:100503219-101053705 GCA_020205615.1 Panax quinquefolius | reverse complement strand
AAGTCTTATTTTATTTAATTATATGTATTTCGACTCTTAAATGCACAACTCAAATAATGCAAATTAGAAACTCCTTTCTAATTTCATTACTCGCCGCCAAGGACTCTTTGGGTTGTCATTTATCGAATCACATAGGACATTTCTCTTCTTTTATTAGAAGTGGTAGATTCTTTATTGATCATACATTATCTCCATGTACAACTTATTATACCCAAAGATACCCTTTGATATACCCTAAGGGTCTTAAGGAATAAGTCAAAGTATAACTCATCATACACAAGATACTATGATGATCTCAAGTCCAAGGATCACTTGTCTACTCTCACTACTGAGAATTCTATTGACAGCAAATAAAACTCCATTAGGTATCCCTTAGCGAGCCACGCGTTGGTGAACTTATTCTCTAATAAGCACCTACATACTTGCTTTAGTGTCTCCACACAAATGATCATGAGATCAATCATCCTCATCCAATGAAAGCAAGCAACGTATGTACCAATCTATCCGGATTCACTAATCCCCAATTTAGTAATCCAACGATTGGGAACTATTTTAGTTTTAAGCTTTCTAAGAATTTAGATCTCATTAGAATGATCATCATCATTATTCTAAAAGCATTGCTTAAAACTATGGGTTTATCACATATTATAAAAGCAGTCGTCGTGTAGATAATTAAAAGCCTTTAATAAATTAATACTTTTTATTAATAAATGAATAAGATTATTACAAAGTATATGCTTTATCATCAAACATGATTGGCTTGTATGCATACTACTTTCAATCTCCCACTTGCACTAAAGCCAATCGTCATGGTATCTCATACTCTTCTTCTCTAAGTGGCGATTATCCTGCTTTGTTGGATAAGCTTTAGTTAATGGATATGTAATGTTGTTCATGAGAGTCCACTATCTCTATAGTGATTTTCCATCTTTCAATGATTCTAATAATCAAATGAAAGTGCCACAACACATGTTTAGATCCAAGATGAGACTTAGAACTATTCCTAGTTACGTAATGAACTTTTAATCCAAACAATCAACTTGCAACTTCATTTATAGCTATATACTTTGTCTTTATCACTAAACCAAAGAACTCTTTCTTTGTTTTGGAACCTTTCTAATTTCTCGCACCATTGTTCAAGGTAACACTTTACCTTAAAGTGGATTTTTTGATCGTCTTGGTCTGTCCGAAAAACTTGAGTCCGTAAAGCCCTCTAGTTTTAATTCGGACCCACCATGTTTGCTCACATCCTTAGTGCTTGGGTTAAGAACTTTAAGATGTTTTTCACTGTCTTACAGTGATCTTCTCGTAATATGGTGATCAACATCGGGTCTCGTATATTTCATTGCATACATGATTGTCACTCATGCAATCTCTCTTCTTTGGAGTTTATGGGGACTATTAAGAGAGATACACTCCATGGCTCATCAACATGAGACATCTCTTGGAGTTTGCCATACTAAACGACTTTAGCATCAAATGAATATCGTTCCTTGGGTTAAGTCGAGCATCCTCTTAAATCTATCTATATAGATTTATATCCCCATTAAGATACTCTTCCCAAATCATTCGTGGAGGAATTGTTTAGACAACTTTATCTTTACTGATTGTAGCATTGGTATGTAATTCCTCATCCGTAGTATATCAACATATAATACTAGAAATTTCACGACGCTCCCACTGACCCTTTTGTATACACTTGAAGTCTTACCTCATCGAATGTAACTCTGGATCATCATCTTCTATGATGTGTACCTCATCATCATCATCCATGATGAATCCATACCTCCTAGGTATCTTCGGTACTATTCAGTTACGATTTCGGTTGTGGTGCAATAGACAGTCTATCTATAGGTTCCTCTTATTTGACTTATAGTGTTTTGTGGTTCTTGAACTCTTCAAGATCTATTATCCTCCCACTAGCCCCTTCAATGATAAACACCTTTATCTTAGAAGGCGTGTTTCAGTAACAAATACCTTTTGCTAAGTAGAATTATAGAACATATACCCTAAACTTACTTTAGGATGTCCCACAAATCATACATGTCAAATCTTGTCCCAAGCTTATCCTTGAAACCTTTTCACATAAGTTGGACAACCCCTTATCTTAACATACTTAAGATTAGGAATCCTCCCACATCCATAACTTTTATGGAGTCTTGGGGCTGGATTTTGAGGTTACCTTTTTTCATATATATGTACCATTTCTAGGACATGATCCTGAAGGATATTGGAATGTCGGTAAAATCATTATGGACCGCACCTATGTCTAACAAGGTATTTGAATTTTCCATTCAGATACATCAATCAATTATTGCGTGTCGATGTGTCCATTATGAGAAAACCATTTGAGATGATCTAGAAACTTATTTCACAAGTATTTATTCCTTGATCTAATCAAAGAATCTTAATACCTTGCTAATTTGTTTCACTTTTGAATTCTTTGAACCTTTCAAATAATTCACACTTGTATTTCAAAGAAATACACACATTCAACTCTTTGAATGATCATCTCCTTTTCTTATACTAATTTGTTCAATATGCAAAATTATTTTCATGTAAGTCAAGTATACAAAATCCATTAAGTAATATTCCATTCTATACAAAACATTATTATTATAAATAGAACAACAATTGTTCTTAATTATAATACCAAAAATTTTATTGTCCAACAATAAAATAGAAATAATATTTCTAACAAGAACTAGAATACAATAACAACTTATTGACTTAATAGATTTTCCCGTAGGCATTGCTAAACTATAAGTTTCTATGTCTAATGTTGCAACCTTTGCTTCATTTTCCACACATAGGATTACTTATATTTGTTTAGCTTTCTACTTCTGCTTGGTCCCTTCATAAATCTATATTTATGATAACCAAAGTCGGTATCCAATACCCAAGTAGAACCTTGACTTAAAGAAAAATTTATTTTAAATCATGAACAAATTTGTATTTGTAACCGAAACTTCACTAAGCTTCTTTGGTTAGCCTCTGCAAGATGCTTCTTGCAGTTTCTTTCCAGTGTCCAGGCTTATTGCAGTGGAAGCAAACTCCTTTGCTATCCGTATCAGTTTTGCTCTTATTATCCTTTGTTTATGCCTTTTTCATTTACCTTCTTTGAATCGTTTTTCTTTTCAGAAGATCCTTTGCCCCCTACCAGTAAGACTTGGTTTTTCTTGGTTGGAAAGTGACTCTCAACATTTTTCAATATGTTAAGCAAATCAGCAAAGTTGATATCTAGCTTGTTCATATGAAAAATTCATAACAATTGTGAAAGGAGTCCGGGAGTGAGTGCAAGATCAAATCTTGGCTCAACTCTCCATCCATGACAAAACCAGTTGTCTTAATTGATCAATCAAATTGATCATGTTAAGAACTTTTATCTGCATGACAAGTGTCATCGGTCATTCTAGATCGGAAGAGCTCCTTAGATATGTCGATATCTATCGGTCCTACTTTCCTCACCATCAACTACTTGATGTGCAAGAATATAGTAGGAGCATCCATAGTTTCATCGCCGATTTGAAGCTCGTTATTTATGGATGCGCATGATGCATTGAGCAGTAATGCATCATCATGCCACTTTCTAAAAGTAGCAATCTCTTTCCTCGAGGCATTATGCGCAACCATTGCGAGGGGATAGGCGTATTAAGGACATAAGATAGCTTTTGACCATGAGAACTATTCTCAATTCCTTAACCAATCCAGATTAAATTTGGTCCAGGTTAATTTAGCATCTAATATGCTTCGCAGTTGATAGTAATTTTAGACATTGTAAAATTACGTAAATGAATTTGTAATTAACAACATTTTAACATACATTCTTTTATTAATTACCAAAATAAATTAGGTCTTGTTTTTAAATTGGTATCTCTCACTATTTTCTTCAAACTATATTACCTCACTTATATAGTTCTAAGCCAAAATCTAATTAAAGATCTCGCTAGTGAGAATAAGGATCCCATTTCAAATGTATATAGCCTTGTGGTGACACAACAAACTATATATAAATAAATAGGTAGACAACTTTTGTCAATTACATCAACTATGCAACTCCTTTTCTTTTGCCTCTTAGATTATTTTGATCAAGTGGTGGCACATCCGAATCAAAATTATCCAAGTTAAGTCCGACCTAGCACTCCATATATTCAAAAAGAAAAATATCATCCTTGTGGTGACACAACAAAACAATATTGTTCAATTTTCTTTATAAGCATCAAATGTGATAAATTAACATCTTAAATACTTAATACTTGCCTTGTGGTGACACAACAAACTCATATTAAATATTTAATACTCTATTAATTTTATCATGCTAGAAAGCTGACGTTCGATATTCCAAATATCTTTGAAGGCTTAGGACTTAATATAAAAATTGAGGGTTTGTTATTAATTTGTCTCATCTTGTTTAATACATGCATATATATATATATATATATAAAATACGCGTTATATTAATGAACATCTGAAGCATGTTTGCATAATATATAATATATATAGTATAAGCATGCACATATAGAATACTATATTCTACCGGATTGATTATGGACTTTTATTCTAGTTTGGTTCACTAGAGCCACCAAGTGAACCAAAAGGTCAAACCCTAGGGGTGCAAGAAATAATATTTAAATATAACTATTACATTTAAACCCGGGCTTCATTACAAACGGGTCTTCAAGCGCTCCTTATCCCTTGATCTCTAATTCTTCAAAATTAATTCTAAATATTCCTATTACAAAACTATTTTAAAATAAATAGAAACCTTGATCGTGATCGAGGAAAGTACATAGGAGGAGATAGAATTTACATTAAGAAAAATTAGAGAAGACGAGTCTGTGAGACCCCATTTAATAAAACCCATACATTTATGCATCCAACTAAAATAAAATCCAATCGCATTGGTCAATAGTCCATAATCAATCCCATTTATTATCATACACATCATCATATGCATCAATAAATAACATTCATCTTATGAATAATAAACATTTAATATATATATTGATATCATTTAATGGGCAAATTTAGTTAGTATAAAATCTATTTTTGAATCAAAATAAACTCCTTTATTTTAATCCAAATTTAAATTAAGATAAAACTATTTTATTTTAATTTATCCAATTTTGAATAAAATAAACTATTTTATTTTAATCAAAATCTTTAATCAAAATAAACTCCTTTATTTTAATTAATTATGGAATCTAATTCCATGTATATAAAAATCTTTAATTAAAATAAACTCTTTTATTTTAATTAATTATGGAATCAATTCCATGTAAAAAAATTTATTAAAGGAAACACGGATATTCTTTCCTATTCACAAATAAACTCCTTTATTTTGAATAATATGAAATCTTATTCCATATTTAAATAAACTCCTTTATTTAAGGAAACATGGATTCTCTTTCCTATTCACAAATAAACTCTTTTATTTTGAATAATATGAAATCCTATTTCATATCTAAATAAACTCCTTTATTTAAGGAAAGATGGAATACAATTTCAACTCCAATTAGTTATCATGGAATCCAATTCCAACTCTAATTAGTTAGCATGAAATTCTAATTTTAAAATTAAAATAAACCTTTTTATTTTAAGATTAAAATAAACCTTTTATTTTAAAATTAAAATAAACTTTTATTTTAAGATTAAAATAATTATATATATATATATAATATTCAATTTTAAAATTAAAATAAACTCTTTTATTTTAATATTTAAAATAAACCTTTTATTTTAAAATTAAAATAAATATTATTTTAATTATAAAATTATTAAGAATAATATATTATATATATATAGTATATATAATATATTATAAAATAATAAAATAACCGAATATATATATATATAAAACCGTACATATATATCATATATATATATATAATAACCGTGCACTGCACTTAAACTTAAAAAAAACGGCAACTTGCTTTCCTTTTTCGATTTTCGTGCCCTGCTTCCATGTTTTTTTTTTTTTTATACAACATAATTATGCCCAAATAAATTGTTCTAAACATATATCAATATACATATTAAAACAATTAATAATTCGCATAAAGGTTTGGCTCTGATGCCACTGTTAGGTTTGTAAAATTCATAACGCAATCAAATTGCATAAAAAGTAGCGGAAGCGTGTAAAATCAGAGTTTAAAAATTTACAAACCATATACCCGGATCACCCTTTATGCACAATTATTAATTAAACGAAAAGATAAAGAATAAAATCATACCCTTGAAGATCGAGCTTCCTCAGGTACAAGTTCACCTCCAAATCCTTTCGCGTTCAATCTTGAATCCACCGGGTTTGGTTCCTTCCTTTGATCAACGTTAGCCACCCAAGTGTTTGGCCTCTAGAGGTGATCCACCAAGGAAGAAGAAAATTCAAGAAGAAGGGTGGTTGGCTAAACCCTAGTTTTCTATCTCTATAGAAAAAGCGTACTCTCCCAACTATTGGAATTATTACGTATGTTGAAAAATAAACAACCCATGCCACCCATAATAAGACTCCTCTTATTTATAGATGTGGGCAACCCATCTTAACAATTAAGGAATTGGATTTTATTTAATTAATTAAATTCTTTTAATTAATTAAGCTCCCTAATCTTATTAGGGATAATTAATTAAACTCCTTTAACTAATTTTCCTTCCTAATCCAATTAGGAATAAATGAGAGTACTTATATTAAATTAATTCCTAAACTCTTTTAGAAATTAAAATAATAATAATTGTAATAATATTAATAAGACTCCTCTTATTAATTTATATTTAATATTTCTAAAATATTAAATAATAAATATTAAGTTATTTAATTTATTCTATCACCATAGATTAAATTAAATATGCATATTTATATTATTACGATTATGCCATTAACTTCTTAAATAATTATTCTTCCTTTTATGGTGTGACCCTTTAGGTTCTCCATATTAAACCCAAGGTTGTGAATAAATCAATTAGAACAATTTAATCTTATTTAAATAAATAAATTAAACAATTAATTTATTTAAATAAATAATATTTATTCTACAATAGGGATAAGCCTCCCTAGCGATCAGCGACTTTCCGGATAATATAGATTTCAACATTAATCATTAAAGAACCTTTGAGTAAATAGTTACCGCATAATTCAATCAATCCTTCCACCATACAATGTCCCAATTAAATATAAGATATGGAATTTTTGTCAAGTCTTATTTTATTTAATTATATGTATTTCGACTCTTAAATGCACAACTCAAATAATGCAAATTAGAAACTCCTTTCTAATTTCATTACGCCTTGGCCAAGGACTCTTTGGGTTGTCATTTATCGAATCACATAGGACATTTCTTCTTTTATTAGAAGTGGTAGATTCTTTATTGATCATACATTATCTCCATGTACAACTTATTATACCCAAGCATACCCTTTGATATACCCTAAGGGTCTTAAGGAATAAGTCAAAGTATAACTCATCATACACAAGATACTATGATGATCTCAAGTCCAAGGATCACTTGTACTACTATCACTACTGAGAATTCCTATCGACAGCAAATAAAACTCCATTAGGTATCCCTTAGCGAGCCACGTTCAGTGAACTTATTCTCTAATAAGCACCTACATACTTGCTTTAGTGTCTCCACACAAATGATCATGAGATCAATCATCCTCATCCAATGAGCAAGCAACGTATGTACCAATCTATCCGGATTCACTAATCCCCAATTTAGTAATCCAACGATTGGGAACTATTTTAGTTTTAAGCTTTCTAAGAATTTAGATCTCATTAGAATGATCATCATCATTATTCTAAAAGCATTGCTTAAAACTATGGGTTTATCACATATTATAAAACACCATCATGTAGATAATTAAAAGCCTTTAATAAATTAATACTTTTTATTAATAAATGAATAAGATTGTTACAAAGTATATGCTTTATCATCAAACATGATTGGCTTGTATGCATACTACTTTCACACAGAACATATACACTTATACCCTTAATCTTGAATAATTCACCACAAAATTTTTAAATCCATAAAATTTCTTCCCGGAATTGTTAAATCCATTCACTTATTTTCTGTCTAGGTTTATTATTTAACCTTAATTCAATCTTTTAAGCTTTTTAACAAATATCCAAATTCTCGGGTTGTCACATTCACCCCTTCTTCTAAAAATTTCATCCCCGAAATTTACCTTACACCTTTCATACACAGCATCACATGCTACCCAAAACATCTCTCACAAGAGTTAAATTATTCAAATCATACTGAGGAGTCATATAGACTACGAACTTTCATTTTCGAAAATGTTATATGGAAATTCATCCACAAACCGTCATATCTTGCAGACACATAGGGTAATTAGCCCGATATGCCTAGTACTGGCCAAGTACTGCTGGATGAAACAATTTTTCCCCGTTTCTTCTATCCGCCTTGGGCGCATAAAATTTCTTACTATCGAAATCTGCACCAAAACAAATTGGTTCGGGAAAGTTTTCCAAGAACGCTTAGAATTTTATAAACGTTGGTCTAGCCGAATCAAATAGCATATACTCATATCAATAATTCAATTCAATCAAAATATTTAGGTATAGCCAAACCCCGTTGGCAAATTAAAATTTTAAAATTAGTCTAAAAATGACGTCATGATGTCGTACTGTATTAACAGCCCGTTTGAGGATGTCTTCATCGAGTGACTTTGTCATAAAACATCATACAATAGTGGAACAACGATTTTAGATCAAATTCAACACTAAGTATTCCTGTATTTACAAGTCCATCAACTTTTTATCATCTCTGCACCAGGTTACATGGTACATAAGTGATAAATACAAATATATTTTGATATTTCAAATCATTATCGTCTAGCTAAAACAAGTAGCATAGACTATTCTTTAAACCGTTCAAAAATCATTGCAATTCCGTTTTATCATCTCAACAAGTAACGATGTGTCGGTGGCTCGAAGTCCACACATACACAATGGTCACCAGAAGTTGAGAATACAAATTTTTTTTTTCAAAAGCACAAAGTGCGTATTTAGCTTGATGTCAAAATTTTGAAGTCTAGCATAGCTAGTAGATTTGGGAAACCTATGTCTCCACTAATAATTCATTGCCTAATATTACTATCTATTCCTATTATCCTCAATACTCCATTCACACTTAGTTCTACCCAGTTCGTCAAACTTACCACACTTATGAGTTCAGGAACTTTCCACAATCATATGAGTTTAAGAACTTGTCATAGACAGACCTTTGGAGTCCATTCGCTGAGGGGTTTATAAATATTTCATATAATTATGAGTCACGAACGTACCATAAATATGTGTTTTAAGAACTCGTACTTAACCTTATATTCTCTAACTATACCCTACCTATCTGGTATACACCTGAGAAAAGAATCACCTTCTCAATAGGTATATAGCAAATAGCGTGACACAAACATTTCAATGATTATCAGTACCAGAAACTAAATAGTTTTTACACCAAGTACAATTCCCCGCCCATAACAAGGAATCATACAACTAAGCTGCTGACATGAGTCCTCAATTGAAATCCCCACCTAATCCTAACTCCCTTCTTAATACGAATCTTTGCTGTAAACTTTTCAATCATTCGCTTGATTCTTCTCCATACTATAACCTTATCAGATCATAAGGTGATCTCATCATATATATTACGATTCATTTCTATACTATGATCGTTTTGTTTTATGATCTCCTGTCACTGTACTTTTAGTCTTTTAGACTCTATCTATTCATTACTACTGTTCACCTTTATTATCAGAGTTAGGGAACTCCGTATCTTTATAACTCGTCGAGATTCGTCTTTGAATCTTACCGACACACTAACTCTATTTGAGTCAGTACTTATCCTAATCACTGCGGTTATTAGACTAAGGTAATCCTACCCTAGGTTTATAACCAACAACTTTGATACCAACTGTGAGGTCCCCAGATCCGGGTCCCGAATCACCGCGGATCTGGTACACTCATACTATTACTATTGCGGAAGATATATGTAAGAACCCAACTTTTATGAATAAAGATTAATTTTTCTTTAAATATTATTTTTGAATATTATGGTATGGATTTGATATAATGTTATAGTTGTGGGTAATATTTATAAATTTTGCAAAGTAAGCAAGTTGTCATAAAATATTCGATTGGTCGGGGAATATTCGTTTTATCAGGGAATATTCGTACGGCGGCACAATCATTGGTGGACCCCATAACAAAATTATTGTCGAAGTTAGAAAACGACAGAAATATCTTTTTACAAAAATAACAGCGAAAGTTTTACCGTTAACTGTTGAAATACCCCTTGATAAAAGTACAGTAATACGCGTGGTTGCATAGTAGTACACAGTATTGTACAATATCTTTGATTATTGATGCTTACGTGAGAAGTCACTCAGTTTTATTCAATAATTACCACAGTAATTGTTGCACAGTTTCTTATATTTTTGATTCAATTATTGTCACAGTATCATCTGCATAATATTTTACATTATTAAATCAATAATTGACGCGACACAATTATTCATATTATTAGTTAGCATTATTGACAATGTCTAGAAAATTCTGTCGAGGAAAGGGGTTTGGTCATCTAATTGTGCGCTTGATAATGATAAATCCTTATCGAAAGCCCCTCTTTCACGGGAATGATCGGTTGTTGATATTGTGAGCTTATAATATTAATTATTATGTGGTGGATATTGGTTCAATTTTGATTTAAATGAAGGAATTTTAGCATGAAATAATTATTGAAAGTTTGGCATATTTTACGTGGAATTACAATTATTTCTCGATAAAATATTCATTCAAATATATTATTATAATATTTTATAATTATTTAAATAAAAATATATATATATATATATATATATATATATATATATATATATATATAAGCATGTGATTTAATTTTCCTTGAATGCTTTTCTAAGTTGGTGGGCGGAAGAAATTTTTCCTACATGTGTGCTTTGTTTTTGGGTGGCCATTTCATTTGCCTGCAAACTTATTTTTCAAAAGTGGGTCCTCAATCTTGGAATTGGGTGGTTGTAAAGAAAGAATTGCATTGTTAGGCCAATTATTTGGTAGATGATATTTCCTGCAAAGTTGGTTTTCAAAGGGTGGCCCCCACCCATATAGAAAATGAAGGAAAGTTAGGCTTTGAATGGAAAAGTTAGGCAGAAGAAGAAAAAATAAAAATTTGGCAGAATGCTTTGTTTTATGCCTCCGAGTTTCACTTTAAAAGGAGGGCAACCCCTCCTTCCTCAACACACCACTTCAAAATCAGAAATTCTTATTCTATAGTATTGTGAGCATTTTCTTGAGTATAAGAATACATTGAGTGTAGTTTTTTCTGCAAGATTTTCTCAGAATAATATCCGATATTCCAATCAAATCAAGTTTCTACTAAGGTAAATGATATTATTTTATTTCAATACTCGTAAGAAATATTATTTTCTTTCATACTCCATAATATGGAAGGGATATTATTTTATTTCATATTCCTAAATTTAAACTTACCATGGTAAGTATTGTTACTATAATTCCTGAAATTAGTAGAATATCTTTGATATTTGCGTTTCATCCATTATCTTTTCATAAAAATATTATTCTGAGCATTCTTAATAAGTTTTAACCTCTCCATGCCGGAGTACTATTCACGGGGTACTATTCCCAAAGTACTATTCACGGGGTACTATTCACTCAAGCACTATTCACCTTGGATACTATTTATGATAAAAATTGATTTCTTTTCGGTCCAAATCATTTTTGATACAATATTATTCTTGAATTTTACACCACAAAGCAGTATCATGTTGACAATTTGGACATTTTTGAATTCTGGATAAATTAAATTATAAATCTTTAGAATTTATCCTTTGCTTGCATTTAATTGAATTCTTATATCATTGTCATCATCCTCATGTTTATATTGTTATGAAAGTCATATTTGGCCCGTAGTGCATAGATGGATTGTGGATTGGTATGATTATGACCAGGGCTCATTCGGTATAATCATGACTCGTAATGTTACATGTTAGTTCCTAGTTGGCACAATAGTTATCTAGAAGGGGGGGGGGGGGGTTGAATAGATATTTAAAAATCTTTTCATTTTAAACTTGTTCTTTGATAATGATTAAAACTTAGCAGAATAAATGTTTGTTTTAATCTTCTTTACCAAGCAATGGAGTTATGAGAGTGAGGCAGTTATGGTAGTTATAACAGTTATGGTATAAATGTAAAAGACACAGTCGTTTTAAGTGGTTCAGAGCACTTAAAGCTCCTAGTCCACTCTTCTACTTGACAAGTAGGTAATCCACTAAGGATGTCTTTTATAACCACGAATCACATAGATTCCTTCTAGACCGGTGATCTAGGAACTTCTTAGTTCACTCTTGAACTCTTCAAGTCCATGCAGACTTGGCTTTCTTCTGATTCACTCTGAACTCTTCAAGTCCAATGAGACTTGGTACTCTTCTTTAGTTGGTTGATAATGTTGAGTTCTTGATGGTTGCTTCTTCGATTCTTTGTGTAAGCACTTGTTCTAAAAAGCTGAGTAGTTGAGCAAGCTTTGCAATATCTCGGATCGTAGAGTTGAGCTTGAGAGAGATGTTCACGTTGTTTGTTCAATGCTTGCTTAGTTCTCTCTCATACATCGATATGCATATATGTGATCTGAAAACTATATCCGTTGGATCCATCCGTTGAGACATTAAATGCATTTGACTTTTACGATCTTTGATGGAGACATTTCGCACATCTTACAAAGCGCATTACGGCCCACTAACACATCATTTGCTTTCTCACCTAACACACGAAAAGGTGTTTTGCCCCCTACCTATGGTACTTTCCTTAGCTTCTTCAATATCGCTTCTTTGTTGCATACTAAGGATATTTCATATTACTTTGGGGTGATGAATCTTTGCAGCATCTAGAATCCATTCCTCATATATTGGAATCTGTCTTCACACATAAATGAGGCTCGGCGTTTTTACGATATAAGGCAGATGCTCTCTACGATTGGATCGTAGTGACTTATCGCCTTGGTGCTCGATACGATGCTATCGGTGAGAGCACTCTGATTTCTCTTAAACCCTTGCACACTACGATCTTCACTTGCTCGTGTTGTTACTCTACGTTTCCAAGAGCATACTACGATCGTTGACTTGTAAACTCAATGTTTCCTTCAGCACACTACGATCGTTGAGATGGCTCGGCAAACGTTGGGACCACTCTACGTTTTTCGAAGAGTCCCTTCAAGGCAGGCACACTACGATCTTTGAAGCTCTACGTTTCTGCCTTGACTTCTGTAATGTTGATCAGATGATACACTAGGATTTTTTCGAAGCCTATCTATTACATCTCAAGATCAACTTAACAGCTTTAATCTTTCTATCTATACATTTTATTACAGAATGATACACGTTAAGATCTTAGATCAACCTAACAAATTTAATCTATCACTAACTCCTTGTACATATCTTACTTAGAAGGACTTTACAAATAATCATGAGCATATACATTAAAACATCAAATCATAATATGCATTCTCCCAACAATCTCCCCCTATTTGATGTTGACATAACCAAGGAGATTTGTTGTCATGATTTATTAGTGTCTAGATACATTTGCAGAAAATTTAAACACGACTTAGTATTTCAGTGATTAGCTGAAATTTCTAGAGAATAAGCATGAATTTATTGATGTTCAAAAAATATTACAGTTTTAGCTTTACATCAATAAGAATTTAAAGTTTCAACTTATCTCTATTTCTTTGACCTTTTTCTTGGTGGGTTGGCATACTCCTCAGCCCTTCTTTTTCTGCAAGCTTCCTCGTTTCTGGCTAACTCTTCCAGCTCGCTTGGACTTAGTCTTGGATTTTCCTCATGCCTATACATGAATACAGAATCTCCAGTTGGCATTCTTATAAATGTGGTAGACACATCTTCTTGTGGTGGAGTTGACTCCTGACGGCTTAAAGGTATGGCCGTTAAAATTCCCTGCTGATCAGATCGTTGAGCCTGATGGTGGAATTGTCTTGCAGGAGGGCTTCTTGACGCTTGAGCATGAAATTGTCCTTTTCCCCTTTCTTGGTTTCCTTAACCTCCTCTGCCTCTGCCCTGATCTCTTTGTGCTCCTTGAACTCCTTTCCCTTTATTCTCCCCCTTTATGTCAGTATCAAGGGTTCGAATGTCTGCAGAAAGTCTATTGACTCCTTGGACAAGCTCATTCAGTTGGCTTTGTGTCTGAGCAATGTCCTCTCGACTTTCCTTGATCGATTTTTTCGATCTAGCTTCTTTGTTTCGGAGGGCAGTGAGAATAATGTCATTCTGACGTTCCTGATTGACATAGGATTTCTGGAATTCTTGGACTGAGGCTTTCAAGTTGATGAAGTTCTCCAGAATAAGTTTATTTTGAACTTCTTTATTTTTCTGCATTTCAAGAACTACCTCTCTTTGCTTGGTGGCTACCTGGAAGTGAATCTCATCTCTGTCCTTCATGCTCTTAAGAATTTCTTGGATAATTTCCCTTAGCTTCTTTGTAAGCTCAACATTCATAGTACCAGGAAAGTTATTTGCAGCTGTGATCATTTGATTCAGCCGGATATGAATGAGGCCGGAGTGAGATTCTAGGCTTTCTTCTATATTCTTGACCATGTCCTTGGTTGCTTCCTTCAAGTCATCCTTTTGTGGGTAGATTTGGGAGAGAATCATTGGTTTGAGGATTGTTGGATGGTGGGGATTCTTTGTGAGTCTGATCTTGCATGGAGTAGAGAGCAAGATCAAGACTGAAATAGTCGTTTGAGGAGGAGGATGGTATGTCTGATGGAGGGGGCACGAGTTTGATGTTTTGACTATAGGCTCTACGATATCTATTTGGGACTCTACGACTGGGCTAGAGTCATGGATCGTAGAGATGGTGGTTTGTGGAAGCAAAATAAGGTTGGCTATATTTGGTTCTTCAGTTATAGAATTTTGGGATTTTGTAACTGGGAATTGATTTACTAGATTGAGAATCACTTCCAACCATCGAGGGAATTCATAGAATTGACTAAATGATGATGATGGCAAGTGATTAACTCTGAAGTGAGTAGGGATAGATAATACCTCAAGTTTATCCTTTGAGGAAGAGGTGTTGGTAATCAACTTCTTTGCAAAGTGGAATCTCCCTGGGAATCCATGAGCCAGCACTGAGATGGCCGGATATTCTTTGAAACTCCAGAAAATTTGATCCCAAGAGTTTTTGATTTGGGCTTGATGGTATGGCATCATGGGTAGGTATGAGAACATCTGATTGTATAGGTAGCTTCTATACCCATCTCTGCCTACACCAGTGATCTGAAGATCATCATCATCTTCTTCCTCTCTTCTTACTTCGTTGGAGGACTCCATTATCTCAATGGGATCTTGATGATCTTTTACTGGTTCCTCTTCATTTCTGGCAGGAACATCTTCTTCTGCCATTGGGATATCTTGAGGCTCGCCCTCAACTTGATCATCTTCTTGTAAGATCAAAAGCTCCCCTCAAGTGGAGCATTTTCTTGAGCTTGACCATCTCCCCCTCGGTGGTGTATTCTCTATCATGAGAATTTTGGGATCTCCCCTCGGTGGAACCTTTGTCTTCTTGACTTGCTCTGGATAGTTCCTTCTTATGACCATACTCTTTGCTTCTTTCTTCAACACCTTTTCATTTTCAAGAATGTACTTCTTGACCAGCTTTCTCCTTGCTTTGCTGGGTTTAGCCACAACTTCAGGACTCTCTTGAATCTCAGCTTTGTCATGTTCAACAACCACTATGCTTGAAGCAGCTGCCTCCTTGTCTGCCATGCTAGATCCGGTCTCCACAAACAGTAGAGACTCTACGATTGAGGTGACTAATGGCCTTTTGGACTTTTGACCAACTTTGTTTTTCTTCAGGATCTGGGATATGGTTGCCTGATCCTCATCTGCTTCATCTTGCTGCTGCTTTCTCCTTAGCATCCTCAGTCTCTATATCAGAGGACTCTACAGGTATATCAGTAGTAGATCCTTGCGGCTCTTACATCTGTCTAGCCCTTAGCTTCCTTTTGCCCTTGCTTTTTCTGGTAAGGATAGAGGGTTCTTCTTCTTTGTTGATTTCTTCTTCTTCTTCTTCCCTGACAACGAACACGTTTCTGGAATGCTGAGTTCTTGAGTTCCCAGTTCTTCCTTTGGATTACATCATCATTTGTATATATTCAGCAGGGTTCCTCTTCCAGTTTTCAAACAACTGCTGGGTCATTCTTCGATTTGGGTTGATGGCTTCTCCCTCTTCATCCCCAATTTTGTCACCCAGTGCAGATTGCAGAATGATACTCAAGAAAAGCCCATATAACATCTTCTGAGGGCTTTTTGATTTCTTCGAGTTTACTATCCACTTACCTATCCATTCGAGCAATATAGCTCCATAGTTGAGTTGTATACCATAATACATGGCCGTCATGAGCTTAAGTTGAGCTTCATTCACCGAGTCATGTCCTAAGCTCTTGCAACATATACATTTCCCAATAATATCAGCTAAAAATTCGTACCTCTGGGGGAATTCCTTCTTCTTTTACCCTTTCACAGAGGGGTTTTTCTTGTGATGCATTTTTCTTAGTCCCTCTTGGAAATCTACGAAATCTAAGTGTGGATGCCATTCATTCTTGAGACCTAGGGCAAGATTGAAGTCCTCTGCCTTCAGTCAGATTTCTACTCCCCTTGCTTTTTTAGTGATGGTGTTGTTTTCAAACACACCATTCTTGTAGAACTCCTTCACTAACTTGGGATATATCAGTATGTCTTCGCCCAGAGCCTCTTCGAGACCCGCCTTCTTCAGTAGCGCCAGGGTCTTGTGAAATTTTGGAGGAGCTGTCTTGAACTCGTCAAAGTAGAGTCTGTAGCCTGAGATAACATTAGATGACGCCATTGATTTTCTAACTTGAAGTGAGATTCGACTGAGCTTTCCTCTGAGTTAGGGTTTTTGCTTTGAGAGAGAGAGAGAGAATGAGAGAGAGAGATAATCTTTTGAACTTCAGATTTCGAAAATACGATTTCAACTTGTACTTGTAACTTCCCTCTCTTCTTTTTCGCTTAGTGGGATAGGTGTCGACTTTTGCTTGGCTCTACAATTTTAACTATTCAGGAATGTACTGATTTGCCCTTGGCTTCTTCAGAACTGAGGTGTCCTTAGGAAGACTACGATCGTTGGGGTATTCTTATGTTCGTTGAGTCTGTCCTGCGATCGTTGAGTCTGTCAAGCATTCGTTGAGTCTGTCCTACGATCGTCGAGTCTGATCAATCATTCGTTGAGTCTGTCCTGCGATCGTCGAGTCTGTCCTGCATTAATTGAGTCTGTCCTATGATCGTCGAGTCTGATCAATCATTCTTTGAGTCTGTCCTGCGATCATCGAGTCTGTCCGAATCCTTGTGATGAGTTTTTGATAAAGCATTCTTTTAAGGCAGCTCAGGAAGGGCCAACCTCTTGGAGAGATTCAAGGGTTAGGTTTGTTCCCGAGGCACCTCTTAGAGAGATTGCCTTGTTTATAAAGCTTGTCATCACAGGGTGCATTTTTGCTTTGTTGATGGGACTTGTGTCATCGTTGAGTCTGCACTATGATGATTGAGTCTTTGCTATGATCGTTGAGGTAGTTGTCTTTTCAGCTCTACGATCATGAACTTTCCTTGACCATGTCTACAATTTTGAGTTTAGCCTTTGTATCTGTCATGGTTAGCAAAATCTAGAGCATATATTTCATGGTTATAGATTTAGCATGCCTAGCTCACTTATTAACATATTAAATCTGGATTCATCTAGGGGTTTTGTAAAAACATCAGCAAGTTGATTTTCAGTGGGGATATATTGTAAAGATATAGTTTCATTTTGCACATGATTCCTAATGAAGTGATACCTTATATCTATATGCTTAGTCCTAGAATGCATAACAGGATTATGAGTTATTGCTATGGCACTTGTGTTATCACAGTGTATGGGAATAGATTTGAAATCAAACCCATAGTCAGCTAGCTGATTTCTCATCCATAGGATCGAAGCACGGCCATTTGCCGGTGACAATATATTAAACTTCTGGTTGAAGTGACCTTTGAGTTTTGCTTTTTGCTAAACCAGGACACAAGTCTGGTTCCTAGTAGTTGACAAGTGCCACTGGCACTCTTTCTATCTATTTTGCATCCTGTAAAATCAACATCTGTGTATCCTGTTAGTTCAAATAAGGATTCCTTGGGATACCAAAGCCCCAAGTAAGGTGTACCCTTGAGATACCCGAAGATCCTCTTTACAGCAAATAAATGTTACTCTTTAGGGTTAGCCTGAAATCTAGCACATATGCATATTGCAAACATTATATGCAGTCTCTTGGCGATTAGGTATAAAGAGAACTATCATACCTCTGTATTGAGTGATATCAATACTTTTACCTTTCTCATCCTTGTCAAGCTTGGTTACAGGAACAATTGGTGTTTTCATGGGAGAGGCTGATTCCATGCCATACTTTTTTAGTAAGTCTTCGATGTACTTGGCTTTGTTTATGAAAAGTCCTTCATCAGTCTGCTTCACTTGCAGTCCAAGGAAGAAATTCAGCTCACCCATCATGCTCATTTCAAACTTGCTCTGCATTAGCTTAGAGAATCTCTTGCATAACTTTTCGTTAGTGGAACCAAAGATAATATCATCAACATATATTTGAACTAGTAAGACTTTATCTTTATGCTTTCTAAGAAATAGTGTGGTATCTACTCTACCTCTAGTGAACCCATTTTCAATTAAGAAGTTAGTCAGTGTTTCATACCATGCTCTAGGTGCTTGTTTAAGACCATATAAGGCTTTATCTAATCTATAGACATAATTGGAAAGAGATGGATTGATGAAACCTGGAGGTTGCTCTACATAGACTTCTTCTTGGAGTTCTCCATTTAGAAATGCACTCTTGAAATCCATCTGAAAGACTTTGAACTTCATGTGGGCAGCAAAGGCAAGAAAGATTCTGATGGCTTCTAGTCTGGCAACAGGTGCAAATGTCTCATCATAGTCGATACCTTCTTCTTGAGAATATCCCTTTGCCACTAATCTTGCCTTGTTTCTGGTTATGACCCCATTTTCATCCATTTTGTTTCTGAAGATCCACTTAGTTCCTATCACAGGATGACTCTTTGGTCTTGGTACCAATCTCCATACTTTGCTTCGTTCAAATTGGTTGAGTTCTTCCTGCATGGCTTCTATCCAACTGGAGTCTTCCATAGCATCCTCTATCTTCTTTGGCTTTATTTGTGACAGGAAGCTTAGATAAAAGCATTCATTCTGAGTAGCAGCTCTTGTTTTGACATAAGCACTCGGATCTCCAATGATTAGATCCTGAGTGTGATATCTTGCCCATCTGTTACCGATTGGGACATCTGTTCTGATGCCTTCCTGTCTTAAGTCTTCAAGGTTTATCTCTTCTTCTTGGAGTGGAGGCTCGCTGTCTGGCATTGACCTCTCTACGATTACATTCTCATACTCTAAGATTTCACTGTTTGGTACTACGCTCGTAGTGTTGAGCTCGACGACTTCATTCGTAGTGTTTGCACTATCAATCGTAGTGTCTTGAGGCACTGTTTTGTCTAAGTCAGTTTCATCAAAGATGATATGTATCGAGACTTCAACATTCAGTGTCTTCTTGTTGAACACTCTGTAAGCTTTGCTGTCTGTGGCATACCCAAGAAAGATCCCTTCGTCTGACTTGGGCTGGAATTTTGTCAGATACTGCTTTCCATTGTTGAGAATGTAGCATGCACAACCAAAGACATGGAAGTAGCTGACACTTGGCTTCCTTCCTTTCCATAGTTCGTAGGGCGTCTTCTTGATCGTAGAGTGAATTAATGATACATTACTGCGTGTAGCATGCACGGTTGTTGACTTACACGCCCAGAAATATTGAGCGAGATATTCTTTGCTAGTAGAGTCCTACCGACCTCTATCAGTCTTCGTTCTTTCTTTCAAAGAACTCCATTTTATTGAGGAGTTCGTGGAGCTGAGAAGTTATGACTGATGCCATTGTCTGTGCAGAATTTGTCTATTTTTGAGAAATCGAATTCTCTTCCATAATCACTCCTTATGGCCTTAATTTTCTCTCTATTCTCGTTCATCACCAGTCTGAACATCTTGATTAATTCGGAGCTCGTTTCATCCTTTAAAGTTAGGAAGAATACCCATGTGAATCTGGTGTAGTCGTCGACTATGACTAGAGAGTACCTTTTTCCTCCAAGACTAGTTGTTGGAATTGGCCCAAATAGATCCATGTGAAGCAACTGCAGGGGCTTGTCGATAGAGTTGGCAATTTTGCTTTTGAATGAGCTTCTGGTTTACTTTCCAAGCTGACAGGCATTGCATGGCCTTTCTTTTACGAAGTTGAACTTTGGTAGGCCAGCTACGAGATCTTTTGATGCCAGTTTGGACATGCTCTTGAAGTTTAAGTGAGACAACCTTCTATTCCATAGCCAGCTTATTTCTTCAGATGTTTTTGCCAGAAAACATATGGTCTCATCTGAGCTTAGTTGACCAAGATCCACTGTGTAGACATTTCCTTCTCTTGTCCCGGTTAGCTTTATAGCAGATGTCTTCAAATCTTTGACTTGACATTGATTGTTGAGAAATGTCACTTGATGACCCTTGTCGCAGAGTTGACTGATGCTTAGAAGGTTGTGTTGCAGACCTTCTACATATGCTACCTTCTTTGAAAGATCTTTGCACCATTGCCAGTGAGCTATATCCTCTTGTCTTGCCCGAGCCGTTGTCTCCAAAGATAACTGAGGGACCATCCTTTTCTATGTAGTTAGATAAGAGGGCTTTGTTCCCGGTCATGTGCCTTGAGTATCCAATGTCCAGATACCATGTAGTGATCGTGGAGCTCTTTTTCTGTCAAAATATTGAACCTTCATTTTGGTACCCATATTTGCATAGTTCCTTCTTTGTTAGTGCCTTTGGGGACCCAAATCTGTTTAATCTTGGGTCTCACATGCATGGAATTATAATAACACTTGACAGCCTTGTGACCATATTTATTGCATATAAAACACCTAGTATGATGCATGCCAGTGTGTGCATGATGATTTATCCTCCATTTGGACTTGTGTGGTTCTTTAATTATCCTTCTGTTAAATTGATTCTCATTTTTCCACGTGTCCTTGGATTTCATAAATAGTGATGAGTGTGCCTTACCTCTCTTGTACCTTCCCGGTTGATTCGTAGAGTTGGTCTTGCTTGACTCTACGATTCTTGAGGTTGGTGAGTAGAGGTTGGTTTCTCTTCTCTTTATGAACCCGCACCAAACATGAGATCCTTTACTCCTATGAGTAAGAATGGAGCAGACGACAAGGTTGAACTTGTTCTTCCTTCTGTGAGGATTTCACAAAGGTAATGCTTCTACTGAAACTTGAGGCATTACTAGTGCTAGTTTCCTTTGTCTTTTCCACACAAGGCTCTGAGATGGATTCTCCAAAGCCTAGGCCTGTCTTTTCGAGTGTGCTTCTCTGACTAGAGAGCAGGCAGTCCATGGATGATGAGGATTTATTCCATGTAGAGATAGTCTTTTCTAGATCCTCAATTTTAGAGGTTAGATTAGACTCTCTTTGTGCATTGAGTGTGTTTGTCTGTCTTAAGGTCTCATTCTCAGCCTCAAGCTTGGAAAGAAGATTAGTACTTAGAAGGACTGTTTCAAGTGAAAGTAGTATGCACACAAGCCAATCATGTTTGATGATAAAGCATATATTTTGTAACAATCTTATTCATTTATTAATAAAAAGTATTAATTTATTAAAGGCTTTTAATTATCTACATGATCTTTGTTTTTTATAATATGTGATAAACCCATAGTTTTAAGCAATGCTTTTAGAATAATGATGATGATCATTCTAATGAGATCTAAATTCTTAGAAAGCTTAAAACTAAAATAGTTCCCAATCGTTGGATTACTAAATTGGGGATTAGTGAATCCGGATAGATTGGTACATACGCTGTTCTTGCTTTCGTTGGATGAGGATGATTGATCTCATGATCATTTGTGTGGAGACACTAAAGCAAGTATGTAGGTGCTTATTAGAGAATAAGTTCACCGAACGTGGCTCGCTAAGGAATACCTAATGGAGTTTTATTTGCTGTCAATAGGAATTCTGTAGTAATAGTAAGTACAAGTAATCCTTGGACTTGAGATCATCATAGTATCTTGTGTATGATGAGTTATACTTTGACTTATTCCTTAAGACCCTTAGGGTATATCAAAGGGTATGCTTGGGTATAATAAGTTGTACATGGAGATAATGTATGATCAATAAAGAATCTACCACTTCTAATAAAAGAAGAGAAATGTCCTATGTGATTCGATAAATGACAACCCAAAGAGTCCTTCCTTAAATGTAATGAAATTAGAAAGGAGTTTCTAATTTGCATTATTTGAGTTGTGCATTTAAGGATCGAAATACATATAATTAAATAAAATAAGACTTGATGATAATTCCATGTCTTATATTTAATTGGACATCATTGTATGGTGGAAGGATTGAATTGTCACGGTAACTATTTACTCAAAGGTTCTTTAATGATTAATGTTGAAATCTATATTATCTGGAAAGTCGTTGATCGCTAGGGAGGCTTATCCCTATTGTAGAATAAATATTATTTATTTAAATAAATTAATTGTTTAATTTATTTATTTAAATAAGATTAGAATTATTCTAATTGATTTATTCACAATAGGTTTAATATGGAGAACCTAAAGGTCACACCATAAAAGGAAGAATAATTATTTAAGAAGTTAATGGCATAATCGTAATAATATATGTTAAGTATATTTAATTTAATCTATGGTGATAGAATAAATTAAATAGCTTAATATTTATTATTTAATATTTTAGAAATATTAAATATAAATTAATAAGAGGAGTCTTATTAATATTATTACAATTATTATTATTTTAATTTCTAAAAGAGTTTAGGAATTAATTTAATATAAGTACTCTCATTTATTCCTAATTGGATTAGGAAGGAAAATTAGTTAAAGGAGTTTAATTAATTATCCCTAATAAGATTAGGGAGCTTAATTAATTAAAAGAATTTAATTAATTAAATAAAACCCAATTTCTTAATTGTTAAGGAGGGTTGCCCACATCAATAAATAAGAGGAGTCTTATTATGGGTGATATATGGGTTGTTGACTTTTTCAACATACGTAATAATTCCAATTGTTGGGAGAGTACACCCTTTCTATAGAGATAGAAAAACTAGGGTTTAGCCAAACACCCATCTTCTTGAATTTTATCCTTCCTTGGTGGATCACCTCAGAGGCCAAACACATGGGTGGCTAACGTTGGATCAAAGGAGGAACCAAACCCCGGTAGATTCAAGTTGAACGCGAAAAGGATTGGAGGTGAACTTGTACCTGAGGAAGCTCGATCTTCAAGGGTATGATTTTATTCTTTATCTTTTCGTTTAATTAATAATTATGCATAAAGGGTGATCCGGGTATATGGTTTGTAAAAATTTTTAAACTCTGATTTTACACGCTTCCGCACTTTTTATGCAATTTGATTGCGTTATGAATATTACAAACCTAACATCAAGCTCTCCTTGTACTTTCTTCTTCTCCTCTTGAAGAAGTGAATGATCCTTAGACAAGACTCTGAACCACTTCATATATTGATGTAGATCAGTGGTTATGCCATGTAGTGCAGTTCTTAAGTCATTTATATCTACATCAGGTGAGTTGAAGTCAAATACCTCATCGAGACTTACATCATATATGTTGAGGTTTTGTTTGTCCTTTTGCATGTTTGGCCATTAAGCGCAGATTGGCCATTTGTGGTTCTTCTTCATCTCCGAATTGACATTTGAGTCATTATCCGAATCACTCCATGATCCTCCAACTACTGTGCCTTTGTCTCTCTTCCGAGGCCTTTTATTTCCTTTGAATTCCTTCTTTGCATCTTTGTTTCTTCTTTAGTTCTTCTCTTATAGGTTTGTTGCAGTTAGCAATGAAGTGGCCAGGCTTCTTGCAGTTGTAGCATAGATCATTTATTTGCTCCTGGCTGCTGTAGTTGCTGACCTTCTTTGGCTTGCTGGTTTTTCCTTGACGCATGAATCTTCTCAGTCTTTTTACCAGAATAGCAAGGTCTTCATCATCGTCTTCATCATAATCAGAGTCAATCTCAGTGTTGACCTTTGATGCACCTTCATTTGCCTTGAGAGCAACACCCTTATCCTTCCTTCTTCCTTCTGATAAGGTTTCAGCACGTTGGGTCAGCTCTAGTTTGTATGTCAGGAGATTGCCATATAGCTGTTGAACTGTCATCTCATTAAGATTCTTTGACTCTCTTATTGCAGTGGTCTTGGCATCCCACCTGGTTGGTAGGGCTCTCATGAACTTTATGGCCAGATCTTTGTTAGGATAGACCTTTCCATATGCTCGTATAGAGTTGAGCAGAACGTTGAATCTTTCATAGGTGGCAGTTACGTTTTCTCCTTGGACATGAGTAAACATTTAATACTACTGTGTTAGAAGAGATTGTTTGTTCTCTCTAACTTCTCCAGTTCCTTCGTGCATGATCAGCAGTGCTTCCTAAACTTCCTTAGCTGTTTTGCTGTTGACAACGTTTTCAAACAGATCATCTTCTAAGGATTGGAACATGATGTTCTTGGCCTTTTTGTCAAGTTGGACAACTCTCTTCTCGTTGTCTGTCCATTCTTCTTTAACCTTGATTTATATTCGGTTTGGATCGTCAGTGGTTGGTGCAAGCTTTGTTGGAATATAGGGCCCATTTTGAACGGTCTCAAATAATTCTTCATCTATTGAGTCCATGTACGCTTGCATCCTGACTTTCCAGTTAACAAATTTATCCTTGTTGCACATTGGTGGCTTGCTGCCTCCCCCGGTCCTGGATTCGCTAGGTACATGTGCCATTGGATCTACTAAAGCTTGTAAGCTGTAAAATAGAACCTGCTCCGATACCAATTTTTAGTTCCTAGTTGGCACAATAGTTATCTAGAAGGGGGGTTGAATAGGTATTTAAAAATCTTTTCGTTTTAAACTTGTTCTTTGATAATAATTAAAACTTAGCAGAATAAATGTTTGTTTTAATCTTCTTTACCAAGCAATGGAGTTATGAGAGTGAGGCAGTTATATCAATTATAATTGATATAACAGTTATGGTATGAATGTAAAAGACACAGTCGTTTTAAGTGGTTCAGAGCACTTAAAGCTCCTAGTCCACTCTTCTACTTCGACAAGTAGGTAATCCACTAAGGATGTCTTTTACAACTTCTGAATCACACAGATTCCTTCTAGACCAGCAGTCTAGGAACTTCTTAGTTCACTCTTGAACTCTTCAAGTCCATCAGACTTGGCTTTCTTATAATTCACTACGAACTCTTCAAGTCCAGCAGACTTGGTACTCTTCTTCAGTTGGTTGATAATGTTGAGTTCTTGATGGTTGCTACTCAATTCTTTCGTAAGCACTTATTACGAAGAAGCGAGTATTTGAGCAAGCTTGGCAATATCTCAGATCGTAGAGTTGAGCTTGAGAGAGATGTTCACGTTGTTTGTTCAATGCTTGCTTAGTTCTCTCTCATCTGTCTGATCTGTATATATGTGATCTTGAAAACTATCCGTTGGATCCATCCGTTGAGACATTAAATGCATTTGACTTTTCTAATCTTTGATGGAGACATTTCTGCACATCTTCTCAAAGCGCATTTCGCCCACCCATGACACGCTAGATTGCTTTTCTCACCTAACACACGAAAAGGTGTTTTGCCCCTTACCTATGGTACTTTCCTTAGCTTCTTCAATACGCTTCTTTGTTGCATACTAAGGATATTTCATATTACTTTGGGACTGATGAGTACTGCAACGTCTAGAATCCATTCCTCATATATTGAAATCTGTCTTCACACATAACATGAGGCTCGACGTATTCTGACATAAGACAGATGCTCTACGATTCAGATCGTAGTGACTTGTCGCCTTGGTGCTCGATCTAATGCTATCAGTTGAGAGCACTACAATTTCTCTTAAACCCTTGCACACTATGATCTTCACTTGCTCGTGTTGTTACTCTACGTTTCCAAGAGCACACTACGATCGTTGACTTGTAAACTCCATATTTCTTTCAGCACACTACGATCGTTAAGATGGCTCAGCAAACGTTGGGACCACCCTACGATTTTCGAAGAGTCCCTTCAAGGCAGGCACACTACGATCTTTGAAGCTCTACGTTTCTGCCTTGACTTCTGCAATGTTGATCAGATGATACACTACGATTTCTTCGAAGCCTATCTATTACATCTCAAGATCAACCTAACAGCTTTGATCTTTGTATCTATACATTCTATTACAGAATGATACACGTTAAGATCTTAGATCAACCTAACAAATTTGATCTATCACTAAGTCCTTGTACATATCTTACTTGGAAGGACTTTACAAATAATCATGAGCATATACATTAAAACATCAAATCATAATATGCATTCTCCCAACACATTGATGGACAGTTTTTTGCACGATCATGGCCATTGGTGATAATAATGAATATCCTTGGCCCGTAGTGCATTGATA
Organism: Panax quinquefolius; assembly: GCA_020205615.1. NCBI lineage: Eukaryota > Viridiplantae > Streptophyta > Magnoliopsida > Apiales > Araliaceae > Panax > Panax quinquefolius. Next base: position 101,027,099 of record CM035167.1, on the reverse strand, counting down.
ATTCAGTGATGTGGATTATTTGTTAAGCTGAGTCTCAGTGATAAAATTGATGATACACTTTTAAATCATAGAAGATAGTAGATATCATGCTCTACTTGACTCTTCTAATGGATTTTTTGTTTCGCTGCAGTAAAACTTGTTGTCTATTATATTCTATCAGTTTAACACTGTTGAAGGCTAACGATAATTTATTCTGCATTATCTTAGTCATAATATTCTTTACTGGGCCAGTTGAGCTCATCCTTTGCTTTCATTGTTCTCTTTAAGAAATGAGAATATAGTTGGGACTAGTCAGGGAACAGAGTGACGGTCCATATAGCTAGCTATAATAATCCTCACTATTATGTGAAATAGTGTGATAATAATTGTAATGAGGACTTTATTTGAGTTTGTATACTCTCTAAGAGACATTACCCTTGTTGAAACTCTCAGCTACATTTTGTCGTACTGTATCAAAGAAGTTTGTATTTAAATTCTGTACCATGTATTTGGCGACTCAAGATGGGTGATGTATACCTATTTTGGGGGAGTCACAATATAAACATAAATTATTTATACATTACATTTACACACTAACCCCAAGGTCGAGAACCTTAACATATTACCTGCATTTAATATCCTATCTAACATACAATGTTATTATTATACAATGCTGTTACAATTTAGCTGCACATATAATCCCAAGATGAACTTGGCTTTGACTTTTCCTTGTATCCGACGTATTCGCCTTATCTGCAATATTAATCATGATATAGCAAGGGTGAACAACAATTTTGCCCAGGAAGTTTTAGTTTAATAAATTAAGGATATATCATGATAGGAAGACTTTTGAATAATAGCTAGCTAACATTCAACAATATAATTATGAATTAGCATGGACAATTTTTCATAGCTGAACGAACATTGAACATGAACATATCAATTATATCTGGACTGAGTGGTAATGAAGGTGATCAGCCTTTCATACCTGATGAATACATGCAATATGCACTGAGTACGATTCAACAATTCATAGACATGATAATCAGTAATGATTATCCACAAACATATTTGAATAAACAACTCGTAGTCGAGTTAAAGAAAACTTGCCTGATCCGTTGATTATCGTTACGCAACTTATTTAGCTTTGTCTAAACATCTATTATAAATAATATTGATCTACAATTAGAATAATATCATCACAATTTTAAAATACCCTAAACACATTACCGCATAATCCTATCAGTTTATAAAACACATCAGACCTAATCTAAAGTCAAACTTTTACAGTCTGAGTCGAGTTCGGTACAATTCTGACATCCCGACGGTCTAGTCGGACAATTCTTGAAACTTTCTTTCAACCTCTTTATCAAATACCTCCTTGTAAGGAATAACTTTAGTTTTTCTAGTTCCCACAAAGACTGGGACTGAAGGAGGATGAATAGATGACACGACCTCGTTGTCGTCTTTATCATTAGACAATCTGTAAGGCCTATAAGAATTTTCTACCATATTTAAGGAGGTAGAGGTGTCTTTCTTCTCGCTATCCCCCCCCAAAAGGGAATATTATTTAAAAATAAACAAAGTTACATAGAGAATGAAGCTCGACAACTTCGAACTGAACTTGTAAAACTCACAAGAAAAGTTAGGAAATAAACTGAATACAAATTTCAGATGCCTTCCCAGAAGAGCAAGCCTATCCTCTTATAGGAGTGAGGTGAAACATAATAATTACATAAAACAAACAACTTTAAAAAAATCTATTTTTTAAAAAGCAGAAAAGACTTAAAATAAAGCTGCTGATGCGTGTCTTGGATAAAGCTAGAGTCGGATGGACAACAGGCAACGAGACAAAAGCAGAAGGGACCAGAAAAGATAGGATACGATTCCTATCACCGAAAGCCTGAATTATTAAGGCATAAGACAAAACACAATGGGACCATCTGAACCACCAAAAATGCTTTAAGCATTAGCACACCTGAATTATTTAGGTTGAGACACGGGCCACCAAAAAGATCACTAGGTGAGGCTTTCTCATCATCACTGTCAAGCATAGTAACCGTGTCATCATGATTCCTTAAGAGCTCCAGGATTTCATTTTTAGGAATTCCTTTGAGGATATATTTTAACTTTTGTTGAGAGGCATCATATTTACCCATATCATAATCAACAATATTAGGATGAATATTTTTAATTCTGTCCTTATCAAACTTGGCCCACCATTTAATAGCCAGTTGTCGACAAAGCTGATGAACCCCTGTTCCTCCATGCTAAGTAATATAATAGGACCACTTAAAGATCCAAGGGATTTCATTGGCACAACAGAAAGTTAATAATGCCTGATTATCATTGAGGTAATTAGAAGTAAACCTTCCAATGGACCTTGACATTGCAAGTACACCAAAAACACGGTGTCCAATCCACTGTATGACCTTCCCCCCGGATGCTTCAATCCTTGCATATTCATCTTCTTTGTTTGGCTGAATTTAAGTGGAAAAAAGACAAAAAAATAAAGGGGAAAAAGTTTATTTACCACAAAGAGCTTGATTTCTTACTAAAAAAAAGCAGACCTTTACAAACATGCCTTACTTTATGATCATTTGACAAAGCCAATGCTTCTTTGCCACAATAAAGGACTGGTCTTGAATCACCACAGTTTGCAACAATAATATGGGATGAGCATATTAATGCAACCACAGCAGTAGATCCCACAGTTTCAGGGGGTATGAGTTCTAAAGAAATCTTTGGTAAAGGCATTGGAATTTCCTCCAGGAATGCTTCTGTTAACTCTTCCTCCAACTTCATTATCAACCTTTAGAAAGCAGCTGGTGAAGACTTCCTCCCTTTCAATGGTAATTATGTTGGCGAGACTAGAACCTAAGTTTCATAAAAGTAGATATACAACAGGTTACAAGAAATTCCCACCCTAAGCATATACCCTTCTGAAAAGCATCTTAACTATTTGACGCACATAATAATATTCATGACTTTTATTTAAATACTTCTAAATCTCCTAGAATCATTCATATGTGTAACCTCATTTTCGCTTAATTTTGCCAAACGTAGTGTGTGCAGCAAATGAGATAAAAGATGCTTAAGCCAACGTCAACAGTCTAGAAAGGAACAAACGAGACAAAACCAGTCATCGCAAGGAAGTTGGGAGTAAAAAAATTACAACTGAGGAAAGAGTTTACTTCTAAGCTACAAATGGGATCAAGTTCCGATCAGAAGCATTACCCCACCCAAGCTAGGGCTCCTATAGCATTTCATTTGAACATTGTACATTCTAGCACCTTTGTTCCATTAAAAACACCACTCTTTAAATTCTATATAGGTGTGTGTATACAATACAGGTCACCACCAAGTTTTCTATAGTAGAATCTAGATGCATGTAATGGAGGAAAAGAGAGAAAAACTAATGATAGGAGTATATATCATACAAGCCACATGTATGCAAGTAATATTACACAAAATATATCTTGATTGTTTCACCTTGGCATCATGATACTGAAGAAGGTTTGTAAGTAAAGGAACAGCTTCCATCACAAAATCAGCAGCATCTGAAGGCAGCTTTTTGCACATATTTACAGCACTGGATAATGCAACGCGCTGAAGAATAAAATTATATTGTTTGAGTATGTGAAGGCCCTATTAAGGATATTCATAACATCCATAACATTGTATAAATTTTACTAATGATTTACTTGGACTCATGTTGAGAAGAAGTCGAGATATGACAGCACTTCCATTAGTGCACCAGCCCGTAAGCAAGTAGTTGGGTGTTCCTGAGATATCTTCTTCAAAGCTTGCAGAGCCAGAACCCATTACCATAAGCATCAAAAAATCACAATTCAATATCACAATTTAAAACTTCAAGCAGACATTAGTAATTGTTAATATACGATAAACCAAAAGGTCAATTTACAGCTGATGTAGCAATTTGAAGTTCTAGTGAAATACTAACTGTAGGTTTTCAAGTAATTTTCATTCTCTATTAGTAAGTTATAACTTACTCACCTGTTCAACCAAATCCATGTACTCAATTGTGAGCAATCTAGCAACAAAACATGAAACCACACCATAGTGCACAACAGCAGCACATGACAAGTAGAACACATCACACAAATGGGTAAGTGCCCTTGCTGCAAGAAGCATAATATCAAGATTACTCTCATGATTGAGTAAACCACTGAGACTACAACACTGCCCCAAGAAAAACCCCAAAACAGCATTGAGACCACAACACTGCCCCAAAGCATTGCACATCCTCCCCCATGCTAGCAGGAGCCTATCATGCTAGGAGGTTTTGAGACTACCTGTAGTAGTATAGACGCACACCAAAAGAAAAGAAAAGAAATATTGGACCCACATTAGAAAGGAGTGCTTTCGATCTAGATGAAAAAAATTTAAATCTTTCTAATTGGGTGGGTGGTTAATTCTACAAACTTAACCAAGTTAACTCACCTGTCCACGCTTTACATCATCACGTGTTAAACCTCTCAGAAGAATTAAGACCCACATTGTCACATGGAAATTCAACTACTTAAAATGTGGCTAGAAATTAAGTTATCAATTACCTGTCCGTGATCCAAGATTTTCTTAAACATCTCAACACCAATCCATTGTAGTCTTCAATGCACCCTACACATTGTGAAGTGCAATAAAACTTCAACAGAAATAAGGGGGAAAATAAAACTTTAAACTAAGTTTAAGTAAAAATATCCCATCATATATGGCAGAAAAATTACAGACTGATATATAACGATGTTATAGATGCATAAAAAAAACAATGTTAGAATAACCTGAAAGTACAACAGAAGTAAGTTAAAATAATATGGCCAAGTACCTGAATTGAAAAGACGTCTTCTATTGGCATTAAGAAAGGCTTGTCAAGTTGGCGAATAGGTTCATTTATGTACTCATCCACGGCTTTCATTAGTTTTAATATTGCCTTTTTCCCGAGCTCTTCATTTGTCCCTTGTAAAGCAGACAAAGCTAAACCTCGCACAATTGGGATTTCATCCCCATGAAATTTGTAGAAGGTAAGCAACTCTGCAATAATCGTTTGTACAATTAGACATTCATCTTAGTTTTACTAAAGCAAGTAGCACATGTATATAAATCTGATAGACAGCGTACACGGCACACTCTAACCACTATAAATTAAGTCAGTATACCATGGAGCTCCATCTCAACAAGCTCAAGTAGCTCAGGGTCATCACAGCATCAACTTTAAAGAGAAAACACGCCAAAGATGGCACACCAACCTGAGTCACCCAATAGGCAATCACATAACAAGATCCTCATAAGATTTTTTTTATTTTTTTGGATAAAAATGGATCCTTATAAGATATTAAAAATGATATCTTGGCTCTTCAAAAACGTGAGCCACTTGGGCCATGGTATCATTATTAGACCCACTTGACAAATACTAGTATTAACAGCCTACTTGATCCAAACATAAATATGCAACTAATGAACACAAAGCCAACTTAAAATTTTTCACAAACCAATTACCCAGATCATCCTTATGCATATTATTAATTAAAACGAAGAACAAGAAGTTATGAAAACATACCCTTATAGATACGAGCTTCCACAGGTACGAGTTCAACTCCTACTTCTCCACGATCTCCTTGAATCTCCAGGTAAATTCCTTCTTTTGATCAATGTAAGCCACCCAAGTGTATGGCTTCTAGAGGTAATCCACCAAGGAAGAAAAATTTAAAGAAGAAGGGTGTATTGGCTCAAACCCTAGTTTTTCCTATCTCTATAAAAAAAGGGGCGTACTCTCCAACTATTGGAATTACGTATATTTGATATCTGATATAAGACTCATCTTATAAAGATATCAGGTAACCCTATTTTAATTAAAATAAGGTATTATTTATTTAATTAAACTCTTTTAATTAAATGGGCTCCCTAATCTTATTAGGGATAATTAATTAAACTCCTTTAACTAATTTTCCCTCCTAATCCTATTAGGAATAAATGAGAGTACTTATATTAAATTAATTCCTAAACTCTTTTAGAAATTAAAATAATAATAATTATAATAATATTAATAAGACTCCTCTTATTAATTTATATTTAATATTTCTAAAATATTAAATAATAAATATTAAGCTATTTAATTTATTCTACCATAGTAGATTAAATTAAATATACTTAACTATATTATTACGATTATGCCATTAACTTCTTAAATAATTATTCTTCCTTTTATGGTGTGACCCTTTAGGTTCTCCATATTAAATCGGTTGTGAATAAATCAATTAGAACAATTCTAATCCTATTTAAATAAATAAATTAAACGATTAATTTATTTAAATAAATAATATTTATTCTACAATAGGGATAAGCCAACCTAGCAATCAACGACTTTCCAGATAATATAGATTTTAACATTAATCATAAAAGAACTTTTGAGTAAATAGTTACCGTACAATTCAATCATTCCACCATACAATGTCCCAATTAAATATAAGACATGAAATTACTATCAAGTCTTATTTTATTTAATTATATGTATTTCGATTCCTAAATGCACAACTCCTAATGAATGTAAATTAGAAACTACTTTCTAATTTCATTCCACCTTAGCCAAGGATTCCTGGGTTGTCATTCATCGAATCACATAGGACATTTCTCTTCTTTTAATAGAAGTGGTAGATTCTTTATTGATGATTCACTACCTTCATATAAAGCAAACCCACACATTCGAATACTTTCAAATTTTAGATTCAAGTTATCCAACACCCAAAAAACAAATGAACACAAACAAGAAACTAGACAAAATCACATACCAAATTCATTGAGCTCAGAGTGAAAATATCAAAAGATCCAAATAATCCCTATAAGGCTATATCCAATCCAAGTACTCAAGACTAAAGAATTCAAGCTCAGAGTCTTAAGACCACATTTAAATCTCAACCCAGTATAGTAATGATTGAGAACTCAAATGCGTATGCACAAATGCTCAAGAAAATAACCATGATGCAAAAAAAATAGTAGGTTCCAACGATTTGGGATGAATTTGAGGAAGAAAATGATTGAATGAAATAGGAACATAAATAATTATCCAAATGATGAAACTGATTCGGTGATCCAACCCAAATTTCTTAGTAAAATTTCAGAGATATTGCAACCTGCGAATCACCTATGTGGGAATAAGAGATTTGAAGCGGAAGTGCCGACACGAGAAGCGATAGTCCGATGCCTAGGGTTTCGCAATTCGAAAAATTATGGCCAATCTGAGTAGAAGATGACGAGTAGCTGATCGATTACCGAGCGACAGACGATACTAGAGCAGCTGATCGAGTAACGAGCGATAGAAAATGATTTGGGTTATAGAGGAGGGCCATCGGTAGAAGAAGAGGAAGGTGGTTATAATGAAATTTATTTTTGGGTAAGTTGGTCAATTGGCCAATAGAGTACTGACACGCATGTGAGGCTTTATGTGTGTTAGTATTTTGTTGGTCAATTGACCAACTTACCAAAAAATAAACTTCATGCTAATCGAATCCAGAAGAAGAGTAACGAGAGTACAGAAGAGAGATGACTAAAGATTTGGGAGGGAAAATGGGAGCGAAAATACTAAAATGATTTAGCAGAAAAAATGGGATGGTTTTTGTGCTTTCAAACTACTTAAAAAAATAGTCTATATTATTTAGAACAAGATAGCGACCAATTTTATCCCTCACAAATAACTTTTGAATAATGATATATAGTGAGTAATAATTCATCCACTTAATAAATTTTTTCCTCGCAAATTTTCATCATAAATTGGCTCCAAAAATCTTTCTATTGCCACAATTTTGCGAGAAAAAAAATATAAATTGTGAAGGATATTTCTTTCGCTAATAACTATATTGTCACTATACTTTTTTCCTTCACTGTTCTTTCGCTAAACAACTCCTCATGTGAAGGAATAAATTCCTTCACAAAATTTCATTCGTTATAGGCCATTTTTGGTGTAGTGTAGGCATTTAATTAGTATGCATTTTTAACTCTACTGTAGATGTATGTTAAAATAATGCATGCATGCATGTAGTCATAAAATGCATTTTGAAAAGCTCCAAGTCAGGAACTACCACACCCTTTCTGAGGTGATTTGGAGATTTGTTGTCCAGATATTATGGATCCAGATCAGCCGAGTAGTTCCCGTAGGACCACTTCTGGTGTACGGAGGAGGGCTTCTGAAGTGCCTCAACCTCGTTCCGTTAGACAACCTCGTCGGTTGGTGGAGGCAGTGATACGTCCAGTCCAGGCTGAGGTGCCGGACGTCGTAGGACCACTCCTGCTGCACATGTTCCCCGTAAGAAGCTCCCTTGCATTCAGGTGGCAAACCCAGAGCTTCTAGGTGACTTGAGCAGACATCCCTCGATGTACTTGCATGCGAACGAGGTATGATGTTAAATTTTGATATTCTTTCTTTCCTATTGACGAGGAGTAAAGGATTCTGATGTAGATCTGCATTTCATGCAAGTTCCTAGATTTTCACAGCCTCGAGGGAATTGGTTTAGCATACACTCCATGTATTCGGCTCTTCATCCCGATTATAGAGTGGTAGTGCATGATTGGGGATTCGGGGTATTCTTCTCCATCCTTCCCCGTCGTTGTCCCTGGGGTTACCTAAGGGCATTATCTGAGCGATGGTTTCATCAGACTCAGTCACTCCATTTGTTGGACTATGAGGTGATGATGACGCTGATGGATTGGCGGTTTATCACAAGTATGGAGTTTTGAGGGGCACCAGTGCCTTGAATGGCAAATATTACCCCTACTGCCATCAGATCCTTGTTAAGAGTTCTGGTGGAGGCGCTCAAGTGCAGGACTGTCCGTGTAGGTCCTTTGAGCGTAGATGCTATGAGCGGGCTTTTGAGTGAGCCCATGCCTGATGATGTCAGAGTCAGGGATCGCATTCTTCGGCGATTATTCCGATGATCATTAGAGGTCGCGCCATAGCAGATAACTCTTCTTCTGGTGTCATTCGCTTTGGTCGCCCACGCGTCATGTGGACCGTATTGAGAAATACGATTGGGGTCATATATAGCTTTGCCTATTTCCTTTGGGGGCATGCGATGCTTTCTCTGAGAGTTTGTGAGAGGCTTGGCTAGGATTCTACCCATTTCGCTTTGGTGAGTATTTCTCTTGTCATTTCCCTATATAGGTTAAGAGTGTTTCTTGTGCATGAGATGTTTGGCCAGTGTGTTGGCAATTTTGGGCCTACGAGAGGCTCCCATGCTTGCGTCCTGTGAGTGTGTTAGGTTTAGATACCTATCCAAGAGGATGACGATGGCATCATTCCGTATTGGCGGAGGTCTCTGTAGTTGAATGCTTCACTCACTACCGTATGCAGCTGGAATTATTGATATCTAAGATTATCACATGGATTCCCTATTCTGGGGAACATTTGGCCATCGAATTTAAGGGTGGGTACCCGTCTGGCGTCGAGTACGTGATCTCCACCCGGAGAGTTCCTCTCTTTACAGATGGAGGATGGGAGCTCTATTTAGGAGAGAGTGATATTAGGAGCATCACAGGGGAGATTCACATGCCGATTTTTCCTCATGCCAGGCGTCATTGGCCTGTATCGCAGTCACCCATCACTGATATCCCATTGTTGGGGGTTGACAGCTTTGCTTTATTAGGGGGTCCTTGCACTCAGGAGATATTCCAGCGTTGGTGGTTCCCTCGTACTATTATAGCCCAGTCCCGTGCCACTAAGTTCATGGGGGATATGGTTTCAGGATCCGTGATGATGAAGGATTGGATAGCCTGTGTCCGAGATCTGACTCATGTGACACAGATTGATAGTTTGACCCGGCGACTAGACCAGGCACATTTCTTTATCTGGTATTTGGGTAGAGATCAGGCAGAGGCAGATTCATTTGATCCTTCCAGCTCAGGCGTTGGCCCCTCAGACGACCCATTTGGTTTTGTCGGCGCAGATCCTCCTCTATATAGGCCTGACATCCCTTTTAATAGAGATCCAGTGACTCATGAGGAGTTATATCAGGTGGACATGATTGATGATGTAGACATTGACACCATTGTCTTCCTCTGATGTGTATTCTCATTATATCTTTTGATAGGCCTATGTTAGCTATTGGGTGGTTGTGCCCCATTCTCGCTTTATCTTTTGATAGGCCTCTGTTAGTAGTAGGGTGTCTGTGCCCCATTTCCCTGTATTTGTAGCTGTACAGAGATGATATATTAGATGTTGATATACTTAGGAATGTATACACAGTTTTTTCATTCCCTATATCATATTGCCATCTATTATCTGTAGTGCATGTATCATGTTATGAATATGTATGTATGTCTAGAGATATTCAACATTGACCCCTGCATGGTCTTATGACACGGCTCGTACAGATGTCTTCTTCGACAGTTAGCCGTATTGATCATACCCCACCATCATTGGTTGCATCTGGTATGCGATCATGGTATGATAGCATGTCACCATCAGACAGGGAGACCATAGATCATTTGTTTCAGTATACTATGACCCTGTTGATGTTTCAGGTTCCCATAAGATTCGTGAATGGCATGCTGGAGCACTGGGTATCGTAGAGGCAGGTTTTCTGATTTGGGACCCAGGAGTTGACTCCCACTCTGGAGGAGTATACACGGTTGACGATGCTGCCACTAGACAGACCTTGTGTACATATGACTTTAGGGGACATGAGTCGACGATTCATGACCCTCACTAGATTGAGGACCCTCACTAGATTGAGGCGTAGGGTGGTACAGGATGAGCTTACATCTATCCACGTTATATCCCAACATTTTTTGTTTGATAGATTTGGCTCTGAGGATAGTTATACACGATATTCTAGGGATTTCACCGCACCAGAGGATCATTGGCTTCTAGCCAGGGTTGATGTACTGCTATTGTGTGTACTGTCGTATGTCTATATGCCATGGTACATGGATGAGATAGACATTGGAGTCATCATGACAGTGAGAGCTCTCAGGGAGGGTCGTACCATTATACCAATGATTATAGCAGAGACTCTGAGGTCATCTACATACTGTTGCACTTATCCGACAGGAGTGTTCACGGGTAGCTCGGTCATGCTATACATGTGGTTTATGTCACACTTGAGACCGATTGGCACCTTTAGATGGCATGGGTATTGTTTCACCCATGACATAGCCATGTCATACTCCTTTCAGCAATCGGAGTGTAAGGATGCTATGTCTTGGTCTATGTTATTGGCGGGTATCAGTGATCTATTTAGCATATTGTCGTGTTCGGGGCTCAGCTCACCTTACAACTTTATTACTCATGCTCCGGGCATGGACTACCTCCCTCTGGCTGGCTTGAGGGGCATGACTACTTACCACCCACTGGCCGTGATGTCGCAGTTTGACCAGTTTCAGGACTTTCATCCTTTCGAGGGGGCGTTGGGACAACGTTTAGCTTCTTGCTATCTTTCAGCAGAGCACCGATCCTGTGTGTGTGCATGTTGGGATCAGCGTGAGATAGCTACTTTTTCTGTGAGCCATCCGAGTTATTCTGTAGAGTATTCCGCATGGATGGAGACAGAGACTGCATTGGCTACGATAGTATCCACATTGTCGATTAGTGATTCAGATGACGTGGAGCCCATGGAGGATATTAATTCCCACTTCGAGGAGGAGCTAGTGGATGGGTTGCCAACATTTCCTTTAGATTCTCCCAGTACTAGCGCTGTTGTGATTCAGCATTCAGCATAGTACTTTGAGCAGAGTCTTCATCTGATGACCTTCGAGAGAGGCTAGACTAGATCTTTAATGTTGACTGCCCTTGATGGGAGAGACGCAACTCTGTTAGAGAGAGGAGAGGCATTAGCTCGTAGAGATGTCGTTGTCATTGAGCAGGATGAGGCCAGATCAGCCAGAGATGCAGTGATAGTTGAGCGGGATAGTGCCATATCTGCCCGGGATGTAGCCATCATAGACAGTACTGCAGTTAGGTCCCTTACCACTGGCATGATCTCAGAGATGAGCGCTTACATTGATGAACATATAATCACCATGCAGATGGCTCCAAATCTGTTGGGTCGTGTGGATACTCTCGTACAGGAGACCACAACTTTGCCTCCTTCTTCCATATAGTTTACATTGTGTATATCGAACAACATTATATATATGGCAGGGAAATGTATTTTTGATCATTTCCCTCTTAGATATGCTTTGCTACTTGCTTGATATTTTGCCTGTTGCTTTAGGGCTTGCGATCTTGATGTAATCTAAATTCCTCTTGGATGGATGGACATTGAGTTGTCTCTAGACATTTCATAATGGATCATTGATCTGTGTGTATCCCTACAATCTTTGGTATCTTGGGACTGGTTTCTGTATGGAAATATGGAGAGGAGTGTGGATTTCCTCTCTCAGATTGACCGCACCACAGATGGTCGCTAGTACCCCTATTTAGGAGGAGCCTAGTTAATTCCATCTCTTATGGATTGGTGTTGCTCTATAAGGTACAACCGCAGCTTAGATGGTCATCGCATCTCTTATTTGGGAGGAGTTCAGGTAATTCCATCCCTTTGGTCTGAAGCTAATGAAATGTAGTGGATTGACGTTTGATCCCAATACCAGTTGACAATGGTTTGTGTTTTGGTAGGGGGTGAGACCGCACCATGAATGGATGCCTACGTACTCCTATTGAAGAGGAGATCAAGTCTGCGTAGTTCGAACCTGGTGCAAGAGGTTCAACGCTGTATGTGGCAGAAAAGGGTGTAGGAATGTTTTTGTTGTTTTTATTTTTGTAAGGAGAAAAGGGTAGAAATGTTTTTGTTGTTTTTGTTTTATTATGACTGGGCCATATAAAATGGTTGCCAACGTACTCCTATTGAAGAGGAGATCAGGTCGACGTAGTTCACCCCTCAGGGCGAGTGGAAATTCGTGATCCCATGTGCAGGTCAGACTACGGGGAGGAGAAAGTTTAATCCTAGGTTGAGGATAAACTGTGGGTGAAAAGTTTGATCCCATATATGGGTAGCCAAACTGCAAACACGAGAGGTTTAATCTGTAATGGGATGACCTAAGTTTTATGAGCGCAGAGAAGCCAGGTTGCTGGCTTGAAAGGTATGTTTCCCTGAGGGGCAAAGCGTGGAAAAGAGTTATATGTGGTAAGAGGGTTAAAGAACCGGAATGACTGGAGATCTGATGATCCAACACCAGGATGTTTGCTTGATGGTAACTTCAAACATAGTACCATTTCACAGTGTCCGAGTTGATGAGTTGTGGAAATTCATCGCATTACATTTCCTGCAATATGAGAGTGCCTCCTATCAATACATCCTTGACAACAAACGGGCCTTCCCAATTAGGAGCTAATTTTCCCTTGGATTAATCTTGGTTGTCAATGATCTTCTTCAAAACCAAGTCATGTTGTTTAAACTGCCATAGCTAGACTTTTCTGTTATAGGATTTGGCGATCCTTTGTTGATAGAACTGACCATGGAAGATAGTCGTGGTTCGCCTTTTGTCTATTAGAGACAATTGGTGATACTTGTCTTGTACCCATTGATCTTTCTCCAGCTACGCGTCTATCAACACTCTGAGGGATTCCATTTCAACTTCTATGGGGAGCACTGCTTCCATCCCATACGTTAATGCGTAGGGGGTTGCCCCAGTGGAAGTACGCATTGAGGTTTTGTAGGCTAACAGAGTAAGGGGCAATAGGTCAGGCCAATCTTTGTGGTTGGCGGACATCTTTTGTATAATTTTCTTGATGTTTTTGTTAGCCGCTTCAACAGCACCATTCATCTTTGGACGGTAGATGATGGAGTTAAGATGTTTGATGTGGAATTTACTACATAATTCCCCCATCATCTTGTTGTTAAGGTTCTTAGCATTGTCTGATACAATCACCTCGGGTTGTCCATATCGACAAATGACATTATTTCTGATGAAAGCAATGATGACTTCTTTGGTAACCTTGGGGAAGGAGGCTGCTTCTACCCACTTGGTGAAGTAGTCGATCATGGTGAAAATAAATCGATGTCCATTACTGGCTTTAGGCTCGAATGTGATAACCCGGGATTTCAAATAAACCAAATTTCACGAATAAATTTTTATTTTATTTTATTTAATATCGACATTGACTGTTAATATTGTACTTTGTATCTGTGATACGAGTCTCGAGAGTTAGTCAATCTGTGTATTGACTGAGAAAATAGAGTAGAGTTGTGCTTAACAACTTTAGAAATCCTAACCCTAATTTCTGGATAAGGATTCGATAGAAAATATAATTAAAATAATTATATTAATGATTATGTGTTCGTACCGAAGAGATTTATTGATCAATGATTGATCGAATAAGGTTTGTAATTAATAAACCCTAATAAGGGATTAGACACCCTAATCTCAGATTTAGAAAATCAATTGTACAGTTAAAAACCCTAATTGTACGCCGGGAAACCCTAATTTCATATTCGGAAATCCTAAACCCTAAATTAGGAAACCCTAATCCTAATTAGCAAGCCTAATGTATGTATTAAACTTTAATATGATTAGAAAACCCTAATTATATTTTAGTTATCTTAATTTCTATTTTACAAACCTTAATTGTAATTTAGAAATTTTAAATTTTCTAATTAAAACCCTAATTTCATATTCGGGATTGATAAACCCTAATTAGGCAAGCCTAATCCTAATTGGAAGGCCTAATATGTTTATTAAACACTGATACGATTAAGAAAACCTAATTTAATTAGGAAAACCTGATTTTAGTTTCAAAATTTTAATTTTCTAAATTAAAACCCTAATTTAGAAATTCCTAGAATTGGAGTATTTTAAAACCTAAGGGTTAGAACCTTATGGTTAAACCCTAAAGGTTAAAACCTAAGGGTTAAACCCTAAGGGTTTGTGCATTGGACAAGATTGTCATTAAATGTATTTAGCAAATGATAAAAATGCACTTTTTACTTTCTTTAAATTGTAACTTGTAAAAATGGCTAATAACTTTAGTAGGTGACCTAACACATTGACTTGTGACATAGAAATCCAGCCAAAATCGTCCAACACATCAGATTCAAGAAACTTATAAGCTTATATAAGAGATTTAGAGAGAGAAAGTCCATTTTATTAGCCATTTTTCACACAAGCTCTCATCAACTCATTTCTCTCTCTAAAGTCACGAATTATACTAGTGTATCAGTTATAAAATACCCCTCTTAAACACATAGATCAGATTCAGAGATCTAAGATCATAGATCTAGCAAGAAGGTATAAACCCTAAAACCTAATTTGATCTTGTATGCTTAGATAAATTTTGTGTTTATGTGTTTAGATTCATGGTAGAGGATGTTTTATGTTGATCTATGATGATCAAACATATTTCATAACATCAAAGTGCTTTAATTTGGTGTTTTTCAAAAACTTCTCAAGAACAGAAATTGTGGTCTGACAAGCTAATGTCAGGCGCCACAGATTCTGGTCTGTTTAAGATTTTTCTTGTTTTATATTTTGGATCTGTTGTCTGACATAAGGACTGTAATCTGGAAGTGAAAGCACAACCATTACATGTCCAGATTGCATGTTATTCATGGTCAAAGAGGGTTGACCGAGCATGACCAGTCACTTTCTGGGTAACCCAGGAAGTGTAAAAACCGAGTCTAACAATGTTTTGTAGCGTCTGGGTCTGTCAGGTTTTTTAGTGGTATGATGTTCACTACACCAAAAATGGCCTCTAGCAAAGGAAATTTTGTGAAGGAATTTATTCCTTCACATGAGGAGTTGTTTAGCGAAGGAACAATGAAGGAAAAAAGTATAGTGACAATATAGTTATTAGCGAAAGAAACATCCTTCACAATTTATATTTTTTTCCTCACAAAATTGAGGTGATAGAATGCTTTTTGGTGCCAATTTATAATGAAATTTTGTGAGGAATTTTTTTTATTAGTGAATGAATTATTACTCACTATATATTATTGTTTAGAGTTTTTTTGTGAGAGATAAAATCGGTCGCTATTTTATTCTAAATAATTTTTTAAAATTAATTATGATAAATATAAATCAATACCTTATATATAAAGACAATAAAAGCTATTCGTTCAATTAAAGAACTCAGCTTTCAATTGAATAACTCGCCGAGTCAACCCTTAATTAAGTATGAGTGAACTCTCTTATTTCCTTTCTCCCCTTAAATTCAATCTACTCGTGTTAACTCACCCATATACAGATAGTCTCGATTTGATTTTCTTCTTTTTCCACTTCCACTCCCATGTAGTTCCAATCAATCCATCTGTTATTATTCTTCATCACCAAATTTCGTATCCAAATCTTCATCGCAAATCTCTTTTAAACATCCTTGCCTGATCTAAGCTAGCGCTGCTCATCTAGGGCACTCAAATCGTGTCTCACTGTCTGCCCTAACGGTGGAGTTTAAGTATACCTCAAGATCAATCCCCTTGGCTCACGACACAGCAAACCCAGCTACAAAAGGTAGAAAGTGATGATGATGGTGTCACGATTCTAGATAAAACCCTTCAGAAGTTGCTCTTTTCTAACCCTTCAGAAGTTACTAGTATATTGATATCTGCATAGGGCATATGCACTTAAGCAGGGGAATGACATTTTTTTGATGCGTGCATGTACTTTTGTGCAGATATGACTATCCTGGATAAGGGCAATCCTCTAGGAAGGTGTGGCAATTTGAAATTTTCAGTATAGAAATATTATAAGTTATATGGTGACTTGAGCTGCTGAAAGCGCCAATTTTTTTTTTAATTTTCATCTTGTATGTGTTGTTATGTATGCTTTTGGTGTATGTGATGGGTTATTTCATATTACTGGGGAAATTCCAAAAGCTTGTGGTATTTTAATATGTTGCATAGTTACAGTACTTGGATATATACTTCTTCAAATATTATCTCATAATTTAGTCTTTGACATCAGTTTTTGGTTTTAAAATTTCTGATTACGATTGGTGGAGGTTACTTTTACAGTTTAGATATTTGTTTGTCTGATTAAAGTAGTACTTTCTATTGATTTTCTTTTCCCCTCGTTAGTTGGTTTGCTTCTTCATTAAATTACAAGTAAAAAGGTTGGGGAGTGTGCTTCAATGATTTAAGTTGGATAATACTGACGATAGTACTGCTAAACTGAATGAAAATGTGAAAGCATTTCGTTGTTTCTTAAATTTATAGATGTTTGATTTTCTTTGCTATATCTTGACCAGCCACAAAAAAAATCATAATTTATGACCTATTTAGTATTACTTCTGGACATAAAAGGTTGGTTTTATCAGATGGGTATACTCTTTCTGATCTAGAATTTAGATATTGAGCCCTTTAGGATTATGATTATTTCTTATTTGGATTCTTGTAAAAAGTAGCTCCCTTGCTTTTCAGATTTTGCAAAAATTTGAATACTTGGGCCAAAAAAAGCCAATCCAAAAGCTGAAAGTTGGTTCATGATTCTGAAAGTAATAATAGATTCACAATGCCAATCCAAGTATATTACTGAAAGAAATTGACTTGATAGCTTGTATTAAAGAAAATAATACTCCTAGTTCTTGTAATGTGATCATCACTTAAAGATATATTGACCTTTTGATTTTGACTTCTTAAACATTAATTTGTCAAAATAATTGTAGGTTCTGCACAACTGGCCTTCCAAGTGATATTATTGTTGAAGTTGGGGATATGTCGTTCCATCTCCACAAGGTAACATATTTTATATCTTTGAATAAATGCTTGTTTAGCTTATTGTATCTAACAAAATACAAGCTCTGATGCATATCTTTTCTTGTTGAATATAATAAGGTTGATAAGATGTTAATGCACTTTAGATTTTGGACTTCCAGCAGTTAAATTGATAGAAAAATGAACTAATTAATTAATTTTGTATTTTATCAAATGTTCAACGTATTTATTGAAGCACTTGTTTCTTTATCCATACCACTCAACAATATGTGTTATTTCGATGATCCTGGTTACCGCAGTAGTGAGCTAACTTGCTTTGCTATGTTAAATGGTGCAGGCCCTAATGACAATTCCATTGCCCAAATTAAGGATGCTTTTAAATGATAGGTTTAGAAGCGAGAGAAAACAACATCGAGGATGAGTCAGTTGTACTAGTAAGTTGTTTACTGCTTATTTTCAAATGCTTCTACTATTTTTGATTGCACTTACAATCATTGCTAAGATCTAGTTGGCTAAGTCAAATTATTATTACTATAATTACTGTTATTATTATTATTATTATTATTATTATTATTATTATGATTATATATATATATATATATATATATATATATATATATGTGTGTGTGTGTGTGTATTGAACTACAGAACTCCTAGTTCTGCAAGTTGTATAAAGAAGCCACATATGCGTCAGAGTTTAGAAAAACTGAAGGCAATTAACAATCTAAGAGTTTCAAATTTAAAAGAATGGTAAAAATTAATAGTATGCTTCTTGATGCAAGTTGTAAGCCCATATCTTATTTCCTATCAATTACAACACTTTGTTCCCATGGAAGACTCTGCCAGTGCCTCATAAAAATTTGTCTTACAATAGCGAACTCATATATCATGTTATGGAGGTGAGAATTAGAATTTGTGATAACTGATAGTTGTTGTTAGCATCGCCATGCTGCATAAAAAATGTAATTCTACAAGCATTAACAAGTTTTCATTCTTTGAAAGAGGGAAGTAATTAAATGGGTAGTGTATTTGTAGTCTTGAATTCCTGCTTCTTATGCATGTGCATTATTAATTACTAGATTTGGTTTGTTACATTTTCTTGGACTTCATTTTTCGAATATATGAAAAAATATACATATGATTTATATATCTGTCTATATAATTTGCTATAATCTGCTGCCAGCGTTCTTCTTGTTCATATTCAGATGATGGAAACTCTAATTCCTAGGCTTTTTTACAACGTTGTTCACTTTGTTAAATAATGTTGTTATATGTTGTATATGTTTGAAATGAATTTTATTGCAGAGCTTAGACCTGGTTATAGAAGAGAATATAGTAGGGAGTTGAAAATGTCACTAATTTCATGTCCTATGTTTTGTAGACGACCAACTCTCCCAACCAATATAGAGGAATTTCACATGCTATCCCGTTTGCTAACTGTACTGAGGTATGTGCATAGGCTATTTGTCACCCGTCTTGCTCAACGCAATCATTTGCATGTGTAAACTAAGCAGATAGTGTCAAATTTTTCACCTCGGTTCAAGGTAAAATATCACAGCTCCACAAGTTCTCAAAAAGTAGCTCGAATGTACTGCTAATAGAATTGTAGTGTTGGATATTCTTTTAACTTTGATAACTAGAACTCTGAATCACTTTATTTTGGGTTGCAGACAACCTCAATCCTCAAGGCTACCTCTTCGATTTCTCGTCCTTGGAAGATACCTGGAAACATGGGATGCATTGCTATAACTTGTGTAGCATCAGCTATTGAGCTACACCTAATTGAGGTAGCTACTGCCATTTGTCATTTGATGAATATCCATGCTTTTCCACATAGCATGATGATGAATAAGATGCTTTTCTTATAGTTTTTTTTCTTTATAAAGTTCTTCATTTAGTTTTCCTCATCAACTTAGCATATATAGGATATGCATCCAAATTCAGGTATTTACTGATAGTTAATAACCATGTCAGCGGTCCTATCATTAAGGATTTGTCATTCAGGTATCTCCATGTCAGCGGAATTGTGGTGGTAATTGAACTGATGGGAATAGCACGTGTGTATTTCAGTAAACTTTATTTTTAATGATTCTATATAGTATATAAAGTACATATACATTCCCTTGAACTACTCTCATTATATGTGTGTAAGACCCCGAAATTTTTAAATAAAAAGGAATTTCCTTTATTTATTATTTTGAAATAGTAAGGGTTGATTTGATTAATGTGGATAGTTAAGGGTTAAATATGCAAATATTTCAAATTAAGCAAGTGGTTATAAAATATTCATTATCGTTGGGGAATATTCGTTTGGTCGTGGAATATTAAATCTTTGTGGGGAATATTAAATGACGACGGTGCTTGACCATGTGTGGGCCCATAACGGAAAGTGATTGGATGAAGAAAAGCGACAAATATAAGTTGTTTTTAAATACTTGGCGTAGTTATTACAGAATTAATCTTATTGGAATACCGGTGGTTAAAACACACTAATACTGGCGTTGTTGAAAGCGGTTACTGCGGTATTGCACCAATTATTGATTCTTACGTGAAGAAGGCACTACTCGATAATGGTTCTGATAATTCTTTATTCGATTATTTTATTGAGTTAATAATTGCTGCGTTGATATTTTATATTCTTTGTTGTTTTGATAATTGTCATTACACGTATCTTTCATTATCGAAGCAATAATTCATATTATCTGAATAATATTATTAGATAACATTATTGGCAATGTCTAGAAAGTTACATCTCTAAGGAGAGGTTTGGTCGCTAATTGCTTGGCCAAGAAGAAGAAATTCTTATTGAAAGCCCCTCTTTCTGAGGCGCCTGGTTGTCAATATTGTGATTACGTAATATTATTTGTGAATAATTAATTATTGATTTATATGATGAGGAAAATATTGATTTTATGTGGATATAGATGGAGAAAATTTTTAAAATGACAATTGTTGAAAATTAATATTTTATCTTTTACGATAAAATAATTCATTTAAATATATTATTTTAATAATATATTAACGGTGATATTTTTACAAGCGAATGTGGGATATATGAGTATCTGAGGAGGAAGAGTATTTTTGTTGCAATAAATGTTTAAAACATGTTAAACATAATAAATTGGACCCCATTTATTCGAAATTTGATTATAACTTTGTAAAATTGCCCGTTTGTGGATTTTGGTCAATTTTCGATTGGAATTTGGAAAAACTTTCTTCTACGCAAAGTTGTATAGAATTGAATTTCCTATAAAAACACGCGAGATTAGAAATTTTACGATGAAAGGGCTATTTATTATGAATTATTGAAGTTACGAAGCTCAAAATAATTAATTTTGGAAGTTTTAATTATGTTTTTTAAGAAAAACGTTTTTCAAATGTTGTTGGCCATCTTTAACATGTGCTTGATGGCTGAGATCAGATTGTCTAGATGGGCGTAGAGAATTTATTAAATATATTAATATTATATTAAATTTTACGCTTTGGTGTTCTAGCAATTTCTATAAATAGGGTGCTTAGGTTAGAATTGAAAATCACACCGTAAAGCTGAAGTTTTCTCTCTATATTATCGAGCGTATTCTTGTGAGTATTTTGAGTATACTTTGAGTATTGCTATCTGGCAAGTCCAAGTCATAGCCTTTATATCAGGTGTTTCAAATTTAGAAATCTTGATCTTTCGAGGTAAGGGATGTTATTTTCTTCTCAAATGATATTATTTCTTCAATATCATTATCTTTGAAATGTTGATCCGAAGTTTTATCAAATTTGGAACTTTTTCATATGGGGTTACTATTCATGGGTTCTTATTCATGAGTTCTTATTCACGAGTTACTATTAATGAGTTCTTATTCACGAGTTACTATCAAAGTACTATTATTAAGCGTGAAGATGTTTTTTGTGGAATTTCTATCTTTTGGTGTCTGAGTTACTATTCACGATATCTGGCACTATTCACGATCTCTGAGACTATTCACGATATCGGACTTTATTCAAGAAAAATAAAATTTCTTCTTTTTGTCCAAAATATCTATACGGATACTAACTCGATTGTATCCATGTTTTGATCATTCTTGAATTTACACCACTATGATTATTTTTGAGGTATTTTTGGGCGTGGATAAAACCAAATACGAATCCTTAATCCTTAATCCTTGTCATTTTGTTTCCTTTGGATTCGTTTCTTTAAAAATATTTTCATCATCCTCGGTCTTAAATGATGATATTATTGAATATCTTTGGCACGTAGTGCAAAAGATGAATGATGATTTTTGAAGAATATCTTTGGCTGTAGTGCAAAGATGAGCAGTGTTGAGATGAACATGAATGGATTGATTAATATCTTTGGCACAGTAGTGCAAAGATGAGCAGGTGTTTAAATGAACATGACCCGGTGATGAATATCTTTGGCTTTTGTAGTGCAAAGATGAATATTTGATTCGGATGTATATTGATTGATGTTCTGAGGATAAAATATTGATGATGGTATTAAATTCATAGATTATAGTAGATTTCATTCTCTACGTAACTCTTCTATGAATTATTATTTCATTGCGAATATTGATCTGAAACTTGTCATACATTGTATTCTATCGAGTTTTTCCTGTTGAAGACTAACGATAATTTGTTGTATATTATCTTAGTCATAATAATCTTCTTTGGGCTAGTTGAGCTCACCCTTTTCCTTGTTGTTCCATTTTTCTTCTCGGGGGCGAGAATGTAGCGAGTCTTAGTGGGGTATGGAATGAAGGTTCTAGAGAGAGTTGTTTAGTAGTCCTCACCATTTTTGTAAAATAATGAATCAATAATTATGATGGGGATTTATTTGCATGTGGATATTGTCTGAAGACAATATTATATTTAAACTCACGATATATATATTGTCGTATTTCACACGACATTTGTATTATTGAAGTTGTAGTTTGCTCTTTGTACCATGTATTTGGCGACTCAGAATGGGTTGGATGGAATGGACCTATTTTGGGGGCGTCACAGTTGGTATCAGAGCTTAGGGATATGATCTCTGGCGGAGATCGGGGAATAGAACTAGGAGGGGAGGGACGAGTAAATCCTTCGCTAGTGTGTCCTACCTAAGCTTATTTGTTAGTTGGTCAGTATATAGGGATATTATGTGATATATTGATTTCCTTAATTAACCCTCGTTTTATGACAAGTATTTGAGAATGTCATTTGAGAATATTAATGATGGAGTAAATGAGACCGTGGAGATGCTGTCTTACCAACGAGGAAAAGCGTGCAACAGTTGGCAATGTTCCTCCTGTGAACAACACCACCTGGCGAGATGATAAGCGAGGGATGTTTAGAAGCTTTTTGCGGTTCATGCAAAATCGACGAGGAGACTCGTGTTCAAAATCTGAGGAGGAAATGATAGCAATTCATGGGTGGTCACGACCAAGCGATTCAAAAAGTTGGGACCACGAGTGCAGGGAAAGCGGATCCGATTAAAGGCGGAGGCGTGGGTCAAACAAATTACCAAGATATTCGATGTCTTGGGATGCACGGAGGAACAGAAAGTTCCATTCGCCACCTTTATGTTAGTGGCGAGGCGATTCTTTGGTGGGAATCACGTGAAGCGTACCATCATTTGCACTCGGCATGTCGTGGGAGCGTTTGAAGCAGTTCAATGACAAGTACTTCCACGAAAGTATTAAATCGTATGAAGGAAGTGGAGTTTATTAGACTAGAAGCGAGAATAACATGGCGGTGTCCCGATGAGGCGAAGTTCGCGGAGTTATCCGAGTTGCACCTCATTTGGTGGAGAATGAGGAGCGTATGACGCGGATGTTTACGAGAGGTTTGAAACCCGACATATCGTCAAGTATCTCATTTCTCATAAATTTTCTCTCTATTCGAGATGTTGTCAGCGAGGG
This sequence comes from Panax quinquefolius, assembly GCA_020205615.1. Taxonomy (NCBI): domain Eukaryota; kingdom Viridiplantae; phylum Streptophyta; class Magnoliopsida; order Apiales; family Araliaceae; genus Panax; species Panax quinquefolius. The sequence goes on along the minus strand of CM035167.1, from coordinate 101,003,581 downwards.
CTCGGTTGTTAGGCGAGATAACGAAATACGTTCAACCGAGGGACCATAACCGAGGATCATACTAGAAGATAGCGATCATCGAGAATAACGATAACCGGCGGAGAAAGAAGAATACGAAAAAAGGTGGTAACCACTCTGGTGGTAATCGTGGCCATGAAAATAGAAGAAGCGAGTGGGAGGAGATTTTTAAAGAGGAGATTCAACAACGACCATGTGAAGGCGTCGGCGCCGATGAGCAACTAGTTTTAAGGGAGGAGAAACGACCACCGGTCATATGCTACAAATGCGGAAAAGAGGACATATCGGTCAAAGCGCCCACAACAGATTCAAGGTATGCTATAATTGTGGAAAGGAAGGACATATCGCTCGAGATTATGCGAAAGCGAAACCTAGTTCAATGAGGGGACGGTGACTCAAAAGATTGTCGAGAAAAGTCAAAGTCAGCGATTAGGAAGAAGCGTTTGTTGTGGTGGTCAAATGCGAGGAACCCGACGAAGTTATACGCAGGTTAGTTAATTATAAATTCTTTGAAGTATATACCTTACTAGATATTGGTTCTACCCATTCTTTTATCTCTCTTACTTGCGCTCAGCGTTTGAACTTGACTACGGAGAAATTAAACTTTGACCTATCTGTGGAGACTCCATTAGGAGAAACTTTCATTACATCCGTTGTTTAAAAATCTTGCTTGATTCAAGTTGGCACTATCACATTACTGTTAACCTTATTTCTATAGAGATATTTGTTTTGATGTGATTTTAAGGTTAACTACTCATCATGCCAAAATTGATTATTTTTGTAAGGTTGTTAGTTTTCATATTCCTAAGCGACTGTTATTCAATTCAAGCAATCAAACCATTGTAGTCAAACATTTTCATATCAAGCCATGAAGTCATTCGTTTATTACGGATGTCAAATTTTCTTAGTCCATGTTATGGATTTGAATAAAGACACGTCGATTTGAATAATATTCCTATTGTTATTGATTTTCACGACGTATTTCTGAAGAATTTCTTGGCTTACTCCCAAAGCTCGATATTAAATTTTGTATCGACTTTGAACCCGGTACAAAACTCATTTCTAAAATCTCATATCGAATGGCTCTATTGAACTTCGTGGAGTTAAAATTCAACTATAGAATTTGGTACTGAGCCTTTATTTTGTGACTTCCTTTGTGGAATTCACCTAAGCGAACTCTCTGTAGGGGACGTCATATTAGATGCGATAGTAAAGCGATAGGTGTCATTGTGACGTCTTTATCCAAGATTGGGATATGAGTCACGATTGAGAGCAACCTAAGTCGATGAATCGAAATCACGTAGCTTTCTAGGCTTAGTTGGTTATTATCGGAGATTCGTTGAAGGATATTCTCGAATTGCTATTCCATTAACTTGGTGACTCGTAGAGATACAAAATTGAATGGAGCAAGGAATGTGGGAAGAGCTTGAAGAACTCGAGAGGAGACTCATTTAAACACATGTTACGATCATGCCATCCTGGAAAAGCGAGCGTGGTAGGCGACGCGATGAGTAGAAGATCATATCTTGAGGAGCGAGTGCGATGATGTCAAGTATATCTGCGATAGAGCCAACTTTAATAGAAAAGTTAAGGTTGCTCAAGCCACAGGCAGGAGTTGATGCGTATGAAGAAGAAAGTACAAGAAGGAGCTATTAAAGCGAGAATTGATACTTGAGTCCACTCTAGACTTTGTGTTCCTAACGACTACGATTTGAAGTACAAGATTATGATGGAGGCACACAATCGCCATTTGCAATCCATCACGGAAGTACTAAAATGTATCGTGATCTTGACATACATTTTGGTGGAACAATATGAAGAGAGAGATTGCAAAGTTTATCTCGATGTGTTTAACTTGCCTAACGTGTAAAGGCGGAGCATCTTGTACCTAAAGGTCCGTTGCAACCACTTGAGATTAGGAATGGAAGTGGGAACACATTACGATGGATTCGTTACGGGTCTTTCTGCGGTTTCTCAAGGCATCAATGCTATTTGGGTTATTGTTGATAGATTAACCAAGTCTGCGCTCATTTCTACCGATCACGAGAGACTTATTCCTTGAACGTCTTTCTCGTATGTACATAAATGAGATTGTGAGATTGCATGGCATGCCGGTATCCATAGTTTTATATCGTGACCCAAGATTCACTTCATGATTTTGGGTTAGAAAGCTATGAAAACGCAATTTCTGATTGATTTGGCATACCATCCTCAAGCGGATGGGCAATCGAGAAGGACTACTCAAACTCTTGAAGATATATTAAAACTACGTGTCCTAGATTTCAAAGGAAGTTGGGATAAGTACTTGCCATTGGTGGAATCCTCATACAACAATAGTTATTAAACAAATATAGGCATGGTTCCATTGAAGCATTATATGGACGAAAATGTCGTTCTCCAATATGTTGGGATGAGGTGGGTGAAGCAACATTGTTGGGACCGAGAGTTAGTCACGTATGACTACCGAAAAGATCCAAATGATTCGACAACGTATACAAAGCGGCACAAGATCGACAAAAGAGTTATGCGGATCTTCATCGAAAGGACGTGGAATTTAATGTAGGGGATCATGTATTGTTGCGAGTTGCTCCATGGAAGGAGTTACAAAATTTGGGAAGAGAGGAAAGCTCAATCCACGATTTATCGGTCCATTTCAAATTCTTGACCGAAAGTAGGAAATGTAGCCTATAGACTTGCGTTACCTCAAAGTATGTCTCATGTTCATAATGTGTTTCACATATATCGCTTCCGTAAATATGTGAAAGACCCGAACCACGTTATTGAAGTTAGAACCGGACGAGATAGCAGAAGACTTAACGTATGAGGAGGTACTATCAAGATGTTGGATAGGAAGGAGTATGTCCTACGCTGTATTAAAGGTTATACCACAAGTTAAAGTTTTGTGGAGGAATCATGCTATAGAGGAAATGACACAGGAGTTGAAAGCGGAAATGAAAGCGAGGTATCCTCACCTTTTAAAACACCAAACGTCGTACGTCAATTTCGAGGGACGAAATTTCATAAGGAGGGAGGTTGTAAGACCGAAATTTTTAAATAAAAAGGAATTTCCTTTATTTATTATTTTGAAATAGTAAGGGTTGATTTGATTAATGTGGATAGTTAAGGGTTAAATATGCAAATATTTCAAATTAAGAAAGTGGTTATAAAATATTCATTATCGTCGGGAATATTCGTTTGGTCGTGGAATATTAAATCTTTGTCAAGGGAATATTAAATGCGAACAGTGTGACCATGTGTGGGCCCCATAACGAAAAGTGATTGGATGAAGAAAAGCGACAAATATTAGTTGTTTTTAAATAACTGGCGTAGTTATTCACAATTATCTTGTTGGAATACCCGGTGGTTAAAACACACTAATCTGGCGTTGTTGAGCGATTACTGCAGTATTGCACCAATTATTGATTCTTACGTAAGAAGGCACTACTCTAATAATGGTTACTGATAATTCTTTATTCGATTATTTTATTGAGTTAATAATTCTTTGCGTTGATATTTTATATTCTTTGTTGTTTAAATAATTGTCATTTACAAGTATCTTTCATTATCGAAGCAATAATTCATATTATCTGAATAATATTATTAGATAACATTATTGGCAATGTCTAGAAAGTTACATCTAAGGAGAGGTTTGGTCACCTAATAATTGGCGCCAAGATGAAGAAATTCTTATTGGAAAGCCCCTCTTCTCTGAGGAGCTGCACGGTTGTCGATATTGTGATTACGTAATATTATTTGTGAATAATTAATTATTGATTTATATGATGAGGAAAATATTGATTTTATGTGGATATAGATGGAGAAAATTTTTAAAATGACAATTGTTGAAAATTAATATTTTATCTTTTTACGATAAAATAATTCATTTAAATATATTATTTTAATAATATATTAACGGTGATATTTTTTACAACGAATGTGGGATATATGAGTATCTACGAGGAGGAAGAGTATTTTTGTTGCAATAAATGTTTAAAACATGTTAAACATGTCGGTGGACCCCATTTATTGGTGAAATTTGATTATAGCTTGTAAAATTGCCCGTTTGTGGATTTGATCAATTTCGATTGGAATTTGGAAAAACTTTCTTTCGTAAAGTTGTAGAAAATTGAATTTCCTATAAAACACGTGAGATTCAAATTTTACGATGAAAGGGCTATTTATTATGAATTATTGAAGTTGAAGCTCAAAATAATTAATTTTTGGAAGTTTTAATTATGTTTTTTAAGAAAAACGTTTTTCAAATGTTGTTGGCCATCTTTAACATGTGCTTGATGGTTGAGATCAGATTGTCTAGATGGGCGTAGAGAATTTATTAAATATATTAATATTATATTAAATTTTACGCTTTGGTGTTCTAAGCAATTTCTATAAATAGGGTGCTTAGGTTAGAATTAAAAATCACATTTAAGCTGAAGTTTTCTCTCTCTATATTATCGGCGTATTCTTGTGAGTATTTTGAGTATACTTTGAGTATTGATATACGGTGCAAGTCCAAGTCATAGCTTTATATCCAGGTTTTTATTTAGAAATCTTGATCTTTCGAGGTAAGGGATGTTATTTTCTTCTCAAATGATATTATTTCTTCAATATCATTATCTTTGAAATGTTGATCTGAAGTTTTTATCAAATTTGGAACTTTTTCATGTCTGGGGTTACTATTCATGGGTTACTATTCATGAGTTACTATTCACGAGTTCTTTATTCATGAGATTCTTATTCACGAGTTACTATTCACGAGTACTATTCATGAAGCGTGAAGATGTTTTTTGTGGAATTTCTATCTTTTGGTGTGGAGTTACTTATTCACGTATCGGACTATTCACGTATCTGACACTATTCACGTATCGGCACTATTCATAGAAAAATAAAAATTTCTTCTTTTGTCCAAAATATCTATTACGGATACTAACTCGATTGTATCCATGTTTTGATCATTCTTGAATTTTACACCACTATGATTATTTTTGAGGTATTTTTTGGGCGTGGATAAAACCAAGTACGAATCCTTAATCCTTAATCCTTGTCATTTTGTTTTCTTTGGATTCGTTTCTTTAAAATATTTTCATCATCCTCGGTCTTAAATGATGATATTATTGAATATCTTTGGCTTTGTAGTGCAAAGATGAATGATTTCTGAAGAATATCTTTGGCTGTAGTGCAAAGATGAGCAGTGTTGAGATGAACATAATGGATTGATTAATATCTTTGGCACTGTAGTGCAAAGATGAGCAGTGTTTAAATGAACATGACGGTGATGAATATCTTTGGCTTTTGTAGTGCAAAGATGAATATTTGATTCGGATGTATATTGATTGATGTTCTGAGGATAAAATATTGATGATGGTTTATTAAATTCATAGATTATAGTAGATTTCATTCTCAACGTAACTCTTCTATGAATTATTATTTCTGCTGCGAATATTGATCTGAAACTTGTTGTCTATTGTATTCTATCAGATTTTTCCATATTGAAGACTAACGATAATTTGTTGTATATTATCTTAGTCATAATATTCTTCTTGGGCTAGTTGAGCTCACCCTTTTCCTTGTTGTTCCATTTTTCTTCTCAGGAGGCGAGAATGTAGCGAGTACTAGTCGGGGTATGGAATGAAGGTTCTAGAGAGAGTTGTTTAGTAGTCCTCACCATTTTTGTAAAATAATGAATCAATAATTATGATGGGGATTTATTTGCATGTGGATATTGTCTAGAAGACAATATTATATTTAAACTCACAGTATATATTGTCGTATTTCACACGACATTTGTATTATTGAAGTTGTAGTTTGCTTTTTGTACCATGTATTTGGCGACTCAGAATGGGTTGGATGGAATGGACCTATTTTGGGGGCGTCACAATGTGGCTCTACTGTGAAACTTTGTCTTCGATTCAGAGCTAATTATTGTTTCATTCCTAACATTCAGTGTAGAAAATAGAGGTAGACTCGCTAAAGAATTGAAGTGAGCATATATAGTTGTGCTAACTTATGCTTGTGATCAGCTTGCCACTCTTGATCGCTTGAGTACATTCACCACTAGAAAATCAAGATAAGGCGACGAGCTATAGCGACGGTCGGGACAGAACTGACGTTATGGTGGTGAGACTGGCCTTCAAATGTTAAAATTGTCATCTTAATGGGCACACCCTCTTACATACTCTTTCTGTACCATGGTGGTCTACTTCATCTTTCATGACAAACCAGACCTCTCTGCCACCACCTTCTCCTATCACTTTATCTGTGGTTAACAAGATAAAGAATTTTGGATGACTTAATACAAGATGGCAATCTTTGCATCCTCAAATTTGCAGGAATGGTGTCGATACCATTTGGTGTTGTTCTTTGCAGTTTTTCACGATTACATGCGTCACAATTCACTAACTTCCTCTTCCATGCAAATGCATTGGAGCACCTAATGGTTTATACTCCTTCACGTAATGTAATTCAATATGAACTGCTACCTTCAGTGGGGGAGAACAAAGTGAATCTTCTTTGAGAAAGATACTGATGGTCATGATAGTTGAAAGTGTCCACAATATCATAACAAACACAACACATAACAGATGTTAGTGAAAGTAGAGTTCGTCTAAAATTTATTTGTGGGTATATTCCTATATAGCCTCGTGAATCTATTCATTGGTTCCTATTCATGTGAATTCCTTTTCCTTCACTACGCATTTCCCCATCTTGTGTTTCTTATTTCTTATGGTTTTAATTTTTCTAATTTTGGTTATTGTAACAATTTAGATTTGGCAAAGGGTTATTCAAATCTAAGCATGCATGGAAGAAGTTGGTATGAATCCTTTATCTTTTTTGATTATATGTTAAGTATTTGTTTTTGGTATTGGGGAAGAAAAAATTGTGTATTGAATATGTTCCTTTGTCTTTGTAGTTTTTTATTTTTGTTATTAAAAAAATAATTTGTCATGCGATTTTGGTTTATGTTTTGTAATTGTGTTATTTTTGTTTCATTGTGAGTCAGTTGTGTGTGTTTCTTTGATTACATGTGTGTGTGTTTGTTGGGCTGTGACTTCTATATCTGATTTGGGTGTGGGTTTAATTTTTTTAGCTCTATTTTGGGTGTGGGTTTAATTTTTTTTTATAGCTATTCTGTAGATGCATAATGCTTTATGTGGACAGATTGTGTTCCAATCAGTTCTAGTTCACAGACACCCCAAACTAAACCCGAAAGAATAAAAATATGCACCTAAATTTCCTCTGGAATATAGAGGGTTTGAGAAAATCCCTTGAACTGGATTTTGTGTTGGGCAGACAATTATATTTTTGCATTTATAAACTACTTATATTTTATATACTTAACAGCTTGTGGTTTTAATTTCTACACCAATATGCTTTTGTTATTTAATCTCCATCTGCATTATTATTTTATAGCAGATATCCTAACGAAGAAGCATGGCATATTCCTATGGCTTATGTATTAGTGACAAGTCTTCGCAGCAATATCTACCAATGTACATTTTAATTTTTGTAATCGTTATATTCTGTTCTTTCATTTTGTTGAACTGTTTTCATAATTTAAGTTTTTCCAGTTAATCTTTTCTTATTCATGTTTGTAAAATTGGGATTTGATACTTTTCTTGCAGTATGAAGAGGTTTTGATACTTTTCTTGCATAGTGAAATTAAAGGCTCAACCTTCTTGCTTGAAGACGATGATAATGAGAAGCTGACAATTACTACGCCTTATAGCTAGAGATTTTCTTCCTTGTGTAATATATGTGGATACATATTGTAGGTGATATGACACTTGCTTTTGATAATAAGTCTTGTAATTTTAGTGTGTATATTTGGCTATACTAGCTTTGTATACATTATATACTTTTGAAATGATATAATAATTAGTTTCTCATTTAGTATATATAAATTGTTGTGTAATTTTTTGTTATTTATATTTTAATGAGATATTATAATGAAGAAATGGATATTAATGAAGGATTATTTCCCTCACTAAAATCTTTTTTAGTTAATTAGTTAGTCATCAATGAAGGATTATTTTCCTCACTAATTTGAGTTTATTCTTCACAATATATTATTTGTGAGGGAATAAAGTTATTCACTAATTTCAAATAGTCCTTCTTAAAATATTATCTGTGAAGGAAACCAATCTTTCACTAAATAACAATATTCCATTGCTAAATACAATTTGTGAATAAAAAAGTTATTCACAATATATCCTTCACAAAAAACATTTAGTTACTACTTAGGGAAGGATACCCAATTGCGAGGAGGTCTAATGCGAGCACTCGTGTAAAGAAAATATTTCTTCGCAATAAATCACTTGTGAGTGATATAGGGCCTCTAGTGAAGGATTTGTCCTTCACTAGAGGTCATTTTTGGTGTAGTGGTTGTTGTTATAATATACTTGTAGCTTGTTGTCTTGAGTGTAGTTCCATTCCTTAAGATCCTTTAAAACATCACCAGATCGAACAGAAAGAATCGTCAAACTAGGCCTGTCAATCATGGTTGCCGTTTCTGGAAAACCTAGAAACCTGTAGAACACAGTTTCTGACAAGAGTTTGACCGTATGATTTATGTTGATCCTATTGATAGTAAACCGATTTGTTGTTATATAAATGTTCCTTGACATATGGACTTTATATTTGACCCATAATAACAACATATGGTCGACCAGAACACTAAGATTATTGAGCTTGAAAATAGCACCTCGAGACTGTCTGGGTTTCTAGGTAACCCAAAAAACCCAGATGATGTCTGACAGCTAATTTGAAGCTCTGGATCTTGCAGAATGTTTGTTGTATGATTTAGGTAATGCTTGATTATTGTAGTACTACATGTATACTACATGATCGATTCTCAAGTAAGCCCAGAAACAATTGTTATTGAGATTTAAAGCCGGTCAAACGATGACCTTTGTACTGACGGCTGTCAGTGTTCTTGAGGCTCAAGAACACCAACAGCGACGCTAAGTGTCGCTATAGGCCATTAGCGACGGTTTATTTATTTTCTAATTTCTGAATATTCTGGAAATTATTTAAAAATAGAAATAAATTATAAAAATTACTAAAAATGGTTTTAAAAATTATTTTAAATTATAAAAAATAATTTCTGACCAATTAAAATATTTTTCTTTAATATTTATAATTATTTAAATATTAAAATTATTTAATTTATTTAATTAGTGTATTAAATAAATGTGACACCCCCAAAATTAGGTATACATCACCCATCTTGGGTCGCCAGATACATGGTACAGAATTCAAATACAACTTACTAATACAACTGTAGTGTACAATACGACAAAACATAAACTGTGAGTTTGAATACAAATATTATCTACTAGAGATTATACAAACTCAAAAGGAGCCCTTATTACAATTATTATCACACTATTTCACAGAATAGTGAGGACTACTAATGCTATCCTCTGGACCATCACTCCGTTCCCCAACTCGTCCCCGGCTATATTCTCATTTCAGAAGAGAACGGTGAAAGAAAAGGGTGAGCTCAACTAGCCCAAGAAGAAATATTATGACCAAGATAATACTGAGAATAAATTATCATTAGTCTCCAACAATGTTAAAGCGATAAAATATAATAGACATCAAGTTTAGCTGCGGCTTTGAACAAGCAATCCATTAAAAAGTCAGTAGAAAATAAAATTTACTATCTTTTATGATTAAAAGGTTTTTCATCACTTGTTATATTTGAGACTCGACAATAAATATTCCACATCATCGAATCACCTTACACTTTTACTGCCGAGGATATTCTTTATTATCACGACCACAATTATCCACGCACTATGAGCCAAGAATATTTGTGTATTCATTAATGGTCATGATCATGCCAACAATCATCCATGATATGCAATCGTGAGCTAATAAGGACTTTTACCACATCATTTGTAACATTACGGTCATGATTACATCGAATAATCCCTGGTCATAATCATACCTAGTCCATCTATGCACTACAGGCCACAGATGATTTTCAACATAATATAAACACGAGGATGATGACAATGATATAAGAATTCAATAAAACAAGTTCAAAAATTAATTTGTCCAAGAACTACTAATGTCCAAATTGTCAACATGATACTGCTTTATAGAGTAAAATTCAAGAATGATCAGAAGAATATTTCCATGAAAAGATATTAGATGAAGCGCAAATATCAAGGATATTCTACTAATTCATGGGGTATAGAAGTCAAAACTTTAACCAACTGAGCATAATAAAGAATGGAATAACAAAAGAAATAACCCGCATGCGGTAGATTTGCATGAGGCGAGTTATTCAACGAGAATACTAAATATCGGAACGGTAAAAAAGGCGAAATTACATGCAAGCGAGGATGTTCCAACAAAATAATAAAGAATGGAATAACAACAAAAATCACCATGCATGCGGTGCTTGGCGCATAGATAGGTTATTACAATGAGAATACTAATAAGGGGCGGAATCGGTTCGGTAGAAAGCGCGCAGACGGGATATTCAAAGCAGAATAATAATAAAAGGCGATGCAGTGCGGCGTAAAAGCGCATTGAGACATGATATTCAACGAGAATAATAAAAGGCGAAATCAGTCCCGTAAAACACACGAGATAGGATATTCCAATGAGAATAGTAAGGACGGAATAATGAAGAATGTCACCAAGTATAGGGTGAGCCAGCGTATCTGAGTTATTCAAGCAGAATAATAAGCAATGGAATAACAACAGTTCTCTTCATGAATAAGAAAAATAACACCCTTACTAGTAAAAGAACTGAATATAAGAGTAGTTAAGTAGCGAAATCTTTTCTTCTTTCTCTCTATAATTTTCTCTCTCAGAGTTCAATTGAATTCGTAAGAAAATAATGAAGGAATGAGCTTATTTATAGGAAAATGGAATGCATAGTAACTAATCCATGAGCGGTCCAGATTGATTTACTTTAATCGACGGTCCATATTTAAAAGCAAAATCTTTTAAATAAAATATAATATATATTCTATTTATAATTTAATAAAACCAATAACTTTATAAAAAGTTTTACATTTTATTACATGAATAATACAAATAAAACAAAACTTTATATATATATATATATATATATATATATATATATATATAAAGTTCACCCCGCAGCCCACATCACATTACACACCCACAATTATATGTTGGACAGGGTATCACAGAGTTCTAAATCTGTTAGTGCATGCCAGTTGCTAGATGATGAGGATGGTAAAATGCTATTGAATGATCAGATATGTCATAAGCATTTGATTAATAAAATGGGTAAAATAACTCCATGAAAGAACTATGATGACCAAGACAAGACAGCATATCAGAAACTTTCAACACCAACAAACACCTTAATATAAAATAATAATAATAATAATAATAATAATAATAATAATAATAATAATAATAATAATAATAATAATAATAATAATACATCCCCAGAACTTTCCTTGACAATTCCCCCCCCCCCCTCACGTGACAATTCCCCCACTCACCATATTATATATATATATATATATAATAAAAAAAAATTTCTACCGATTATTTTGAAAAATAGGTAAATGGGGGTTAATAAAATAAGCAAAATTGAGTGACTTCTCACGTAAGCATTAATAATCAATACCGCGTGCTATTATGCAACCATGCAGCGTATATTTGTACTTTTACTACTAGAGAGTAGTTCAACAGTTAACTGAGTAAAACTTCCGCCATTATTTTCATAAAGTATTTTTGTCGTTTTCTCAATCCGACAATAATTCCGTTGTTGGGTCCACCAATGATTGTGCCGTTGTACTAATATTGTCTGTTAAAATGAATATTCCCCGACCAATCTAATATTATATAACAACTTGCGTACATTTCAAAATTTATAAATATTACCCACAACTATAACATTATATCAATTTCACTTCATAATATTCAAAAATAATATTTATAGAAAATTCATCTTTATTCAAAATGTTGGGGTTTTACATTCTCCCCTTCTTATGAAATTTTTCCCTCGAAATTAGGGTACGTACCTGGTATATTGAAGAGGTAAGGATACCTTGATTTCATTTCAGATTCTAACTCCCAAGTCATTTCCTCAACATCGTGGTTTCTCCACAAAACTTTGACTTGAGGTATAACCTTGGAGCGTAGAATATGTTCCTTCTTATCCAAGATTTGAACAGGAACCTCTTCATACGTCAAATCTTCTGCTATTTCGTCTGGTTCTAACTCAATAATGTGGTTCAAGAGTTTGAATAGTCCTCTCCGACTGTCCGTCCGTCTGAGGATGATATGCCGAGCTAAATCATAAATCTGTGCCCATAGCTTTTTGCAAACTAACCCAAAATCGCGAAGTGAATCTTGGGTCTCGATCAGAAACTATGGATATTGGCATACCATGCAATCTTACAACCTCATTTATATACATACGAGCAAGACGTTCAAGTGTATAAGTTTCTCGTATCGGTAAGAAATGAGCAGACTTGGTCAATCTATCAACAATGACCCAAATCACATCTATGCCTTTAGAAACTTTGGGAAGACCAGTAACGAAATCCATGGTAATGTGCTCCCACTTCCATTCTGGAATTTCAAGTGGTTGCATTGGACCTTTTGGTACTTGATGCTCATCCTTGACTCGTTAACACGTTAGACACCTTGAGATAAACAGTGCTATCTCTCTTTTCATATTGGCCCACTAAAATGTATGTCGAAGATCATGATACATTTTGGTACTCCCAAGATGGATTGCAAACAGTGTGTTATGCGTCTCCATCATGATTTTATACTTTAAATCGGTCGTTAGGAACACAAAGTGCGGAGTTGACTCAAGTATTCCTTCTTCATCGATTCTTGCTTCCGGCAAAAGACCTTCTTGCACTTTCTTCCTCATACGAATCGGCTCAGGATCAAGGCAAGCAACTTTAATTTTATCAATTAAAGTCGATTCTACTCGTATATTTGCCATCATCACGTTGGTCCCTTGAGTCTTTATCTCTATCTCCATCCTTTGTAAGTCATACAAAATGGGCCTTTGCGTTGATAATATTACTTTCGTGCGTGATATGATCTTCTACTTAATGCGTCGGCTACCACGTTAAACTTTCCGGGATAGTATTGGATAGTATGATCACAATCTTTCAATAGTTCAAGCCAGCGTCGTTGTCGCATGTTGAGTTCCTTTTGAATGAAGAAATATTTGAGGCTTTTATGATCCAGTAAAGATCTCGCACTTTCTCCCCATACAAGTAATGCCTCCAAATCTTTAGTGCGAAGACAACGGTATGCCAACTCTAGATCATGAGTAGGATAATTCCTCTCATATTCTTTGAGTTGTCGTGAGGCATAGGCTATGACTTTCCCATGTTGCATGAGAACACATCCTAACCCTTTGCTAGAAGCATCCTTTGTAGATGACAAATCCTCCGAACCGGATGGTATTATCGAGCAGTCTTTGAAATGAGTCTCCTCTTGAGTTCTTGAAAAATCTTCTCACATTCCTCGCTCCAATAGAACTTTGTATATCTTCCAAAGTCTGCTTTGAGTTAGTGGAGTAGCGATTCGAGAAAACCCTTCTACGAATCTCAGATAATAACTTGACTAAGCCGAAGAAAGCTACGTATTTCGATCATCGATTTAAGTTGCTCGACTTTGAATAGCTTCAATCTTTCTTTGGGTCAAGCGGATATTCCATGACTTGATACCACATGCCCAAGGAATGCTACTTCCTCAAGCCAGAACTCGCATTTCTTCAACTTGGCATAAAGCTTATATTCACGAAGCTTTTGGAGTATCAGCCTTAAGTGTTGCTCATGATCTTCACGGGTTTTGGAATATATGAGGATGTCATCAATAAAGACGACCACAAAGTGATCCAAATATTCCTTGAATACTCGGTTCATCATATCTATGAAGGCAGCAGGAGCATTAGTCAATCCAAAGGACATGGAATTCATAATGCCCGTACCGAGTTCTAAAAGCCGTCTTTGGAATGTCATCGGTTCTAATCTTCAATTGGTGATATTCGGAATGAAGATCAATCTTTGAAAAGAATTTGGCTCCTTGCAACTGGTCAAACAGGTCATCAATACGTGGCAATGGGTACCTATTTTTGATGGTGACATGATTCAACTCTCGATAATCAATACAAAGTCGCATACTCCCATCTTTCTTCTTCACGAATAGAATAGGAGCACCCCAAGGAGAAGTACTAGGATGAATAAAGCCAATGTCAAACAATTCCTGCAGTTAAGTTTTTAACTCCTGAAGTTCAATAGGAGCCATTCGATATGGGGATTTAGAAATGGGTTTTGTACCGGGTTCAAGGTCGATACAAAATTCAATTTCACGCTCTGGGGTAGGCGGGGAAGTTCTTGAGGGGAATACGTCGGAAATTCATTAACAATAGAAATATTATTCAAAAGCGGCGTATTTTTGTTTAGATCGGTGACATGAGCTAAGAAAGCTTAACATCCGTTTTTCAATAAACGAATAGCTTTATGGCTTGAGATGACAGTGATTGATTTTAATAGTTTGGTTGCTTGAATTCGCATAATAGGTCGATTAGGAATATGAAAGCTAACAACCTTACGAAAACAATCAATTTTTGCATGATGAGTAGTTAACCAATCAATCCCTAGAATTACATCAAATGCAAGTATTTTTAATGCAATAAGATCGACAGGTAATGTGTGGGTACCAACTTGAACCAAACATAACTTATAAACTGTGGATGTAATGAAGGTTTCTCCCAACGGAGTTTCCATCGATAAGTCAAAGTCTAATTTGTCCGGAGTCAAATTTAATCGTTGAGCGCAAGTAGGAGAAATAAAAGAATGGGTAGAACCGGTATCAAACAAAGTGTAGACTTCTCTAGATTTTATGATAAGCTTACCCGTGATGACCTCATTCGGGTTCCTTGCTTTCTGGGAGGTCATAACAAACACTCTCCCTTGCACTACCGGCTTTGACTTTTTTCGGGATGACTTTTTGGTGCCTCCATCCTAAATTGAATTTGTCTTCAGTGAACTACAAAATCGGGTTAAGTGACCTTCTCTTCCACAATTATAACATGCTTTGGACGGCATCGTGCAATTTGGACTGATGTGTCCCTCCCCTCGCATTTAAAGCATATGATAGGTGGTCTTTCTCCTTCCTTAACAACGGGTGCTGGTGCTGACGTCTTTCCATCATTGTTGAATCTCCTCTTCTTGAAATGTCCATTCTTATTGTTTTGGTACGATTACCACCGAAGTGGTTACCATTTCGCCATTGATTCCCTCCACGCTTGTTGTCACCGCCGTGCTCTCCTTTGGTATTATCATTTTGTAATTTGCTCTCTTTTGGTTCGTTGACTCGTTATCGTGCTCCACCAATTGAGCCCTATTTACAACATCGAATACAAACACAGTTTATGAAAAAAAGATGTTAACGTATCTCCGACTTCAAACCTCTTAAAACATTCGCGCCATTCTCTCTTCATTATCCACGGTGGGGACATGAAAAAGGATAACTCAAGTAAATTTTACTTTCAGATACGACAAGGTCATATTGTTTTGCTTCATTTGATAAACTCCACCTCCTTCGTGTGACGAATAATTTGGAAAAGTATTTGTCATTGAACACTCTTGGAACTTCTCCCAAGACATCTTGATCTGGCGGAGTTGATACGTTTTACCAATTCCACCGATGTCTGCCTCTCCGCGCAACATAAAAGCGTGCAAAAGGAACTTTTGCCTCGGAGCATCCTAAGACATCAAATATCTTGGAGATTTTCTTTATCCATGCTTCCGCCATAAGTGGTTTTGGCTCTCCCTTAAACTCCGGTGGTCCCAGCTCCTTGAACTGTTTAGCGGTGACCGCCCGAGAGTTTCTAGTGTTTCCACCTACATTTTGGGCAGAGGCCGCTCTCAAATGCTCTTTGTTGCATGGATTGCATAAAGCCTACGAACAATCCATCATTCATCATTTGGTCAAGTTGTTGTTGTTTGCATGAGGATTGTCGCCTTCACGATGCACATTCTCACGATTATTGATATGTGGAGACTCAGCGGTCTCTTGTGCTCCATTGCTATTCTCAACATTTTCGGATGTCATTTTGAGATCTTTGCCACAAAACAAAGGTTAATTGACATGTAACATAATATCTTTAACCTCTGACCAACCAATTTAAATACAAAATAAATTTAAGTAGGTCCTACTAACGAAGGTATTCCCCGTCTCTCCCCTCCTAGTTCTAGTCTCACATCTTAGCCAGGGATCATATCCCTAAGCTTTGATACCAACTGTGACACCCCCAAAATTAGGTATACATCACCCATCTTGGGTCGCCAGATACATGGTGCAGTAATTCAAATCTGACTTACTAATACAAATGTCGTGTACAATACGACAAAACATAAACTGTGAGTTAGAATACAAATATTATCTACTAGAGATTATACAAACTCAAAAGGAGTCCTTAGTACAATTATTATCACACTATTTCACAGAATAGTGAGGACTACTAATGCTATCCTCTGGACCATCACTCCATTCCCCAACTCGTCCCAGCTATATTCTCATTTCCTGAAGAGAACAGTGAAAGAAAGGGTGAGCTCAACTAGCCCAGTAAGAAATATTATGACTAAGATAATACATAATAAATTATCATTAGTCTCCAACAATGTTAACCTGATAAAATATAATAGACATCAAGTTTAACTACAGCGGAACAAGCAATCCATTAAAAAAGTCAAGTAGAAAATAAAATCTACTATCTTTTATGATTAAAAAGGTTTTTCATCACTGTTATCGCTGAGACTCAGCTTAATAAATATTCCACATCATTGAATCACCCCTGCACTACGGCCAAGGATATTCTTTATTATCACGACCACATTTATCCATTCACTACGGGCCAAGAATATATTTGTGTATTCACTAATGGTCATGATCATGCCAACAACTGTCCATCAATGCACTACAGGCCAATGAGGACTTTTACCACATCATTTGTAACATTACGGTCATGATTACACCGAATAATCCCTGGTCATAATCATACCTAGTCCATCTATGCACTACAGGCCACAGATGATTTTCAACATAATATAAACATGAGGATGATGACAATGATATAAGAATTCAATAAAACAAGTTCAAGAATTAATTTGTCCAAGAACTACTAATGTCCAAATTGTCAACATGATACTGCTTTGTAGAGTAAAATTCAAGAATGATCAGAAGAATATTTCCATGAAAAGATCTTTGGATGAAGCGCAAATATCAAGGATATTCTACTAATTTCATGGGGTATAGAAGTCAAAACTTTAACCAATGAGTATAATAAAGAATGGAATAACAAAAGAAATCACCATGCATGGGGTACTTCATGAAACGAGTTATTCCAATGAATACTAAATAACGAGAACTAGGTCGGCGAAATTACATGCAAGCGAGGATGTTCAGCGAGAATAATAAAGAATGGAATAACAACAGAAATCACAATGCATGCGGTATTGCATGCGCATAGGCGAGTTATTCAACGAGAATACTAATAAGGGCGGAATCAGTCCGGCGTAAAACGCATGCATGACGAGGATATTCAGCGAATAATAATAAAGAGCGGAAACCGGTCCGGCGTAAAAGCATGACAGGATATTCAACAAAATAGTAAAGGCGGAATAATAGAAGAATGTCACCAAGTATAGGGTAGCATTGGAATAACAAGCAGTTCTCTTCATGAATAAGAAAGAGTAACACCCATACCATAAAAGAAACCGAATATAAGAGTAGTTAAGTAGCGAAAATTTTTCTTCTTTTCTCTATAATTTTCCTCTCAGAGTTTGGTGAATTAAAAGAAAATAATGAAGGAATGAGCTTCTATTTATATGAAAATAGAATACATAGTAACTAATCCATGAGCGGTCCAGTTGATTTACTTTAATCGGACGGTTCATATTTAAAGCAAAATCTTTTAAATAAAATATAATATATTCTATTTATAATCTAATAAAAGCGAATAACTTTATAAAAGTTTTACATTTTATTACATTAATAATATAAATAAAATAAAACTTTATATAATATATATATATATAAAAAAGTTCACGCCCGCCACGACACATCACACACCCACAATTATATGTTGGACAGGGTATCACAGAGTTCTAAATCTTTTAGTGCATGCCAGTTGCTAGATGATGAGGATGGTAAAATGCTATTGAATGATCAGATATGTCATAAGCATTGTATTAATAAAATGGGTAAAATAACTCCATGAAAGAACTATGATGACCAAGACAAGACAGCATATCAGAAACTTTTAACACCAACAAACACCTTAATATAAAATAATAATAATAATAATAATAATAATAATAATAATAATAATAATAATAATAATAATAATAATAATAATAATAATAATAATAATAATAATAATACATCCCACGAACTTTCCTTGACAATTCCCCCCGTGTGACAATTCCCCCACTCACCATATATATATATATATATATATATATATATATATATATATATATATATATATATAATTAAAAAACTTTCTACCGATTATTTTGAAAAAATAAGTAAATGAAATTGATAAAATAAGCAAAATTGAGTGACTTCTCACATAAGCATTAATAATCAATTTAGGTATGTATTATTATGCACGACCAGCGTATTCATTGTACTTTTACTACTAAGAGTAGTTCAACAGTTAACAAGTAAAACTTCCGCCATTATTTTCATAAAAGTATTTTTGTCGTTTTCTCAATCCGACAAAATTCCGTTAATAAGTCCACCAATGATTGTGCCATTGTACTAACATTCCTGTTAAAAGCGAATATTCTCAGGCCAATCGAATATTATATAACAACTTGCATACTTTGCAAAATTTATAAATATTACCCACAACTATAACATTATATCAATTTCACTCCATAATATTCAAAAATAATATTTATAGAAAATTCATCTTTATTCAAAATGTTGGGGTTTACAATAAATTAGAGAAAAATGATTTAATATTAATAAAAATCATTTTAAATAAGAATAATGTATTTAAAAATATTTTGAGTTATAAAATGTGACTTTTCATATTTTTAGAGAATTTTCATTAATAAATTAATATTAATGATATTAGATTTATTTAATTATTAAATTAAATAAATAAGATAAAAATGATTTTATTGATTTAAAATCATTTTAAATAAGAATAAAGTGTTAGAAAATATTTTGAATTATAAAATATAATTTTCAATATTTTTGGAGAATTCTCATTAATAAATGAATATTAATGATATTAGATTTATTTAATTATTATATTAAATAAATGAATTAAAATTATTTTATTGATTTAAAATCATTTAAAAATAAGAAAAATGATTTAAAAATATTTTAAGTTATAATTAATGACTTTTAATATTTTGATAATAATTTCATTAATATTTAAATATTAATGGTGATGGTTTAAAATAATTTTAATTACTTTAAAAATCATTTAAGTATAATATTAATGATTTTAAAATATTTTAAGTTATTAATAATAACTTTAATATTTTGAGAAGTAGGTTATTAATATTTTATATTATTAAATATTAATAATAATAAGATTATTTGATAATTAAATCATTTAAAAATGATTTAAGTGTTTGAAAAATTATTATAAATTATAATAATTGTTTATAAATTATTAAAAGCTTCCAGAAAATATTATAAACGATATTTGACTTATCTAAAATAATATTGAATCTTAGAGACCAAGTTTAACTGACAATCAATGTGTTAATTGTCGGATAGGGTGACCAGAACAACGAGAATGGACCGAAGTCCAACTAGACCGAACTAGTTAGACTTAATAAGTGTTTATATAGGTTATAAACACTAATGTGGCTATGTGGTAATGTGCCTAGGACAGATTGACTATGAATTACAGTGTTGCGTGTTATGAAATATTGTACTAATTGTGAGACCGATTTTATTGGTTATAGGTCTTTCAAACGCAGATAAATTTATTGTGTAGCTATAATCAGCGGAGAAGGCAAGCTTCCTAACTCAACCTTAAGTTATATTCATTCAATTATTATAGTGGTTAATTATTGCTAATTATACCATGTCCAGGGAATTTATTGTTAATTATTCGCAATTAGTGCATGTTTCAAAATTCAAATTGAATTACTGATTCGGAAAATATACATTTGTAGAATAATTATTGTTGAATATTCATATCCGTAGAAGATAGAATTGACAATACAGATAATTTCTATTTATTGTCGAATTATGATTGAGAACTGTCTTAGCCAATTATCCTGGCTAGACGAACATTTATTAGAACTTGATAGGTTCGAGAAGTGAATTCAATTATTATTGACAGATCGATGCCAATTATTTCGGCTAGATCAAGAAGTAATTAGAAATTGAAATCACAGTATTTCGTTGAAAAATCAAATCTTGATTCTGAGACTGAGAAGAACAACCTTTTATATAAAGGGAATATTTTATTGGTCGTATACTCAACCTTTGCGCGCGATTAAGTATTCTGCATAATATATGGTATAATGAAGCTGATCACTTTATATACTTGTAGAGGGGTATGTTTTAATCTTTATGGTTATCTGATACACCTGGGTATATCATAGTATAACTTTGATAGTTACTCGAGAAGAGAAGTTCAAGATCTAATGGATCGCTCAGCATAAATCTGGAAAACATTCCACTTTGCTATTTCGTAGAATTAATTCTTGATAATTCATTTGAATATCGTAGAAAACCTTGAAAGCGTTGTACTCTTTCATTATCGAATTATTGTTGCGTAGAATGTGAGAAGGTTTGATATTGATTTCTATATCTTTATTGTATCTCTTAACTTGCTGGGCAAACTTGTTGCTCACCCTTGCTATAAATAAAACTTTTCAGCTAGGGACGAAGTTGTAGAAGGTGTTCCGAAGAAGAACAAAGGAAAAGGCATAGTTATATATTAGTATAATGAAGTTCAACATTATTATTATATTGTTGTATTGTAAACCCTTTTTGTATATCTAAAGGGGTATGTTTGTAATTTTAAGGTTAGTGAACCTTGGACTTATGTATTAACAACATATGTTAATGACTTATGTATTTCTATTTATATATGAATGGGTAGTTAAATGGAATTATATTGTGGATCGTGAACACCAAACCCGTGGGTCAGGTAACCCGGATTTGGGGGCGTCACAGGTTGGTATCAAAGCTGTAGTGACCAAGGTGTCACAAGTTGGTAGAAGAGCCATAGGTTATAAACCTTAAGTGGGGTGGGGGAAAAACCCTAGGATTATAACCATAATTGAGATAGAGAAAACTCATTTAGAGTTCTAAGTGAGGGATTACCAAAGTGAATTAATAGTGAGATAAGTGGACACATAGTGTGAGAATTTTGTACTAGTGAAGTACTAATCAAGTTGGTTAAACTGATTGTAGGATGTCTGGAGAAGATCAAACGAGTGCGGAGATGCTAATGGCTATTGTTGCACAATGCCGAGCCGAGGGTGCCGGTATAAAATGAATCAGTTGAGAAGGTGGGAGAAGATGAACCCATGGTCAATCTGGGGAGCGATCATGATGATTATCCCGAGATGTATCTAAGTGGTGATGAGGAGGAAAAGTCTGAGCCAGCTAAGGTAGAGTTAAAGAATAAGACTAAAGTTGAAGAACAAGATCAACTAGCTGCAGAAGTTCAAGAACTCCGGAGTAAGGCATTTCTCTTGGAGGAACTGTGGAAGACGGAGCGAGCGTTACGTGAAATGACTGAAGAAAGGAACGAGCTCAAGGCGCAGGTAGAAAGGATGAAGGCGGAAGGTGGTGGGTCGTCAGAAGAGACGATCAAGCAGCAGAAAGATAAGAAAAAGAGGAAGAGGGACAACGACGACCCTAATTCTGAAAAGTCAAGCCCGAAGAAGAAGCAAGCCTGTAGCAAGTGTGGGAAGACTCACGCGGGAGAATGCATGATGTGGAAGAATGTGTGCTTCAATTGTAAGCAAGAAGGACATATTTCTCTGCATTATCCTAAGCCAAATTTGAGGGAGTGTTTTTCATGTGGGCAGACGAGTCACGGATTCAACAAGTGTCCCATCAAGAAGAAGACTGGTAAAGGGAGTGGTCGGTAGATAACTTAGATATATGTGATAGTATCTTTTGGTAGACGTTTCTGATATTAAGTGTTGTAATATCAAGAATGATGTTTAAGCATATGTAAATATATATGTTTTATGAATGAAATCTTTATGTTCTATATGAATATAAGATTAAGATTAATTTGTGTGTTCTTAAAACTCATACTTATGGTATGTTAATGACTAATAATTATATGAAATGTTTTGAACCCCTCATTGATGGACCTTGAAAGGTGCGACTAGGATAAGTTCATACACTCATATAATTGTGGCAAGTTTCTGAACTCATAAGTGTGGTAAGTTTGACGAACTGGAAATAGTGATGTGAAAATGGAAAATGGCAACTTTTTGTGTAAAGTTGTGTATGTAAACCCTAAATATTTTAAAAAAGAAAAAGAAAAAGGGATAGTAATATGTGTTAAGTACTATATGTACTATGTGCTATTTGAATAAATATGCGGTTATATGAGAAATATGTGTTGAATTCTTATTGTGTTAAGAATTTGTGTAAAGAAAGAGAATTAATATAAGATTTTTATTTAAATCAGATCATGCCGCCTAGACGACAGAATCGAAACCAACGAGAAGAATAGTCAGTGAATAACGAAGGAGGTCAAGTGGACCCAATGCAGAATTTCGTAGATATGATAGCCGAAGCTATAGAAAATAGGGCTCCAGCAAGAGGAAGAGCGAGAAATCAGTCAGCTGATAGATTGGCTAACTTCAAGGACTTTAAAGCGGTAGGACCGCCTGAATTCAAGGAAACCACTAATCCGATTGTAGCCCAAACTTGGGTGAAGGAGATGGAGAAAGCATTCGTCATTGCGCGAGTGGTTGAAGAGCAAAAGACGGCTTTTACAACTTACTTGATGAAGGGAGAAGCTAATTCTTCTTTGGGAGACTAATCGAGAAAAAGCCGTCTGCATCATGGTGTTGTGGACAAGATTCAAGGAGTTGTTCTTTGAGAACTACTTCTCGCTGAGTATGCAATCTAGGATGGAAGTTAAATTTCTAGAATTGAAGCAGGAAAACATGTCGGTAACAGAATATGCTGCCAAATTCAACGAGTTAGCGAGATTTTCACCTCATCAGGTGGACATAGAAGCAAGAAAAGCGAGAAGATTTGAGAATGGGCTGAAGTCGGGGATATTTAACAAAGTAGCGGTATTGCAGATCAATACGTTTGCGGCATTGATGGAGAAAACGTTAATTGCAGAAGGAGGGAGCGAGGCTGCATCTCAATTTCATCAAGATAAGAAGAAGAAGATAAATGACGGAGGAAGCAGTGGAGGAAGTAACCCGAATAAGAGAAAGTGGAGTGAGAATACCCAATCAGGTGGCAAGACAGAAGGAAATAAGTAAGGGAGGGAGCCATGTGCAACGTGTGGGAAGAATCATGCTGGAGTTTACCTGAAGAAGAAGGGAGTTTGCTATAACTGCGGGCAAGAGGGACACATGTCACCCAATTGTCCTAATCCGAAGAAAATACAAGGTTGCTTTGCCTGTGGATCAACTGATCATATGGTTCGGAATTGTCCAAAGAGAAATGCTGAAAAAGAAAGTGTCAACAATGGACCTGGTGGCGGAACTTTGGCGATTCGAGGACCTGCACAGCCAGGAAGACCAACCGCCGTACATTCAACATGACGACACAAGATACGGTGGCTGCCCAAGAAGTGGTAGCAGGTAACGATTTTATTTAGAAATTTAGTTACGCGAATTATATGAGTTAGATAATTCTGAGAAAAATGATTTAATATTAATAAAAATCATTTTAAATAAGAATAATGTATTTAAAAATATTTTGTGTTATAAAATGTGACTTTTCATATTTTTAGAGAATTTTCATTAATAAATTAATATTAATGATATTAGATTTATTTAATTATTAAATTAAATAAATAAGATAAAAATGATTTTATTGATTTAAAAATCGGTTTAAATAAGAATAAAGTGTTAGAAAATATGTTGAATTATAAAATATAATTTTCAATATTTTGAAGAATTCTCATTAATAAATGAATATTATTGATATTTGATTTATTTAATTATTATATTAAATAAATGAATTAAAAATGATTTTATTGATTTAAAAATCATTTAAAAATAAGAAAAATGATTTAAAAATATTTTAAGTTATAATTA
The DNA here is from genome assembly GCA_020205615.1 of Panax quinquefolius. Classification (NCBI taxonomy): domain Eukaryota; kingdom Viridiplantae; phylum Streptophyta; class Magnoliopsida; order Apiales; family Araliaceae; genus Panax; species Panax quinquefolius. The sequence goes on along the minus strand of CM035167.1, from coordinate 100,979,294 downwards.
ATGACTTTTAATATTTTGATAATAATTTCATTAATATTTAAATATTAATGGTGATGGTTTTAAAATGATTTTAATTACTTTAAAAATCATTTAAGTAGAATATTAATGATTTAAAATATTTTAAGTTATTAATAATAACTTTAATATTTTGACAAGTAGGTTATTAATATTTTTATATTATTAAATATTAATAATAAGAAGATTATTTGATAATTAAATCTTTTAAAAATGATTTAAGTGTTTGAAAAATTATTATAAATTATAATAATTGTTTATAAATTATTAAAAGCTTCCGAAAAATATTATAAACGATATTTGGCTTATCTAAAATAATATTGAAGCTTAGAGACCAAGTTTAATTGACAATCAATGTGTTAATTGTCGATAGGGTGACCAGAACACCGAGAATGGATCGAAGTCCAACCAGACCGAACTAATTAGACTTAATAAGTGTCTATAAAGGTTATAAACACTAATGTGGCTATGTGGTAATGTGCCTAGGACAGATTGACTATGAATTACAGTGTTGCGTGTTATGAAATATTGTGCTAATTGTGAGATCGATATTATTGGTTATAGGTCTTTCAAACGCAGATAAGTTTATTGTGTAGCTATAATTAGCAGAGAAGGCAAGTTTCCTAACTCAACCTTGAGTTATATTCATTCAATTATTATAGTGGTTAATTATTGCTAATTATACCATGTCCAGGGAATTTATTGTTAATTATTCGCAATTAGTGCATGTTTCATAATTCAAATTGAATTACTGATTCGGAAAATATACATTTGTAGAATAACTATTGTTGAATATTCATATCCGTAGAAGATAGAATTGACAGTACAGATAATTCATGTTTACTATCGAATTATGATTGAGAACTGTCTTAGCCAATTATTCTGGCTAGACCAACATTTATTAGAACTTGATAGGTTCGAGAAGAGAATTCAATTATTATTGACAAGTCGATGCCAGTTATTTTGGCTAGATCGAGAAGTAATTAGAAATTTAAATCACAGTATTTTGTTGAAAAATCAAATCTTGATTCTGAGACTGAGAAGAACAACCTTTTATATAAAGGGAATATTTTATTGGTCGATATACTGGAGCCAACTTGTATGATTAACTATTATGCATAATATAGGGTATAATGAAGCTGATCACTTTATATACTTGTAGAGGGGTATGATTTAATCTTTATGGTTATCTGATACACCTGGGTATATCAATGTATAACTTTGATAGTTACTCGAGAAGAGAAGTTCAAGATCCAATAGATCACTCAGCATAAATCTGGAAAACATTCCACTTTGCTATTTCGTAGAATTAATTCTTGATTATTCATTTGAATATCGTAGAAAACCTTGAAAACGTTGTACTATTTCATTATCGAATTATTGTTGCGTAGAATGTGAGAAGGTTTGATATTGATTTCTATATCTTTATTGTATCTCTTAACTTGCTGGGCAAACTTGTTGCTCACCCTTGCTATAAATAAAACTTTTCAGCTAGGGACGAAGTTTCAGAAGGTGCTGCGAAGAAGAACAAAGGAAAAGGCATAGTTATAAATTAGTATAATGAAGTTCATCATTATTATTATATTGTTGTATTGTAAACCCTTTTTATATATCTAAAGGGGTATGTTTATAATTTTAAGGTTTGTGAACCTGAGACTTATGTATTAACAACATATGTTAATGACTTATGTATTCCTATTTATATATGAATGGGTAGTTAAATGGAATTATATTGTGGATCGTGAACACCAAACCCGTGGGTCAGGTAACCCGAATTTGGGGGCGTCACACTCAATGGGCCCAATAATGTCCATTCCCCACATTGAGAAGGGCCAAGGCGAACTCATATTATGGAGTTCCCGTGGAGGGGCATTGATAGAATTCCCATAAATTTGGCACTGATAACATCTCCTGACGTGGTCATTGCAATCAGCTTTGAGAGATAGCCAATAATGTCCTGTCCTGAGGATCTTCTTGACAAGGAGGGGGCCACTCATGTGTGGGCCACATACTCCACCATAAATTTCATCCATGAGCCTTTGAGCTTGGTCTTTGTCTAAACATCAGAGGAGACCTAGTCCTGCATCTCTTTTGTAGAGTGCATCTTCGCTCAAGTAGAATTTCATAGCAAGTCGATGGATCCGCCTTTTCCCAGTTGGGCTCATCTCAGCGGGTGTAGATCCATCTCGTAGATATTCCTTGATATGCTGATACCAAGGATGTTGGATGGGAGATAGCTCATCCGATACTTCTCCAACGTAGTTCCTATAGGTTGGTGCCTTATGCAGGGCAATTGTGACGCGTGGCAAGTGTCCTTTGTTAGATATGTGAATCAAGGAGGCCAACGTTTCTAATGCATCTGCAAAGTCATTCCTATTATGAGAAATGTGTAGAAAGGAGATTTCTTCGAACTCCAAAACCATTTGTAAAACTTACCGAAGGTAAAGCAGCAAATGTAACTCTTTGGTTTGATAGACTCCCGTGGATTGTCTGACCACTAACTTCGAATCTCCAATGACAATTAACTGCCCGATGCCCATTGAACGGGCAAGTTTTAGCCCCATGATACATCCTTCATACTCAGCTATGTTGTTGGTGCTGACAAACTGTAATTTGATGGCGACGGATATCGCTCCCTTGTGCGGATACTAGAAGCTGCTCCGGCTCAAAGACCTTCCATATTAATGACTCCATCAAAATACATCTTCCATGCTTGGAGTGTATCGATCGATGGTGTTCTTTGAATCTATCATTAACCCTTCATCGGGGAAATATATTTCCAAGGGTTTGAAATCCCTTGAAGGTGCAGCGGCCAGTTGATCCGCAATTCCTTGACCTTCGATGGACTTTTGAGTCACATATACGATATCAAATTATTGTAGGATCAACTGCTATTTGGACAGCCGATAATTTGACATGGGTTTATTGAACACGTACTTGAGAGGATCCACGCGGGATATGAGATGGGTTGTGTGACCATGGAGGTAATGTTGTAACCTCATGGATGCCCATGCTAAAGCACAACAAGTCTTCTTAATCAGAGTGTACTTGTGTTCACTGCTGCTGAATCTTTTGCTGAGGTAATAGATAGCTCGTTCTTAGCCTCTATCGCCTTTCTGTTCCAGCATGCAGCCCATGGCATTATTACTTATGGACAGGTACATGAACAGGGGAACATCATCCCTGGGTGGTACCAAAATGGGAGCTTTGACTAGTTGTTCTTTAATTGTGAGGAAGACATTTTGGCACTCATCATTCCATTTCATGGAGGAGTTTTTCCTTAATAGCTTGAAGATTGGCTCACAGGTTGTTGTGAGTTGAGAGATAAACCTTCTAATGAAGTTGATTCTTCCCAAAAATCCCTGTATTTCCTTCTCTGTCTGAGGAATGGGCATTTCTGTGATTGCCTGGATGTTGGTAGGATCCAGCTCAATCCCTTTGCGGCTTACTAGAAATCCTAGCAACTTGTTTGATTTAACGCCAAAGGCGCACTTGGCTGGATTCAATTTCAAGTTGTACTTACGCAACCTGTTGAATAACTTCTTGAGATGGTCTAAGTGGTCATCCTCCTTCCGTGACTTGACAATGATGTCATCCACGTAGATTTCTATCTCTTTGTGCATTAAGTCGTGGAAGAGAGCCATCATAGCTCGCTGATAGGTGGCTCCGGCATTGATGATGCCGAATGACAACCGTCTATAGCAAAAGGTTCCCCAAGGCGTGATGAAAGAAGTTTTTTCACGATCTTCCGTAGTAACCATGATCTAATGGTACCCCATAAAGCAATCAGCGAAGGAGTACATGCAGTATTGAGCAGTATTATCAATGAGAATGTGGATAAATGGCACGTGAAAGCTATCTTTTAAGCGACCTTTGTTCAAGTCCCGGTAATCCATGCAAACTCGCACCTTCCCTCCGGGTTTAGGCATGGGAACAATGTTGGATATCCACTTTGGATATGTGGACACCATGATGATGCCCGCTTGAAACCGTTTCACAATTTCTTCTTTCACTTTTAAACTCCACTCAGGTTTCAATCGCCTGAGCTTTTTCTTGACTGGCTTAAATCCCTCTTTAATGGGAAGGCGATGAAGAACAATGTCAATGGACAAACCCACCATGTCTTCATGAGACCATGCAAACACATCCTGGAATTGGGTTATTAGCGTAACCATGTCATTCCTTTGGTTTGGGGTAAGGTCTGAACCAATCTGGATTAACTTAGGGCTTTCTAAGGTTCTGAGATTGAAGGAAGTGGTTTGATCAGGGTTGGGTTTAGGTTTGTCTTTGACCCATTCTTGAATTTTTGGAGGCACCTCAATATCCTCATGTATTCTATCAAGGCTAAATTCATCTCTACATCAAAGGTACAATCCTTGTGGAGAAGAGGCACCATATCAGTAAGTACATGCACATCTAAATTCAGGGTCCTGAAACAAAATATGCTTTCACTTAGTATATATGAAACGTTTTGATCATACACAGTGTTAGCATATACTGACAAAATAAACTGCTAATACTGTACAGAAAAGTAAGCAGTTATGAAATCTACAGGGCAGAAAGAGTTTCCTCCCATTTTACCCTTGTCGACCAATGCAAGGAGTGCTACTTCAATTGGCAAGGGCAAAGTCCGGGTGGACTACAGTGATGGAGGGGCTGTCATCGTCCTTCTTCTCTCGAATGATGGCCATTACGTCTAGGAAATCATCGTCTGGGGTGTTTCTGTTTGTATGTTCATCATGAATGATGATGCATATGCCTGACATCATCCGTATGATGTCTTGCTTGATTCTTCATTCCTCTTCTTCTATTGCGGGATCTGGAACAAAGACTTCTCTCTCCTTCACCGGTATCGGCTTGGGAATTAACATAGCCATGATACTAGCTGACACCTTTACAAGAGGTTGTGCGAACTCAGAGTTTGAAGGTGAAGATAAACGTCGCGTGCTTGAAGCTGAAGGAATCTGCTGATGCTTATGAGGATTCCTATGACTAGAACTAGCAGAATAGCCTAGTCCAACTGTTCCAGTTTACTTGGTTAATTAAATTGGGTACTTGATACCCTAGCGATCTTTACCCAGTCCTTGTCCCAGCTGATGACCCAATGACATCATTTATTTAGTAGCCAAAATTAACTCAGCAGAAATCTTGGGTTCGGAAAATAGCGTTCCGATAACATGGTATTTGGTATTGCTTACTTCCAAGGCATGAAAACTGACCGGTTCAACATCTGCATTAACATTGATGAATGGCATGTCCCTGTGTTGAGGACACTCTAGTTCAGCATTGACTGTGACTAGGCTATTACTGATAATGTATTTCAGTTGCTGATGAAGGGTGGAGGGGACTGCCCCTGCCATATGAATCCACGGTCTTCCCAAGAGTAGGTTATATCCCGAATCTATCTTGAGCACATTGAAAGATACGCAGAATGTGTGGAAACCAATTTCGATTGGCAATTCAATTACTCCGACCGAATTTTGGCGGGCTCTGTCAAAAGATTTGATGACCGTATGGCTGCTCTAGATTCGGTTGAGATTGATATTCATCTTCACCAAGGTAACGTATGGACAAATATTTAGAGATGAGCCTCCATCTATCAAGACTCCAGCTAGCATGTATCTGGAGGACAAGACCGCAATGTGCAACGACTTCCAATGACCAGTCATTTCGGGCGGTATGTCATCATCAGTGAAGGATATCACATTGTTGTTTAAAATGTGATCAACCAAGTGTTGAAATTTTTCCGTATCCACTAATGTCGGTAAGTAGGCTTCTTCCAAAACCTTTATCAAGATTCTCCTGTGATCCTCGGAAGTTAAAACCAAGTCCAGGATTGAAATTTGGTGTGGAGCTTCTCTTCAGCTTAAAACCACCTTGGCTTCGTTATGACCCATAGTGCGGAGGAATTTTTCAATCTTCTCCATGGGTATTTTCCCTTTTGATTTGATGGTGGACTTCATCACTCGTTAGGGAAGATACAGTGGATTTTCATTCGACACTGCATCAGTTGTATGTGAGGTGGATCCTTCACCTTCTCCATAATTCCACGGAACTTTGCGTAAGCTAACAATAGGATATTGTGCTCTGCATGGTAAGTTTATTGGCTCGGGAGTGGCCACTTTCAAAGGATTATTGCTTCCTCTAAGTCGAATTATTGGTATTGTGAGCGGCTTGACAATGTCATCAGCCTCGGTAGATAGAACCGCTACCAATCCCTTCCATTTAGTAGGACATGTATTCTCACTCCCACTTAGTACAGTATCATCATCTGCTAGTTTCAGGACACCGCTGTCAATGAGATTATGGATAAGGTGGTGGAGTGCCCAACATTCTTCTGTGTTGTGACCGCTAGAATGGGAGTGATATTGACATACTCAATTAGAATTGCACCGTCCTGAACGGGGATTGATTGGAGGTAGAAGGGAAGTGATTCTTCCTTCATTGATTAGCATCTGAATGATTTCCTCCATAGATTGGCCCAGATATGTGAATTCTATTCTGTTGGGAAAATCCCGACGGGCTTTGGCATTCGCCCTCTTTGTCACTTTGTCTTCCAGCATTTCATTTTCTGAAAGTGATGAGGGAATATTCATGAAAAGAGGACGGATACTAGCATGCTCCTGGCTGACTAACTGGCGTGTCACTTGATGCTGATAAGTCACCAGTTCTGTCAATTGCTTAATTTGCTTGCATAGAGCTTTCGTCTTACGTTCCATTACGAACTGGAACTTGGCATAATCCCACTTGTCAACACCGTCTTTGGGGGTCTGGGAGGATTCGCAGTTCAAATTGGAACTTTGTCAATTGCTCCAATTAATCATGTTGACCTCTTCTTCTTTGTGTTGAGGAAGTGGGTTATCTTGAACGTGAGGCTGATCTGGTTTGGTGACCATGATCTCACCATTGTCTATCAGGTCTTGGATCTTGTGTTTTAAGGCCCAACAATCCTGAGTATCATGTCTCGGTGCCTTGGCATGATAAGCACATTTCCGAGCAGCATTGAAACCCCGTCCATTAGGGCCGGCTGGTGGAAGAAGATGCATGATTTTCTTCTGTGTTATCAGAAGAGTGAGAATATTCTCGAGTGAGTCCCTTAAGGGTGTGAACACTCGAGGGCGTTTGACTTCTCCACCTTTTGGTATTGGAGGGCGTTTGATTGTGCTTAAAATTACAATTAATTGTGTTTACAAGTAAAAAAATGAGAAAGCATGAAGAGACTTTCCTCCATTTTGGGTTTATCAGAGGCTGACCTATCTTAAGTTACGCTCGCGGCTTTTTGGCATGAAGGTTCCCAAATCATCGCAATTTACTCAACGGGAAATTAATCCGGTCTTTCAACTAGAGCGAATTTGGGTGGTGCCTTTCCAGAGCCTCGCGGGAATTAGTCTTCCTACCAGTCCAGTAATTAAACACCGACAGGATAGCCTGTTGGTGGAGGGACCACACAACATGCATTCACATACATCGCGTCTCACCGTATGGAAATGATGACATGTGCGAAGCACTAATATCACAATCAGATATGATGCGAAGCACTAAGTGCAATAAGTAAATGCGTTCGTACACATTCATCATAAATGTAAATGCAACATCCACACACAAGCAGATAACAATTTTGAATAGATTATAATAGCGGCTTAAGTCCTCTTACTGGAATTCCCCAGCGGAGTCGCCACCTGTCGACGTCGGGATTTTTAGTTGTTCCTTTCCGTTACTTGTTCTTTGGTGTTCTCATTTTAGGTGAGATTTTTTTTGAAAAAATAAGTGAAAAAGGTCTGACATGTATAATGTCGACGATGGACTGTTAAGAGTCACCAGTTGGTTTTTTAAATGGTTGTACCAACACAACCGCAAAAAGGTTTTCACATTGACCCAGTGATATGACACTGCTAAACGGGCCGGTGAAACCGAGATTTATTAGGGTCCGGGGACTTAATTATGCGGAGGGAAGGTGTTAGGCACCCCCCGACATCCGTGTTACCATGGTGACTGCCTCTTTTCAAGAAACTATTATCTGAATGTGTTTGTGTGTGGGTCAATGTGTTGTTATTTGTAAGTAGTGCGAGGCCTCGTTCGTACCTATATACACAGGGTTTGAATTTATGTAAAAATTCAGTTTTTAGCAAGATATGGCAATGATGTTTTGTAAAATAGATTTTTTCAAACCCTGATGCTCAATAGTAATTGAAACCTTTTACACTTCCATTTTATAAAGTGTTCGGCTTGATTGATTTTATTTTCGAGATGCGAAGCATCTATAAGAAAATAATATTTAAAATAATGTCGATTTCCTCGTGGGTATGAGAACCATCTGAGGAAATTCAGACATCGCAGATAAATTTACAAGCTGATTACAGCTGAAAAAGGTCTATCACGAGAACCGAATCTAGATCCAGTAAACTGAATCTGTGATCACATGATTCCTAGGCGCACATGATACCGTAATTTGTATGAAAGCAGTAAGTTGGTATATATATAAAAGCTATAAATATATATATATACATACATGATCAGCTAACCACGAAGCACCTCCATGGGGGATCAGAAAATGTAAATAAAGCTGTAAAAGCTATCAATTGCCATGGAGGAAACTCTAGGTGGGACGAAATGTAAATAAAGCTGTACAAAGTGATCAACTGCCACGAAGTGAATTCCAGGCAGGATGAAACATAAAGAAAGCTGTAAAAGCGATCAACCACCACAAAGTAAACTCCAGGTGGGACGAAAATGTATATATATATATATATATATTGTCGACGTCGGGATTTTTAGATGTCCCTTTCTGTTACTTGTTCTTTGGTGTTCTCATTTTAGGTGAGATTTGTTTGAAAAAACAAGTGAAAAAGGTCCAAACATGTATAATATCGACAATGGATCATTAAGAGTCGCCATTGGTTTTTTAAATGGTTGTACCAACACAACCGAGAAAAGGTTTGCACATTGACCCGGTGATGTGACTTCGCTAAGCGAATTCGGTGAAATCGAGATTCATTAGGGTCCAGGGGACTTGGTTATCTTGAGAGGGAATGTGTTAGGCACCCCAGACATCCGTGTGTTACGGTGGACCGCCTCTTTTCAAGAAACTATTATCTAAATGTGTGTGTGTGGGGAAATGATGTCTTTGTTATTTGGAAGTAATGACGAGGCCTCGCTCGCACTTTATATACATAGGGTTTGAATTTCTGTAAAAAATTTAATTTTTAGCAAGATATGGCAGTGATGTTTTATAAAAGAGGTTTTTCAAAACCCTGATACTCAATAGTAATTGACACCTTTTACACTTCTATTTTATTAAGTGTTCGGCTTGATTGATTTTATTTTCGAGATGTGAAGCATCTATAAGAAAATATTGTACAAAATAATGCCGACTTCCTTGTGGGTATGAAAACCATCTGAGGAAATTCAGACACTGCGGAATAATTTATAAGCTGATTACAGCTAAAAATGTCCATCACGGTAACCAAATCTAGATCTAATAGGTTGAATCTGTGATCACATGATTCCTAGGCGCACATGATATCGTAATTTGTATGAAACCAGTAAACATGTATATATATAAAAGTTGTAAATATATATATACAAACATGATCACCAACCACGAAGCACCTCCATGGGGGATCAGAAATGTAAATAAAGTTGTAAAAGCTATCAACCACCACGGAGGAAACTCCAGATGGCACAAAATGTAAATAAAGCTGTATAAAGCAATCAACTGCCACGAAGTGAACTCCAGGTAGGACGAAACGTAAATAAAGCTGTAACAGCGATCAACCACCACGAAGTAAACTCTAGGTGGGACGAAATATATATATATATATATATACATAAGCAATAAACTTACCGGATGTAAAATCCAGGCTCATCGAACAGAGTTCGACAACAGTTCATATATATAATATATATATATATATATATATATATATATATATATATATATATATATATAAGTGAGTAAACGTGCGTCTGGGATGTAAAATTCAGGCTCATCGAACAGAGTTCGACAACAGTTCATATGTAAGACCCCAAATTTTTTTTTAATAAAATGAAATTTTCTTTATTTATTATTTTGAAATAGTAAGGGTTTATTTGATTAATGTGGTTAGTTATTGTGACGACCCCAAAATAGGTCCATTCCATCCAACCCATTCTGAGTCGTCAAATACATGGTACAGAAACAACTACAACTTTATTATCACAACAATAAAACTGTGAGTTTAAATACAAATATTATCTTCTAGACAATATTTATACTCAAATAAATCCTCATCACATTTATTGATACATTATTTTACAATAATGGTGAGGACTACTAAACAACTCTCTCTAGAACCTTCATTCCATACCCCGACTAGTACTCGCTACATTCTCGCCTCATGAGAAGAAAAATGGAACAACAAGGAAAAGGGTGAGCTCAACTAGCCCAGTAAAGAATGTTATGACTAAGATAATATACAACAAATTATCGTTAGTCTCCAACGAGGAAAAATCGATAGAATACAATAGACAACAAGTTTGGATCAATATTAATGAAATAATAATTCATAGAAGAGTTACGTAGAGAATGAAATCTACTATAATCTATGAATTTAACGATCCATCATCAATATTTTATCCTGTAACATCAATCAATATTCATCTCAAATCAAATATTCATCTTTGCACTACTGAGCCAAAGATATTCATCAATCGATCATGTTCATCTCAACACTGTTCATCTTTGCACTAAAGGCCAAAGATATTCATCGATCGATCATGTTCATTTAAACACTGTTCATCTTTGCACTAAAGGCCAAAGATATTCTTCGAAATCATTCATCTTTGTACTACGGGCCAAAGATATTCTTCAGAAATCATTCATCTTTTACTACGGCCAAAGATATTCAATAATATCATCATTTAAGGCGAGGATGATGAAAAATATTTTAACGAATCCAATTGAAACAAAATGACAAGGATTAAGGATTCGTACTTGGTTTTATCCACGCCCAAAAATACCTCAAAAATAATCATAGTGGTGTAAAATTCAAGAATGATCAAAACATGGATACAATCAAAGCTAGTATCCGAATAGATATTTTAGGCGAAAAAGAAAAATTTTCATTTTTCGATTGAATAATCCGTATTATGAATGAATAGTCAGAGTATCGTGAATAGTCTTAGTATCGTGAATAGTAACTCAGAGCACCAAAAGATAGAAATTCCACAAAAAACATTTTCACGCTTCATGTGAATAGTACTCGTGAATAGTAACTCGTGAATAGTAACTCATGAATAGTAACTCGTGAATAGTAACTCATGAATAGTAACCCAGAGCATGAAAAAAAGTTCCAAATTTGATAAAAATACCAACCAATATTTCAAAGATAATGATATTGAAGAATTAATATCATTTGAGAAGAAAATAACATCCCTTACCTCAAAGAATCGACTGCCGGAAGGAAAGATCGGAAGTGATCTTTGAATGAAACTTGTATCTTGAGCAAGAACTCTCAAAGTATCTAAATACTCACAAAATACGCTCAATAATATAGAGAGAGAAAGAGAAAACTTTTTTACGGTGTGATTTTCAATTCTAACTTAGCCCTCTATTTATAGGAAAATGTTAGCCGTACCAAGCGAGACTTGACTGCTACACACGATGGCTTTACTCGCTACTATTGCCACCCACCACATTTGAAATAAAATTCAGCACATTTTTTCACCAACCACAAGTGGGGCCCACTCAATTCTAGAATTTTCCACCAAAATCAATTATAAACCTAATTTTAGAATCCGACACCTCTTAAAATTCACAACAAATCATTCGTGCATTTTTAACGGTTCAAAATTTGTGGACATATACTCAACTTATGTATGTATAACATACCCAAAAATTACCACAATCCAACGGTCGGATTAAAAATTATAACCCCATAATATATCTCAAAACCCCGATTTGATTTTTAACACCTCAATCCGGTAAAATCTTGATAAAACACCTCAACATTAATTCCTTCATTAATAACCACATAAATAAATCCATCATTTATATTCATATAAAATAAATATTTCCTTATCATATGAATCAATAATTAATTATTCACAAATAATATTCTGAGAATCACATTTATAACAAACAAAGTCAGTTCCCAGGAAAAGGGGCTTTCAATAAGGATCTCTCTTCATGGCGCGCAATTTAGGTGACCAAACCTCTCCTTGAGCAGAACTTTCTAGACATTGCCAATAATGTTATCTAATAATATTATTCAAATAATATGAATTATTGATCGATAATGGGAAATCTTGTGCGTGACAATTATTGAAACAAAGAATAATATAAAATACCAACTTATGACAATTATTGAATCAATAAAATAAAATATTGAGCGATAATTCTTTGTAATAATTATTGAGTAGTGCCAACTTACGTAAGGATCAATAATTGATGCAATACTGTGTGTCTTCTTGCAACCACGCGTATTCTTGTATTTTAACCACGGGTATTCCAGCGATCTTAACGGTAATAACTACTGGCCGTTATTTTTAACCAACTTATATTTGTCGTTTTCTTCATCCAATCGCTTTCCGTTATGGGGCCCACACATGGCTATTTGTTGTAGTAAATACGAATATTCCCAAGCGAGACAAATATTCCACGACCAAACGAATATTCCAAACAAAATGAATATTTTATAACCACTTGCTTATTTTGAAATATTTGCGTATTTAACCCTTTACTATCCACATTAATCAAATCAACCCTTACTATTTCAAAATAATAAATAAAGGAAATTCCTTTTTATTTAAAAAAAATTAAAAAAAATTCGGGGTCTTACAACCTCCCCTCCTTATGAAATTTCGTCCTCGAAATTGACGACGATACACAGTGTTTGAAAAGGTAAAGATACCTCGCTTTCATTTTCGTTTCCAACTCCCAGTCATTTCCTCAATAGCATGGTTTCTCCACAAAACTTTAACTTATGGTATAACCTCGATACATAGGGTCATGTTCTTTCCTCTACAAAATCTTGTGGTACTTCCTCAAACGTTAAGTCTTGGCTATCTCGTGGGTTCTAACGCGATAATGTGGTTTGGGTTGTCCACATATTTACGTAACATCGATACGTGAAAAGCGTTATGAACACGCGTCATACTTGGTGGTAAAAGCGAAGTCTATAGGCCACGGTTCCTATTCGATCGAGAATTTCAAATGGATTAATAAATCGAAGGTTTGAGCTTTCCTCACCTCACCGATTCTCTCGCTTTTGAAATAACAACTTCTTGCACCTCCTTCTTCAAATTCATCACTCCGGTGTGTGTAGCTTGAACGACTTTAACTTTATCGATTAAAAGTCGATTATACTCGTATATCATCACGTACTCTCGTATATCATCACGTGGGTACCTAGAGTTTTCATCTCCATCTCTATTATTTGTATATTATACGAAATGAGTCTTTGACAATATCGTACTTTCGTACTTGTATACGATCTTCTACTCAACACGTCACTACCACGTTCGCTTTTCGAGGATGGCATGGGTCGAACATATCTTTGAAATGAGTCTCTCTTGAGTTCTTGAAGCTCTTATCACATTCCTTGCTCCATTTGAATTTTGTATCTCTATGAGTCATTACGTTAATGGAATAGCGATTCGAGAATATCCTTCAACGAATCTCGATAATAACCAACTAAGCCTGAAAGCTACGTATTTCGATTAGTGACTTAGGTTGCTCTCAATCGTGACTCATATCCCAATCTTGGATAGACGTCACAATGACACCTATCGGTTTACTATCGCACGAATATGGCGTCCCCTACGGAGAGAGAGTCGGCAGGTGGATTCCACAAAGGAAGTCACAAGATAAAGGCTCAGTACCAAATTCTATAGTTGAATTTTAACTCCACGAAGTTCAATAGGAGCCATTCGATATGAGATTTTAGAAATGAGTTTTGTACCGGGTTCAAAGTCGATACAAAATTTAATACCGGGCTTTGGGAGTAAGCCGAGAAATTCTTGAAATCGTCGGGAAAAATCAATAACAACAAGAATATTATTCAAATCGGCGTGTCTTTATTCAAATCCATAACATGGACTAAGAAAACTTGACATCCGTAATAAACGAATGACTTCATGGCTTGATATGAAAATGTTTGACTACAATGGTTTGATTGCTTGAGTTGAATAACGAGTTGCTTAGGAATATGAAAACTAACAACCTTACAAAAGCAATCAATTTTGGCATGATGAGTAGTTAACCAATCAATCCCCAAAAGCAAGTATCTTTAAAGAGATAAGGTCAACAGTAAGGTAATGGTGCCAACTTGAATCAAACAAGATTTTTTTTTAAACAACGGATGTAATGAAAGTTTCTCTAACTGAGTCTCCATAAATAGGTCAAAGTCCAATTTCTCCGTAGTTAAGTTCAAGCGTTGGCGCAAGCAAGAGAGATAAAAGAATGGGTAGAAGCCGGTATCTAGTAAGGTATAAACTTCGCAAGAATTTATAATTAACTAACTTGATGCTAACCGTTCGGTTCCTCGTATTTTGACCGGTCACGACAAACGCTCTTCAGAATCGTTGACTTTGACTTTTACGGGACATCCTTTTGAGTCACCGCTCATTTGCACTAGGTTTCGATATCGTCATAATCTCGGCGATATGTCCTTCTTTTCCACAATTATAGCATACCTTAAAGCTGTTGTGGGCGGTTTGGTGATATGTCCCTCTTTCCGCATTTGTAACATACGATAGATGGTCTTTCTCCTCCTTGGAACCGGTTGCCACTTTGGCGCTAACGTCTTCACATGGTCGTTGTTGAATCTCCTCTTTTAAAATCTCCTCCCGACTCGCTTCTTCTATTTTCATGGTACGATTACCACCAGAGTGGTTACGCCTTTGTCCGTATTCTTCTTTCTCCTTTGGTTATCGTTATTACGATGGTTGTTATCTTTGGTATGATCTTGGTTATGGTCCCTCGGTTGAAGCGTACTCGTTATCTCGCTCTAACAACCGAGCCCATTGACAACATCTGAATAGAGAGAAAATTTATGAGAAATGAGATCTTGATGTATGTCGGGTTTCAAACCTCTCGAAACATCCAGCGTCATCGTTCCTCATTCTCCACCAAATGAGGTGCAAACACGGATAACTCCATGAACTTCGCCTCGTCTTTGGGATACCGTCATGTTATTTTGCTCGATCTAATAAACTCCACTTCCTTCATATAATGAATACTTTCGGGGAAGTACTTGTCATTGAATCATTTTCAAACGTCTCCCATGACATCTTTGAGTCTAAATTTGGATGGGTACGCTTCATGTGATTCCCACCGATGTCGCCCGCCACGGAACATAAAAGTAGCGAATGGAACTTTCGTTTCTTCGTGCATCCCAAGACATCGAATATCTTGGTAATTTGCTTGACCCGTGTTTTTCCGCCATGATTTGGATCGGCTTTCCCTTAAATTCGGTGGTCCCAACTCTTTGAAGCGCTTGCATTTGTGACCACCGTGAATTGCTATCATCTCCTCCTATATTTTGAACACGAGTCTCCCTAAATGCGATTTTGCATGAAGCGTAAAAAGCTTCTAAACATCCCTCGTTCATCATACGCTTTCGGTGGTGTTATTCACGGGAGGTACATTGCCCGACTGTTGCACGTTCTCCTCGTTGTTAAATCTGAGGCATCTCCACGGTCTCATTTACTCCACTATTAATATTCTCAATCGACATTCTCAAATCTTGTCATAAAACAAGGGTTAATTAAGGAAATCAATATATCACATAATATCCCTATATCTTGACCAACTAACAAATAAGCTTAGGTAGGACACACTAGCGAAGGATTTACTCATCTCTCCCTCCTAGTTCTATTCCCCGATCTCGCATGGAGATCATATCCCTAAGCTCGATACCAAGTGTGGCGACCCCAAAATAGGTCCATTCCATCCAACCCATTACGAGTCGTCAAATACATAGTATGTAAACAACTACAACTTTATTATCACAACAATAAAGCGTGAGTTTAAATACAAATATTATCTTCTAGACAATATTTATACTCAAATAAATCCTCATCACATTTATTGATACATTATTTTACAATAATGGTGAGGACTACTAAACAACTCTCTCTAGAACCTTCATTCCATACTCTCAAGCTAGTACTCGCTACATTCTCGCGCCTCACGAGAAGAAAATGGAACAACAAGGAAAAGGGTGAGCTCAACTAGCCCGATAAAGAATGTTATGACTAAGATAATATACAACAAATTATCGTTAGTCTCCAACGAGGAAAAATCGATAGAATACAATAGACAATAAGTTTTGGATCAATATTCATAGATGAAATAATAATTCATAGAAGAGTTACGTAGAGAATGAAATCTACTATAATCTATGAATTTAACAGTCCATCATCAATATTTTATCCCTGTAACATCAATCAATATTCATCTCAAATCAAATATTCATCTTTGCACTACAGGCCAAAGATATTCATCAATCGGTCATGTTCATCTCAACACCTGTTCATCTTTGCACTAAAGGCCAAAGATATTCATCAGTCGGTCATGTTCATTTAAACACCTGTTCATCTTTTCACTAAAGGCCAAAGATATTCTTCAGAAATCATTCATCTTTGCACTCTGAGCCAAAGATATTCTTGAAATCATTCATCTTTGCACTACAGGCCAAAGATATTCAATAATATCATCATTTAAGACTGAGGATGATGAAAAATATTTTAACGAATCCAGTGAAACAAAATGACAAGGATTAAGGATTCGTACTTGGTTTTATCCACGTCCAAAAATACCTCAAAAATAATCATAGTGGTGTAAAATTCAAGAATGATCAAAACATGGATACAATCAAAGCTAGTATCCAGAATAGATATTTTAGACGAAAAGAAAAATTTTCATTTTTGAATTGAATAGTACCGTATTCGTGAATAGTGCCATATCGTGAATAGTCTTAGTATATCGTGAATAGTAACTCAGACACCAAAAGATAGAAATTCCACAAAAAACATTTTCACGCTTCATGAATAGTACTCGTGAATAGTAACTTCGTGAATAGTAACTCATGAATAGTAACTTCGTGAATAGTAACTCATGAATAGTAACCCCGAGCATGAAAAAGTTCCAAATTTGATAAAAAATACCAACCAATATTTCAAAGATAATGATATTGAAGAATTAATATCATTTGAGAAGAAAATAACATCCCTTACCTCAAAGAATCGATTGCCGGAAGGAAAGGTCGGAAGTGATCTTTGAATGAAACTTATCTTGAACAAACAACTCTCAAAGTATCTAAATACTCACAAAATACGCTCAATAATATAGAGAGAGAGAGAGAAAACTTTGTTTACGGTGTGATTTTCAATTCTAACTTAGCCCTCTATTTATAGGAAAATGTTAGCCGTAGAAGCGGACTTGACACTGCTACACGATGGCTTTACACGCTACTATTGCCACCCACCACATTTGAAATAAAATTCAGCACATTTTTTCACCAACCACAAGTGGGGCCCACTCAATTCTAGAATTTTCCACCAAAATCAATTATAAACCTAATTTAGAATCCGACACCTCTTAAAATTCACAACAAATCATTCGTGCATTTTTAACGGTTCAAAATTTGTGGACATATACTCAACTTATGTATGTATAACATACCCAAAAATTACCACAATCAGCGGTCGGATTTAAAAATTATAACCCCATAATATATCTCAAAACCCCCGATTTGATTTTTAACACCTCCAATCCCAGTAAAATCTTGATAAAACACCTCAACATTAATTCCTTCATTAATAACCACATAAATAAATCCATCATTTATATTCATATAAAATAAATATTTCCTTATCATATGAATCAATAATTAATTATTCACAAATAATATTACTGAGAATCACATTTATAATGACCAGTCATTCCTCAGGAAAAGGGGCTTTCAATAAGGATCTCTCCTTCTTTGGTAGCAATTAGGTGACCAAACCTCTCCTTGAGATGAGAACTTTCTAGACATTGCCAATAATGTTATCTAATAATATTATTCAAATAATATGAATTATTGATCGATAATGGGAAATCTTGTGCGATGACAATTATTGAAGCAATGATAATAATATAAAATACCAACGCAAGCAATTATTGAATCAATAAAATAAAATATTGAGCGATAATTCTTTGTAACAATTATTGAGTAGTGCCAACTTACGTAAGGATCAATAATTGATGCAATACCGTGTATCTTCTTGTAACGACCGCCGCGTACATTGTATTTTAACCACATAGGGTTCCAACGATCTTACTTGGTAACAACTACGCCGTTATTTTTAACCAACTTATATTTGTCGTTTTCTTCATCCAATCGCTTCCGTTATGGGGCCCACATACATGCTTGGGCCGTCGCATAAATTAATATTTCCCGAGCGATCTGAATTCCACGACCAAACGAATATTCCCAAACAAAAATGAATATTTTATAACCACTTGCTTATTTTGAAATATTTGCGTATTTAACCCTTTACTATCCACATTAATCAAATCAACCCTTACTATTTCAAAATAATAAATAAAGGAAATTCCTTTTTATTTAAAAAAAATTCGGGGTCTTACAGTTATGGGTAAAATGCACAAATATTTTTAAATAAGCAAGTGGTTATAAAATATTCATTGTTGTCGGAGAATATTTGTTTGGTCGTGGAATATTCTTGCTGTCGGGGAATATTCATACGACGGCGCAACCTTTTGTGGGCCCCATAACGGAAAGCGATTGGATAAAGAAAATGACAAGTATAAGTTGTTTATAAATAACGGTGTAGTTATTTCCGTTAATACTGTTGGAACACCCGGTGGTTAAAACACAGTAATACGCATTGTTGGACAGTAGCACACGGTATTGCACCAATTATTGATTCTTAAGTAAAAAGGCACTACTCAATAATTGTTAAAGTAGTTACTGTTCAGTATTTTATTTTATTGATTCAATAATTGTTGCGTTGATATTTTATATTACTATTGTTTCAATAATTATCACTACACAGTATTTTCTATTATCGGAGCAATAATTCATATTATCTAAATAATATTATTAGATAACATTATTGGCAATGTCTAGAAAGTTCTGTCTAAGGAGAGGTTTGGTCACATAATTGCACGCCAGTAAAGAGAAATCCTTATTGGAAAGCCCCCTCTTTCCTGGGAACGACCTGGTTGTCAATATTGTGATTTTGTAATATTATTTGTGAATAATTAATTATTGATTTATATGACGAGGAAAATATTGATTTTATGTGGATATAGATAGAGAAAAAATTTTAAAGTGATAATTTTTGAAAATCGATATTTTATCTTTTCTGATAAAATAATATTTTATTATATTATTATAATATAATAATGATGATATTTTTACAATGAATGTGGGATATATGAGTATATGAGGAAGAGTATTTTTGTTGCATTAAATGATTAACACATGTTTTGTGTGTCGGTGGACCCCATTTCTTGACTGAAATTTGATTATAGCCTGTAAAATCGTCCGTTTGTGGATTTCGGTCAATTTCTGTTTAGAATTTGGAAAAACTTTCTTCTGTAAAGTTGTAGAGAATGAAAATTCATATGGAAAGGACATAAGGTTTGAATTTTTCTGACAAAAGGGCTATTTATTATGAATTATTGAAGTTCCGAAGTTCCGAAATAATTGATTTTTGGAAGTTTTAATTATGTTTATTAAGAAAAACGTTTTTTTTTGTATTGTGGGCTACACTAACATGTGCATAATGACCTGAGATCAGTTGTCTAAGGTGGGCTTGAAAATTATATATATATATATATATATATTAATATTTTATTAAATTTTCTACTTTGGTGTTCTAAGCATTTTCCTATTGTGAGACCCCAGATTTTATCAATAAAGATTTAAATTTTGTCGAAATAATTTTTAATATTATGGTGTGAATTTGAGATAATATTATAGTTGTGGGTAGTATTTATAAATTTTGCAAAGTATGCAAGTGGTTATATTATATTAGATTAGTTGGGAATATTCGGTTTAGCGAGGAATATTAAATGCAACTACCAATCATTGGTGGACCCCTACAATGTAATTATTGTCGGATTGAGAAAACGACAAAAATATTTTATTGAAATAACGACGGAAGTTTTACCGTTGATCATGTTGAACTACTTTCATTAGCAAAAAGTATAGTAATACGTGTGGTTGCATAAGTAGCATTGCGGTATTGATTATTGATGCTTATGTGAGAAGTCACTCGGTTTGATTCCATTATTGTCGATTAATAATATGAATTATTATAGCGATAATGACGTTTTGTTTTATTCGTATTATTAACGTAATAAAGCGAAACATCATTTTATATAAAGCAGAATACTTTATTAAAGTTATTACATAAATAGAATATATTATATTTTATTATGCATAGTGTTGCATAGTGTTTTTTGCATAGTGTTTTGCATAGTGTTGCATAGTGTTTTCATAGTAAAATGTTTTTATAAAATAGAATATATTATATTTTATTTAAAAGATTTTGCTTTAAATATGGACCGTCGATTAAAGTAAATCAATACGGACCGTTCATGGATTAATTACTATGCATTCTATTTTCCTATAAATAGAAGCTCATTCCTTTATTATTTTCTTACTGAATTCTTGAAACTCTAGAGAGAGAAATTATAGAGAGAAGCTATAGAGAGAAAATCTATAGAGAGAAAGAAGAAGAGTATTCTGGTACTTCACTACTTTGATATCCAGTGTCTTTTACGGTAAGAGATATTATTTGTTGTACTCGTAAGGGGTGTTATTCTTTCTTATTCATGAAGAGAACTTACATTATTCCATTCATTATTATTACATTGGAATAACTTTGTAAAAGTGGTATACCTATACATAACTTTGTATATGCGGCGTACCCTATACTTGGTGAAATCCTTATGTTATTCCATTCTTATTTATTACATTGGAATAACCCATATACGTGGAATCCCCTATACTTGGTGATCTTCTTACTCGTTATTCCATTCTTTATTATACATTTCAAATATCACATCATGTGTTTTACAGGACTGGTTCCATTGTTTATTATTAAGTATTTATTATTACATTGGAATATCACATGTCGTGTGTTTTACAAGGACTGGTTCCATTGTTTATTATTATTCACATTTATTATTCGTTGGATCATCACGTCGGTGTGAATTTCACGACTGGTTCCGTTATTATTATTTCATTGGAATACTTTGTCTATGCGAAATACCGCATGCGTGGTGATTTCTTTTGTTGTTCCATTCTTTATTATACCCGGTTGGTTAAAACTTTGACTTCTATACTCCATGAAATTAGTAGAATATCTTTGATATTTGCGTTTCATCCAAAGATCTTTTCATGGAAATATTCTTCCGATTATTCTTGAATTTTACTCTACAAAACAAAGATCATGTTGACAATTTGGATGTTAATAATTCATGGATTAAATAATTCTTGAACTTGTTTTATTGAATTATTATGTCATTGTCATCATCCTCATGTTATATTATGTTATCTTTGGCTTACGTGCATAGATGAACTTAGTATGATTATGACTAGGGATCATTCGGTATAATAATCATGGCTTGATATAAATGATGTGACAAAAGTCCTCGGTGGCTGTGTAATGCGATGATGGATAGTTTTGGTATGATTATGACCGGGGTGATTCGGTATATAGTCATGACCATTGATAATTTGATGAAAATCCTTGGCCGTAGTAATGCGGGGATGATTAGATATTGTGGTTTATTCATTAAACCGAGTCTTAGTGATAAAATTGATGAAAACCTTTTAAAACCTAAAAGATAGTAGACTTTATTTTCTACTTGACTCTTTTAATGGATTGCATATTCGCTATAGATTAAACTGGTTGTCTATTGTATTTTATCGGTTTAACATCTTTGAAGGCTAATGATAATTTATTACGCATTATCTTAGTCATAATATTTCTTCTTGGGCTAGTTGAGCTCTCCCTTTCTTTCACCGCATTCTTCTTGAAATGAGAACATATTTGGGGACGAGTCGGGGAACGGAGTAATGGTCCAGAGGATAACATTAGTAGTCCTCACTATTCTGTGAAATAGTGTGATAATAGTTGTAATGAGGACTCCTTTTGAGTTTGTATAATATCTAGTAGACAATATTTGTATTCAAACTCACAGTTTATGTCGTATTGTACACGACAGTTATGTTAGTAAGTTGTATTTGAATTTATGTACCATGTAAGTGGCGACCCAAGATGGGTGACGTATACCTAATTTTGGGGGCGTCACAGTTGGTATCAGAGCTTAGGGATATGATCCCTGGCTAAGATGCGAGATAAGAACTAGGAGGGGAGAGACGGGGAATTTCTTTCGCTAGTATGACCTACCTAAGTTTATTTGGTATTTGATTGGTCGACGAGTATAGTGATAATATGTTGCATGTCAATTAACCCTTATTTTGTGGCGGTGTTAGAAAATGGCATCCGAGAATGTTGAGAATAGCAATGGAGCACGAGATCGTTGATTCTCCACGGATCAATAATCGAGGACAATGTGCAACAGGATGGCGATAATCCTCCGTGTAAACAACAACACCGATCAATTGATGAATGACCAGACGTTTAAAAGGTTTTAGAATTCATGCAACAACATCAAAGGTAAAGCGACTCATCCAAAACGTAGGTGGAAACACGGAAAACTCTCGGCGGTCACCGCTAAACAATTCAAGGAGCTGGGACCACCGGAGTTTAAGGGAGAGCCAAAACCACTTAAGCGGAAGCATGGATAAAGCAGATTACCAAGATATTTGATGTCTTGGGATGCTCCGAGGAGAGCAAAAGGTTCCTTTTGCCGCCTTTATATGTTGCGGAGAGAGCAAAATTTTGGTGGGAATCCAGAAACGTACTCAACCCTTCTTTGTCTTGAAGATATCTTGGGAGAAGTTCAGAGTCGCATTCAATGACAAATACTTTCACGAAAGTATTCGCCACATGAAGGAGGTGGAGTTTATCAAGTTGGAACAAAACAATATGACCGTGTCGCAATACGAGGCAAAATTTGCGTAGTTATCACGATTTGCGTCCCACTTGGTGGATAATGAAGAGAGAATGACGCGAATGTTTTTAAGAGGTTTGAAGCCAGAGATACGTCAACATCTTATTTCTCATAAACTGTGTTTTTATTCAGATGTTTTAAATAGGGCTCAGTTAGTGGAGCGCGATAACGAGTCAACCTTGACTAAAAAGAGCAAATTGACAAAATTATAATGCCAGCGAGAGTAGTCATCGAAGCGGTGACAACAAGCGTGGAGGGAATCAACAGGCCAGATATGGTAACCACTTCGGTGGTAATCAGAGCCAAAATAATAAGAATGGACATTTCAAGAAAAGGAGATTCAACAATGATGGAAAGACGTCAACACCAGCACCCGTTGTTAAGGAGAAAGACCACCTACCATATGCTTCAAATGCGGAGGAGAGGGACACATCAGTCCGGACTACGCCATGCCGTCCAAAGCATGTTATAATTGTGGAAGAGAAGGTCACTTAGCTCAATTTTGTCGTTTACCAAAGACAAATTCAACTAGGATGGAGGCACCAAAGGCTGTCCCAGACAAACCAAAGCCGATAGTTTAAGAGAGAGCGTTTTTTTTTCTCGTAACGAGGAACCTTAATAAAATTATCACGGGTAAGTTAATCATAAGCTCTTGCGAAGTCTATACCGTGTTAGATACCAGTTCTACCCACTCTTTTATTTCACGTAGTTGTGTTCAATGTTTAAATTTGACTCCGAAGAAGTTAAACTTTGACTTATTGGTTGAAACTTCGTTAGTAGGAGCCTTCGTTACCTCTACTATTTTTAAATCTTGTTTGGTTCAAATAAACATTTTTCGTTTATTGTCGATCTTATCTTTTGAAAATATTTGCCTTCGATGGGATTTTAGGAATCAATTGGTTAACTACTCATCATTCTTTTGTAAGGTTGTTAGCTTTTATATTCATAACCAACTTGTTTAAAGTAATTCAAGTAACCAAACTACTAAAGTCAATTATTGTCATATCAAGCCATAAGTAAAGAGCCCCGAACCTTTCGTTGTTGACTTCCTTGTGTGGAATGCACCGAAATAGAACTTTCGTAGGCGACATCGTGAATGAAGATGGCAAGTTTATAGGTATCATTGTGAGGTGCTATCTAGGTTAAGGGATAGAAGTCACAGTTGGTATCAATGTGACGTACTATCCAAGTCTTGGATGAGAGTCACAGTTTTGAATGATATTTCTATTATTAATAAATTTCTGGCGTATTCATGAAGACTTCTTAGCCTACTTAGAGCGTGAAATCGAATTTGTATTGACCCCAAAGACAAAACCCATTTCTTAAAACCTCAAATATTTCGTCAACTAAAAGGATGCATTTACGAGGATTATGATGAAAGTCATAATAAAAGCATTGGACTAATGAAAATCATGGGTATATGAAGTATTAGTAAGTGTTATGATGAGTTATGTGGTTATTATGTGAAAACATGAAAGTTTCTTAAAAATCACAAAGGGTTGAAAAATCAGATTTTGGTAAAAACGTAACATGAAATTCAATTGACCATATCTCCTATTATATTTTGAATTTTTGAGTGTGGTCAAGTCCTAGAGTTAGATCTGTGAGTTACCTAACTAATCCAAGTAGAATTACTGGAAAAGGTGTTGTAGATTTTTGTGTGGACTGATTTTAGCAAAGGAGTGCAAAGCTGTAAAAACCGAAAAAGCTTCTGCCATGATTTTAGAGAGGCTGTTTTGGCCACTTAAATTATGAGAAAAATTCTGGCCTTTTGGGACATGAAGGTATATGGTATAAAGTACCTCCTGTCCAAAAATGAGCTCATTCTGACTTAAAATGAGCAAGTTATGACTATTTCAATATTTAGGTTTTAGGTTTTTAAAAACGCTATAACTTAGGAGTTCTATAACTCCGATGACCATGAAATTTAATCTAGAAGCTCACGTTAACATGTGTAAGGTCCTGCCAAGATTTGGAAATTTTTGGAGTTAAACTTGAGGTAGCTAATTTTCTTAAGAAATTAATTAGAAATTGATTTTTGAAAAATAGTAAATAAATTTTAAAAATTCGAGAAAAATATATTTTCATCATGGGACTATATTATGCTAAATCCCAGAAAAAGAAATATTTTGGGACTGATTTGGTATTTTTCATGAAAATAGTTTAGTTACTGAACATATGAGTTAAATATGTTATGTGAAGTAACAAAGTTGAAAATAGGATTTTTTATGGCTAGAGAATCCTATATAGAGTATATGCATATTTTTGAGAGATTTGATAATTGGTGATGATATCTTATGAGTATGGCATTTTGAATGATTAAATGCATTATATGGTAAAGCGTAAACAATTAAGATAAATTGTTTATAAATTTAAGAAGTGATTAAAATATTGTTATAATATTAATGATATTAGATTATGAGATTATTAAGTGATTGATAACATGGGGATATTCTTGAATCTCGGATAAATTATATTATAAATGTTTAATATTTATCCTTTATCTCATTTGATTGATTCTTTATATCATTATCCTCATGCTTATATAATGTTGAAAGTCATCTCGTATTCTGTAGTGCATAGATGGACTTGGTATGATTATAACTGAGGATTGTTCGGTATAATCATAACAGTAATTGAAAAACACAATTATCTTTGGCCAGTAGTGCATGGATAATTTGTGGTCGTGATACTAATGAATACACGATTATCTTTGGTCAGTAGTGCATGGATAATTTGTGGTCGTGATACTAATGAATACACGATTATCTTTGGTCGTAGTGCATGGATAATTTGTGGTCGTGATACTAATGAATACACGATTATCTTTGGTAGTAGTGCATGGATAATTTGTTGTCGTGATACTAATGAATACACGATTATCTTTGGTAGTAGTGCATGGATAATTTGTGGTCGTGATACTAATGAATACACGATTATCTTTGGTAGTAGTGCATGGATAATTTGTGGTCGTGATACTAATGAATACACGATTATCTTTGGCCGTAGTGCATGGATAATTTGTGGTCGTGATACTAATGAATACACGATTATCTTTGGTAGTAGTGCATGGATAATTGTGGTCGTGATACTAATGAATACACGATTATCTTTCGGTAGTAGTGCATGGATAATTTGTGGTCGTGATACTAATGAATACACGATTATCTTTGGTAGTAGTGCATGGATAATTCGTGGTCGTGATACTAATGAATATCCTTAGCACTTTTGTAGTGCGAGGGGATGATTCGATTATATGGATTAATTATTGAGTTGAGTCTCAAAGAATGAAATATTAATTCATGGATGTGGTAAAAAGTCATCTTTGGTAGTAGTGCATTGATAGACTTGGTATGATTATGACCTACGGATTATTCGGTATAATTATGACCGTAATTGAAAACACGAATATCCTTAGCCGATAGTGCATGAATAATTTATGGTTGTGATACTATTGTCGAGTCTCGAAGATTATTGGTTTTATGAGTTGTATATCTTTGGCCCAGTAGTGCAAAAAGATGAATTGTTAATGAATATCTTTGGTAGGATTGCAAAGATGAATTTAATGTTTTCAACGATAAAGGTATTCAAGGTATCCTCACCTCTTTATCATATCAGTACGCACCCTAATTTCGAGGGCTTAAATTCCATAAGGAGGGAGATTGTGAGACCCAGATTTTATCAATAAAGATTTAAATTTTGTCGAAATAATTTTTAATATTATGGTGTGAATTTGAGATAATATTATAGTTGTGGGTAGTATTTATAAATTTTGCAAAGTATGCAAGTGGTTATATTATATTCGATTGGTCGGGAATATTCGGTTTAGCGAGGGAATATTAAATGCACAACTCAATCATTGGTGGACCCCACAACAAAATTATTGTCGGATCGAGAAAAGCGACAAAAATATTTTATTGAAATAACGACGGAAGTTTTACCGCTGTTAATCTTGTTGAACTACTTCGGTAGTAAAAAGTGCGAATACGTGTGGTTGCATAGTAGCATTACCAGTATTGATTATTGATGCTTATGTGAAGAAGTCACTCGGTTTGATTCCATTATTGTCGATTAATAATATGAATTATTATAGCGATAATGAGGTTTTGTTTTATTCAGTATTATTAACGTAATAAAAGCGAAACATCTTTTATATAAAAATGAATACTTTATTAAAGTTATTCTATAAATAGAATATATTATATTTTATTATGCATAGTGTTGCATAGTGTTTTGCATAGTGTTTTGCATAGTGTTGCATAGTGTTTGCATAGTAAAATGTTTTATATAAATAGAATATATTATATTTTATTTAAAAGATTTTGCTTTAAATATAACGTCAGATTAAAGTAAATCAATCTCGGACCGTTCATGGATTAATTACTATGCATTCTATTTTCCTATAAATAGAAGCTCATTCCTTTATTATTTTCTTACTTAATTCACTTTGAAACTCTAGAGAGAGAAATTATAGAGAGAAGCTATAGAGAGAAAATCTATATAGAGAGAAAGAAAAAGAGTATACGGTACTTCACTACTTTGATATCCGGTGTCTTTTACGGTAAGGGATATTATTTGTTGTACCGTAAGGGGTGTTATTCTTTCTTATTCATGAAGAGAACTTCGTTATTCCATTTATTATTATTACATTGGAATAACTTTTGTAAAAGTGGTATACCCTATACATAACCTTTGTATATGCGGCATACCCTATACTTGGTGAAATCCTTATGTTATTCCATTCTTATTTATTCATTGGAATAACTCAGATATCTGTGAATCCCCTATACTTGGTGATCTTCTTACGTTATTCCATTCTTTATTATTCATTTGGAATATCCTCGTCGTGTATTTTACAGGACTGGTTCCATTGTTTATTATTCGCATTTATTATTTCTCTGTTGGAATATCTCATCTATTTGTTTTACAGGACCTAGTTCCATTGTTTATTATTATTCAAAGCATTTATTATTACATTTGGATCATCCCGCTGCCGATTGTGAATTTCACGACGACTGGTTCCGTTATTATTATTACATTGGAATAACTCTGTCTATGCGGCACCGCATGCATGGTGATTTCTTTTGTTGTTCCATTCTTTATTATACCCAGTTGGTTAAAACTTTGACTTCTATACTCCATGAAATTAGTAGAATATCTTTGATATTTGCGTTTCATCCAGTATCTTTTCATGGAAATGTTCTTCTGATTATTCTTGAATTTTACTCTACAAAACAGTATCATGTTGACAATTTGGATGTTAATAATGTTAGGTTTGTAATATTCATGAAAGCAATCAAATTGCATAAAAGTGCGGAAGTGTGTAAAATCAGAGTTTAAAAAATTTACAAACCATATACCCGGATCATCCTTTATGCACAATTATTAATTAAACGAAAAGATAAAGAATAAAATCATACCCTTGAAGATCGAGCTTCCTCAGGTACAAGTTCACCTCCAAATCCTTTCGCGTTCAATCTTGAATCCACCGGGTTTGGTTCCTTCCTTTGATCAACGTTAGCCACCCAAATGTTTGGCCTCTAGAGGTGATCCACCAAGGAAGAAGAAAATTCAAGAAAAGGGGTATTTGGCTCAAACCCTAGTTTTCTATCTCTATAGAAAAGGTGTACTCCCAACAACTTGGAATTATTACGTAGTTGTTAAAGTCAACAACCCTTACCACCCATAATAAGACTCCTCTTATTTATTGATGTGGGCAACCCTCCTTAACAATTAAGAAATTGGGTTTTATTTAATTAATTAAATTCTTTTAATTAATTAGGCTCCCTAATCTTATTAGGGATAATTAATTAAACTCTTTTAATTAATTTAACCTCCTAATCTTATTAGGAATAAATGAGAGTACTTATATTAAATTAATTCCTAAACTCTTTTAGAAATTAAAATAATAATAATTGTAATAATATTAATAAGACTCCTCTTATTAATTTATATTTAATATTTCTAAAATATTAAATAATAATATTAAGCTATTTAATTTATTCTATCACCATAGATTAAATTAAATATACATACTTTATATTATTACGATTATGCCATTAACTTCTTAAATATTTATTCTTCCTTTTATGGTGTGACCCTTTAGGTTCTCCATATTAAACCTAGGTTGTGAATAAATCAATTAGAACAATTCTAATCTTATTTAAATAAATAAATTAAACAATTAATTTATTTAAATAATATTTATTCTACAATAGGGATAAGCCTTCCTAGCGATCAACGACTTTCCGAGATAATATAGATTTCAACATTAATCATTAAAGAACCTTTGAGTAAATAGTTACTGTGACAATTCAATCTTCTACCATACAATGTCCCAATTAAATATAAGACATGGAATTCTTGTCAAGTCTTATTTTATTTAATTATATGTATTTCGACTCTTAAATGCACAACTCAAATAATGCAAATTAGAAACTCCTTTCTAATTTCATTCGCCGCCAAGGACTCTTGGGTTGTCATTTATCGAATCACATAGGACATTTCTCTTCTTTATTAGAAGTGGTAGATTCTTTATTGATCATTCATTATCTCCATGTACAACTTATTATACCCAAGCATACCTTTGATATACCCTAAGGGTCTTAAGGAATAAGTCAAAGTATAACTCATCATACATAAGATACCATGATGATCTCAAGTCCAAGGATTACTTGTACTACTATCACTACAGGAATTCTATCGACAGCAAATAAAACTCCATTAGGTATTCCTTAGCGAGCCACGTTCGGTGAACTTATTCTCTAATAAGCACCTACATACTTGCTTTAGTGTCTCCACACAAATGATCATGAGATCAATCATCCTCATCCAATGAGCAAGCAACGTATGTACCAATCTATCCGGATTCACTAATCCCCAATTTAGTAATCCAATGATTGGGAACTATTTTAGTTTTAAGCTTTCTAAGAATTTAAATCTCATTAGAATGATCATCATCATTATTCTAAAAGCATTGCTTAAAACTATGGGTTTATCACATATTATAAAACAGCATCATGTAGATAATTAAAAGCCTTTAATAAATTAATACTTTTTATTAATAAATGAATAAGATTATTTCAAAGTATATGCTTTATCATCAAACATGATTGGCTTGTGTGCATACTACTTTCAATCTCCCACTTGCACTAAATCCAATCGTCATGGTATCTTATACTCTTCTTCTCTCTAAGTGACGATTATCTGCTTTGTTGGATAAGCTTTAGTTAATGGATATGTAATGTTGTTCTTGAGAGTCCACTATCTCTATAGTGATTTCCCATCTTTCAATGATTCTAATAATCAAATGAAAATGCTACAACACATGTTTAGATCCAAGATGAGACTTGGGAACTATTCCTAGTTCAGTAATGAACTTTTAATCCAAACAATCAACTTGCGACTTCATTTATAGCTATATACTTTGTCTTTATCACTAAATCAAGAACTCTTTCTTTGTTTGGAACCTTTCAATTCATCGCTTCAATTGCTCAAGGTAACACTTTACCTTAAAGTGGATTTTCGATCGTCTTAGTGCATGTCGAAAACTTGAGTCCGTAAAGCCCTCTAGTTTTAATTCGGACCCACCATGTATGATCACATCCTTAGTCTTTGGTTAAGAACTTTAAGATGTTTTTCAACGACTCACAGTGAACTTCTCCGAGAATATGGTGATCAACATCGGGTCTCGTATATTTCATTGCATACATGATTGTCACTCATGCGACCTCTCTTTTCAGAGTCGTGGGGACTATTAAGAGATACACTCCATGGCTCATCAACATAAGACATCTCTTGGAGTTTGCCATGCTAAACGACTTTAGCATCAAATGAATATACATTCCTTGGGTTAAGTCGAGCATCCTCTTGAATCTATCTATATAGATTTTATCCCCAATTAAGATACTCTTCCCAAATCATTCGTGGAGGAATTTTTAGACAAATTTATCTTTCTTGATTGTAGCATTGGTATGTTATTCCTCATCCGTAGTATATCAACATATAATACTAGAAATTTCACGACGCTCCTAATCGACCCTTTTGTACACACTAGAAGTCTTACCTCATCGAATGTAATCTGGATCATCATCTTCTATGATGCGTACCTCATCATCATCATCTATGATGAATCCATACCTCCTAGGTATCTTTGATACTATTCGATTTACGATTCGGATTTGTGGTACAATAGGTTACATCTATAGAGTTCCTCTTATTTGACTTATAGTGTTTTGTGGTTCTTGAACTCTTCAAGATCTATTATCCTCCCACTAGCCCCTTCAATGATAAACACCTTTATCTTAGAAGAAAGCGTGTTTCGCAACAAACACCTTTTGCTAAGTAGGATTATAGAACATATACCCTAAACTTACTTTAGGATGTCCCACAAATCGACACTTATAAAATCTTGTCCCAAGCTTATCTTTTGAAACCTTTTTCACATAAGTTGGAACCCCTTATCTTAACATACTTAAGATTAGGAATCCTCCCTGTCCATAACTTTTATGGAGTCTTCAAATGGATTTTGAGGTTACCATTTTCGTGGATATGCAACCATTTCTAGGACATTATCCCGGAAGGATCTTTGGAATGTCGGTAAAATCATTATGGACCGCACCATGTCCAACAAGGTCACGATTTTTCATTTCGAGATACATCAATCAATTATTGCGTATCAAGATGTGTCCATTATGAGAAAACCATTTGAGATGATTTAGAAACTTATTGCACAAGTATTTATTCCTTGATCTAATCAAAGAATCTTAATACTTTGCCAATTTGTTTCACTTCGAATTCTTTGAACCTTCAAATAATTCACAATTGTATTTCAACAAATACACACATTCAACTCTTTGAATGATCATCTCCTTTTCTTATACTAATTTGTTCAATATGCAAAATTATTTTCATGTAAGTCAAGTATACAAAATTTATTAAGTAATCTTTCAGTTCTATACGAAACATTATTATTATAAATAGAACAACAATTGTTCTTAATTATAATACTAAAGATTTCATTGTCAACAATAAAATGGAAATAATGTTTTCAACGAGAACTAAAATACAATAACAACTTATTGACTTAATAGATTTGCAAGTGAGGCGATGCTGCTAAACTATAAGTTTTATGGCTAATGTTGCAACCTTTGCTTCATTTCCCACACATAGGATTACTTATACTTGTTTAGCTTTCTACTTACATTTGGTCCTTTCATAAATCTATATTTATGATAACCAAAGTCGGTATCCAATACCCAAGTAGAACCTTGACTTAAAGAAAATTTATTTCAATCATGAACAAAAGCGTATTATGTAGCAAAACTTCACTAAGCTTCTTTGGTTAGCCTCTCGCAAGATGCTTCTCATGATTTCTTTCCAAAGTGTCCGGGCTTATTGCGGTGGAAGCAAACTCCTTTGCTATCCATATCTCAGCTTTTGTTCTTATTATCCTTTGTTTATGCCTTTCTATTTACCTTCTTTGAATCGTTCTTCTTTTCAGAAGATCCTTTGGCCCCTACTAGTAAGACTTGGTCTTTCTTGGTTGGAAAGTGACTCTCATCATTTTTCAATATGTTAAGCAAATCAGCAAGAAGGCGATATCTAGCTTGTTCATATGAAAATTCACAACAATTGTGAAAGGAGTTAGGGAGTGAGTGCAAGATCAAATCTTGGCTCAACTCTCTATCCATGACAAAACCAGTTGTCTAATTGATCAATCAAATTGATTATGTTAAGAACTTTTTATGCGTATTTATAGTGCCATTGGCCATTCTAGATCGGAAGAGCTCCTTAGATATCGATATCTATCGGTCCTACTTTCCTCACCATCAACTACTTGATGTGCGGGGAATATAGTAGGAGCATCCATAGTTTCATCATCTTGTGGCTGAAGCTCGTTACTCGTGGATGCGAGCATGATGCATCGAGCCAATGTGCATCATCTTGCCACTTTCTAAAAGTAGCAATCTCTTCCTCAAAGGCATTATCGCAACCATTGCGAGGATAAGCGTATTAAGGACATAAGATAGCTTTTCGACTATGAGAACTATTCTCAAATTCCTTAACCAATCCGTTTAATTGATTCCAGTTAATTTAGCATCTAATATGCTCGCATGATGATAGTAATTTAGACATTGTAAAATTACGTAAATGAATTTGTAATTAACAACATTTTAGCATAAATTCTTTTATTAATTACCAAAATAATTTAGGTCTTGTTTTAAATTGGTATCTCCCACTATTTTCTTCAAACTATATTACCTCACTTATATAGTTCGGCAAAATCTAATTAAAGATTTGCTAGTGAGAATAAGGATCCCATTTCAAATGTATATAGCCTTGTGGTGACACAACAAACTATATATAAATAAATAGGTAGACAACTTTTGTCAATTACATCAACTATGCAACTCCTTGTATTTTGCCTCTTAGATTATTTTGATCAAGTGGTGGCACATCCAGAATCAAAATTATCCAAGTTAAGTCCAACCTAGCACTCCATATATTCAAAAAAAAAATATCATCCTTGTGGTGACACAACAAAACAATATTGTTCAATTTTCTTTATAAGCATCAAATGTGATAAATTAACATCTTAAATACTTAATACTACGCCTTGTGGTGACACAACAAACTCATATTAAATATTTAATACTCTATTAATTTTATCATGCTAGAAGGCGACGTTCGATATTCCAAATATCTTTGAGCGCTTAGGACTTAATATAAAAATTGAGGGTTTGTTATTAATTTGTCTCATCTTGTTTTTAGCGGCATTTACATATATATATATAAAATACGCGTCATATTAATTAACATGCGAAGCATGTTTGCATAATATATAATATATATAGTATAAGCATGCACATATAGAATACTATATTCTACCCGGATTGATTATGGACTTTTATTCTAGTTTGGTTCACTAGAGCCACCAAGTGAACCAAAAGGTCAAACCCTAGGGGTGCAAGAAATAATATTTAAATATAACTATTACATTTAAACCCGGGCTCCATTACAAACGGGTCTTCACGCGCTCCTTGCTCCTTGATCTCTAATTTTTCAAAATTAATTCTAAATATTCCTATTACAAAACTATTTAAAATAAATAGAAACCTTGATCAGCAGTCAAGGGGAAGTACATAGGAGAGAGATAGAATTTACATTAAGAAAAAATTAGAGAAAGCGAGGTATCTGAGACCCCATTTAATAAAACCCATACATTCATGCATCCAACTAAAATAAAATCCAATCATATTATTGGTCGATAGTCCATAATCAATCCCATTTATTATCATACACATCACCATATGCATCAATAAATAACATTCATCTCATGAATAATAAACATTTAATATATATATTGATATCATTTAATGGGCAAATTTAGTTAGTATAAAATCTATTTTTGAATCAAAATAAACTCCTTTATTTTAATCCAAATTTAAATCAAAATAAAACTATTTTATTTTAATTTATCCTATTTTGAATAAAATAAACTATTTTATTTTAATCAAAATTTTAATCAAAATAAACTCCTTTATTTTAATTAATTATGGAATCCAATTCCATATATATATATATATATATATATAAATCTTTAATTAAAATAAACTCTTTTATTTTAATTAATTATGGAATCCAATTCCATGTAAAAAAAATATTAAAGGAAACACGGATTTTCTTTCCTATTCACAAATAAACTCCTTTATTTTGAATAATATGAAATCTTATTTCATATTTAAATAAACTCCTTTATTTAAGGAAATTAGGATTCTCTTTCCTATTCACAAATAAACTATTTTATTTTGAATAATATGAAATCTATTTCATATCTAAATAAACTCCTTTATTTAAGGAAAGATGGATTTACTTCCTATTCACAAATAAACTCCTTTATTTTAGGAAAAATAAAATCCAATTTCAACTCCAATTAGTTATCATGGAATCCAATTCCAACTCTAATTAGTTAGCATGAAATTTAATTTTAAAATTAAAATAAATCTTTTTATTTTAATATTAAAATAAACCTTTTATTTTAAGATTAAAATAAACCTTTTATTTTAATTATAAAATTATTTAAAAATAAAACTTTATATTTTAATATTAAAATAAACCTTTTATTTTAAAATTAAAATAAACTTTTATTTTAATTATATAATAATTAAGAATATATATATATGTATATATATATTCATATATTATATATATATATATATATATATATATATATATATATATATATATATATACGTGAAAGACCTTTATCTTAGAATAAACTCCTAATTCATACTTACAATTTGCTTCAAATTTCAATTAGAATGCTTCACGCTTTTTTTTTTTTTTTTTTTTTTTTTAAATTTTCCGTGGCTACTCTTAAATCCAGCAAGTCATCATGTATGCTACAATGGCGGCTGAGATGAGTTCGTATGTATGTACGTATAGAATCCACTCGGATTAAAAAAAAAATTTTGCTGGCAACGTGAACCCATAAAAAAAAAAAAACAAGTAGCTTTCGGTTTTTTTTTATTTAAATTTTATACAATAAAATTATGCCCAATTAAATTGTTCTAAACACATATCAATATATAAATTAAAACAATTAATAATTCGCATAAAGGTTTGGCTCTGATGCCACTGTTAGGTTTGTAATATTCATGAAAGCAATCAAATTGCATAAAAGTGCGGAAGCGTGTAAAATCAGAGTTTAAAAAATTTACAAACCATATACCCGGATCATCCTTTATGCACAATTATTAATTAAACGAAAAGATAAAGAATAAAATCATACCTTTGAAGATCGAGCTTCCTCAGGTACAAGTTCACCTCCAAATCCTTTCGCGTTCAATCTTGAATAATTATTACGATTATGCCATTAACTTCTTAAATAATTATTCTTCCTTTTATGGTGTGACCCTTTAGGTTCTCCATATTAAACCGGTTGTGAATAAATCAATTAGAACAATTCTAATCTTATTTAAATAAATAAATTAAACAATTAATTTATTTAAATAATATTTATTCTACAATAGGGATAAGCCTCCCTAGCGATCAACGACTTTCTAGATAATATAGATTTCAACATTAATCATTAAAGAACCTTTGAGTAAATAGTTATCAGACAATTCAATCCTTCTACCATACAATGTCCCAATTAAATATAAGACATGGAATTCTTTGTCAAGTCTTATTTAATTTAATTATATGTATTTCGACTCTTAAATGCACAACTCAAATAATGCAAATTAGAAACTCCTTTCTAATTTCATTACGCTTTGGCCAAGGACTCTTTGGGTTGTCATTTATCGAATCACATAGGACATTTCTCTTCTTTTATTAGAAGTGGTAGATTCTTTATTGATCATTCATTATCTCCATGTACAACTTATTATACCCAAGCATACCCTTTGATATACCCTAAGGGTCTTAAGGAATAAGTCAAAGTATAACTCATCATACACAAGATACCATGATGATCTCAAGTCCAAGGATTACTTGTACTACTATCACTCTGAGGAATCCTATTATTGACAGCAAATAAAACTCCATTAGGTGTTCCTTAGCGAGCCACGTTCAAAGTGAACTTATTCTCTAATAAGCACCTACATACTTGCTTTAGTGTCTCCACACAAATGATCATGAGATCAATCATCCTCATCCAATGAGCAAGCATCGTATGTACCAATCTATAGGATTCACTAATCCCCAATTTAGTAATCCAATGATTGGGAACTATTTTAGTTTTAAGCTTTCTAAGAATTTAAATCTCATTAGAATGATCATCATCATTATTCTAAAAGCATTGCTTAAAACTATGGGTTTATCACATATTATAAAACAAACATCATGTAGATAATTAAAAGCCTTTAATAAATTAATACTTTTTATTAATAAATGAATAAGATTGTTTCAAAGTATATGCTTTATCATCAAACATGATTGGCTTGTGTGCATACTACTTTCAAATAATTCATAGATTAAATAATTCTTGAACTTGTTTTATTGAATTATTATGTCATTGTCATCATCCTCATGTTATATTATGTTATCTTTGGCTTACGTGCATAGATGAACTTAGTATGATTATGACCGAGGATCATTCAATTATAATCATGGCTTGATATAAATGATGTGACAAAAGTCCTCGATGGCACTGTAATGCGATGATGGATAGTTTTTGGTATGATTATGACGGGGGTGATTCGGTATAGTCATGACCATTGATAATTTGATGAAAATCCTTGACCGTGGTGCGGGGATGATTAGATATTGTGGTTTATTCATTAAAGCTGAGTCTTAGTGATAAAATTGATGAAAACCTTTTAAAACCTAAAAGATAGTAGACTTTATTTTCTACTTGACTCTTTTAATGGATTGCATATTCACTGCAGATTAAAGCTGGTTGTCTATTGTATTTTATCGGTTTAACCTTTGTTGAAGGCTAATGATAATTTATTCGCATTATCTTAGTCATAATATTTCTTCTTGGGCTAGTTGAGCTCACCCTTTCTTTCACTTTATTCTCTTGAGGAAATGAGAACATAATTTGGGACTAGAGTCGAGAAGCGGAGTAATGGTCCGAGAGGATAGGATTAGTAGTCCTCACTATTACGTGAAATAGTGTGATAATAGTTGTAATGAGGACTCCTTTTGAGTTTGTATAATATCTAGTAGACAATATTTGTATTCAAACTCACAGTTTATGTCGTATTGTACACGACAGTTATGTTAGTAAGTTGTATTTGAATTTATGTACCATGTAAGTGGCGACCCAAGATGGGTGACGTATACCTAATTTTGGGGGCGTCACACCTATAAATAGGGTGCTTAGGTTAGAATTGAAAATCACACCAGAAATTGAAGTTTTCTCTCTCTTTCTCTCTCTATATTATCGAGCGTATTCTTGTGAGTATTTTGATACTTTGAGTGTTGCTATACGGTGCAAGTTCCCTTCAGCACTATATCCAGTATTCTAGTCAGAAGTACTGTCTTTTCGAGGTAAGGGATGTTATTTTCTTCGTAAATGATATTATTTCTTCAATATCATTATGCCGAAATATTGGTCTGAATTTTTTTTATCAAATTTAGAACTTTTCACGTCGGGGTTACTATTCATGAGTTACTATTCATGAGTAACTATTCACGAGTTACTATTCACGAGTACTATTCACGAAGCATGATGATTTTCTTGTGGAATTTCTATCTTTTGGTGTTGGAGTTACTATCATGTATACGACACTATTCACAGAAAAATTAATTTTTTTTCCTGTGTCCAAGATTGTCTGTTATGATTCTTATCTTTGATTGGATCTATGTTTTGGTCTTCATTCTTGAATTTTACTCCACTCTGAATATTTATGAAGTATTTTTGAATTTGGATTGTGTAAAGTACGAATCCTTAATATTTGTTCTTTTGTTTCACTGGATTCGTTTTCTTTAAAAAAAATTTCATCATCCTCAGTCCTAAATGATGATATAACTGAATATTATTGGCCTGTAGTGCAAAGATGAATGATTTTCTGATGAATATCTTTGGGCGTAGTAAAGATGAACATGTGTTGAGATGAACATGATTAATCGATGAATATCTTTGGCTTTGTAGTGCAAAGATGACTATTTGATTCAAGATGTATATTGATTGATGTTCTGAGGATAAAATATCGATGATGGACTTTTAAATTCATAGATGATAGTAGATTTCAGGTCTCTATTTAACTCTTCTAATGAATTGTTGTTTAAGATTGCAAGTTGTTGATCTAAAACTTGTTGTCTCATTGTATTTTATCGATTTTTTCTCTGTTGAAGACTAAGGATAATTTGTTGTACATTATCTTAGTCATAATATTCTTTTCTTGGGCTAGTTGAGCTCACCCTTTTCCTTTTTGTTCCATTTTTCTTCTCAGGAGAAGAGAATATAGCGGGAACTAGTCGGGGTGTGGAGTAATGGTTCAAGATAGTTGTTTTAGTAGTCCTCACTATTTTGTAAAATAGTGTATCAATAATTGTAATGAGGACTTATTTGAGTGTGAATATTGTCTAGAAGATAATATTTGTATTTAAA
Organism: Panax quinquefolius; assembly: GCA_020205615.1. Classification (NCBI taxonomy): domain Eukaryota; kingdom Viridiplantae; phylum Streptophyta; class Magnoliopsida; order Apiales; family Araliaceae; genus Panax; species Panax quinquefolius. The sequence continues at coordinate 100,940,136 of CM035167.1, read as the reverse complement.
CTCACAGTTTATGTGTTGTTGTATTTTGCACGACAATTATTGTAATAAAGTTGTAGTTGTTTTCTATACCATGTATTTGGCGACTTAGAATAGGTTGGTTGGATTGGACCTATTTTTAGGGCTTTACATTTGGTATCAGAGCTTAGGGATATGATCTCTGGCGGAGATCGAGGAATAGAACTAGGAAGGGAGAGACGAGTAAATCCTTCGCTAGTGTGTCATACCTAAGCTTATTTGTTATTTAATTGGTCGGTCAGAATATAGGGATAATATGTGGCATGTCAATTAACCATTATTTTGTGACAGTAAAATGGCATCTGAAGATGTTGAGATAAGCAATGGAGCACATGAGACCGTTAAGTCACACTGACCAATACCTAGGATAAGGAAGGCAATAACCATCCTGTAAACAATAACACCAACCAAATGACGAACGATGGTATGTTTAGGAACTATCTAGAATTCATGCAAAAGCAAACGAGAGAGACTACTGTTCAAAATGCAGGTGGAAACACTGGCAACTCACGGATGGTCACCGCTAAGTAGTTCAAGGATTTAGGACCGCCGAAGATTTTGGGAAAGCCAGAACCACTTACTTACAGAGACGTGGATAAAGCGAGATCACTAAGATATTTGATGTCTTGGGATGCTCTCGGAGGAGCAAAGGTTCATTTCGCCACCTTCATGTTGCGTGGAGAGGATGATTATTGGTGGGAATCAGAAGTAAAGCGTACTTTCGACTGCCGCTGCTTGAAGATGTCTTGGGAGAAGTTCAAGAATTGTTCAACGACAAGTACTTTTCCAAAAGTATTCATCACATGAAGGAGGTAGAGTTCATCAAGATGGAGCAAAACAATATGAACGTATCGCACTTCGAAATTTGAGTTCACGAGTTGTCCCAATTTGCATCCCATTTGGTTGATAATGAGGAGAGAATGACGCGAATGTTTCTGTGAGGTTTGAAACCCAAAATACGTCAATACCTCATTTCTCACAAACTTTGTTTATATTCAGATGCTGTGAATAGGGCTCAGTTATTGGAGCCTGATAATGAGTCGGTTCAACTGAAGAATAATGACCAACAACTCGATGATAATCGTACCGGTGGAAACGGTCATCGGAACAATGATAACCATCGTGGAGGAAATTATCAAGTCAGAAATGGTAACCACTTCGGTGGTAATCATGGCCAAGATAATAGGAAAGGTGAGTCAAGTGGAAATTTCAAAAAGAGAAGATTCAATAATGACAGGAAGACATCGACACCAACACCAGCAACGAATTTTAGGGGAGGAGAAAGACCGCCAGTTAGATGCTACAGATGCAGAGAAGAGGGACACATAAGTCCAAACTGTTCACAACCTTCCAAGGTATGTTATAATTTTGGAAAAGAAGGTCATATCGCTCGAGATTGTATGTTAGCGAAACCCAGTCCAGCGGGGATGGTAACTCAAAAGGCTGTCCCAGAAAAGTCAAAGTCAATGGTTCCTGGAAAAGCATTTGTCGTGACTGGTCAGAATGCGAGGAACCCGAACGAAGTTAGCACGGGTTAGTTAATTATAAATTCTTACGAAGTTTATACCTTATTAGATATCGGTTCTACCCATTAATTTATCTTTCCTGCTTATACTCAACGTTTAAACTTGACTCTGGAGAAATTAGACTTTGACTTATCTGTTGAAACTCCGTTAGGAGAAACTTTCGTTACATCCACTGCTTATAAATCTTGTTTGATCCAAGTTGGCACCATCACATTACCTGTTGACCTTATTTCTTTAAAGATACTTGCTTTTGATGTGATTTTAGGGATTGATTGATTAACTACTTATCATGCCAAAATTGATTGCTTTCGTAAGGTTGTTAGTTTTCATATTCCTAAGCAACCTATTATTCGAATTCAAGCAACCAAAGCATTGAAGTCAAACACTTTCATATCAAGCCATAAAGTCATTCGTTTATTGAAAAATGGATGTTAAGTTTTCTTAGCCCATGTTATGGACTTGAACAAAAATACGTCAGATTTGAATGATATTTCTATTGTTAGTAAATTTCTTGATGTATTTCCTGAAGAATTTCTTGTCTTACTCCCAAAGTGTGATATTGAATTTTGTATTGACTTTGAACCTGGTACAAAACCCATTTCTAAAATCTCATATTGAATGGCTCCTACTGAACTTCAGGAGTTAAAAATTCAACTATAGAATTTGGTACCCAAGCCTCTATCTGGTGACTTCCTTTGTGGAATGCACCGAAGCCAGACTCTCCGTAGGGGACGCCATATTTGTGTGGTAGTAAACTGATAAGTACCATTGTGACGTGCTATCCAAGATTGGGATATGAGTCATAGTTGAGAGAAACCTAAGTCAGTAATCGAAATACGTAGCTTTCTAGGCTTAATTGGTTATTATCGAAGATTCGTTGAAGGATATTCTCGAATCGCTATTCCATTAACGCAGCTGACTCGTAGAGATACAAAATTCGAATGGAGCAAGGAATGTGGGAAGAGCTTCGAAGAACTTAAGAGGAGACTCATTTTGGCACATGTTCTGACCATACAATCCTGAAAAAAATGAACGTGGTAGCTGACATGTTGAGTAGAAAATCGTATGTGGTTACGAGTGCGATATTTTTAACACAAAGACCCATTTTGTATGACTTACAGAAGATGGAGATAGAGTTACAGATTCAAAGAACCTCTGTGAAGAAAATGAATATATGATTAGAATCGACTTTAATTGATAAATTTAAAGCTGCTCAAGCTACAGACCTGGAGTTGATGAATATGAAGAAGAAGATGCAAGAAGTCGTTATTCCAAAAGTGAGAATCGACAATGTGAGGAAATCTCAAACCTTCGATTTATTAGTTCATTTGATATTCTCGATCAAGTAGAAACTATGGCCTATAGACACATTTTACCGCCAAGTATGACGCGTGTTTATAACGTTTTTTGCGTATCGATGTTACGTAAATATGTGAATGACCCAAACCACATTATTGAGTTAGAACTGGACGAGATAGCTGAAAACTTAACGTACGAGGAAGTACCTATCAAGATCTTGGATAGGAAAGAGCATGTCCTACGCACAAAGGTCATACCACAAGGTAAGGTTTTGTGGAGGAACCATGTTATTGAAGAAATGACCTGGGAGTTGGAAACAGAAATAAAAGCGAGGTATCCTCACCTTTTCGAAACACCAGGTACGTACGTCAATTTCGAGGATGAAATTTCACAAGGAGGGGAGGTTGTAAGACCCCGATTTTTTTTTTAATAAAATGGAATTTCCTTTATTTATTATTTTGAAATAGTAAGGGTTTATTTGATTAATGTGGTTAGCTATGGGTAAAATGCGCAAATATTTTTAAATAAGCAAGTGGTTATAAAATATTTATTGTTGTCGGGGAATATTCGTTTGGACGTGGAATATTCTTGCTTTCGTGGAATATTCGTACGACGGCACAGGCTTTTGTGGGCCCCATAAAGGAAAGCGATTGGATGAAGAAAATAAGAAGTATAAGTTATTTATAAATAACGGCGTTGTGACGCCCCCAAAATAGGTATACATCACCCATCTTGAGTCGCTAGATACATGGTACAAAATTCAAATACAACTTAATAATACAACTGTCATGTACAATACGACAAAACATAAGCTATGAGTTTGAATACAAATATTGTCTGCTAGAGATTATACAAACTCAAAAGGAGTCCTCATTACAATTATTATCACACTATTTCATAGAATAGTGAGGAATACTAATGCTATCATCTGGCCCGTCACTCCGTTCCCCGACTAGTCCCTGCTACGTTCTCATTTCCAGAAGAGAACAATGAAAGTAAAAGGGTGAGCTTAACTAGCCCCCGAGAGGAAATATTATGACTAAGATAATGCGTAATATATTATCGTTAGCCTTCAAATGATGTTAAAGCGATTCAATATAACAACCATCAAGTTTAAGCTGCAAGTGAACAAGCAATCCATTAAAAGAGTCAAGTAGAGAATAAAATCTACTATCTTTTATGATTTAGAAGGTTTTTCATCACTTTTATCGCTGGAACTCAGCTTAATAAATAATCCACATTATCGAATCACCCCTGCACTACGGCCAAGGATATTCTTTAGTATCACGACCATAATTATCCATGCACTACGGGCCAAGAATATTTGTGTATTCAATAATGGTTATGATCATGCCAACAACTGTCCATCAATGCTCTACGAGCCAATGAGGACTTTTTCCACATCATTTATAACATTACGGTCATGATTACACCAAATAATCCCTGGTCATAATCATACCAAGTCCATCTATGCACTAAAGGCCACAAATGACTTTTAACAAAATATAAACATGAGGATGATGACAATGATATAAGAATTCAATAAAACAAGTTCAAGAATTAATTTATCCAGGAACTAATAACTTCCAAATTGTCAACATGATACTGCTTTGTAGAGTAAAATTCAAGAATGCTCAGAAAAATATTTCCATGAAAGATATCTTTGGATGAAAGCGCAAATATCAAGGATATTGCACTAATTTCATGGAGTATAGAAGTCAAAACTTTAACCAACTGAGTATAATAAGGAATGGAATAACAAAAGAAATCACCAGGCATGCGATAGACCGCACAGGCAGGTTATTCCAACAGAATAATAAATCATGAGTAGGATAATTCCTCTCATATTCTTTGAGTTGTCTTGAGGTATAGGCTATGACTTTCCCATGTTGCATGAGAACACATCCTTACCCTTTGCCCGAATCATCACTGTAGATAACAAATCCCTCTGAACCAGATGGTATTGTCAGAACATGTGCTGAAATGAGTCTCCTTTTGAGTTCTTGAAAACTCTTCTCACATTCCTTGCTCCAACCGAACTTTGTATCTTTTCGAATCGGCTGAGTTAATGGAGTAGCGATTCAAGAAAATCCTTCCATGAATCTCTGATAATAACCAGCTAAATCGAGAAAGCTATGTACTTCGGTCACTGATTTGGGTTGCTCCCAGCTTTGAATAGCTTCAATCTTTGTCGGGTCAACGAATATTCCATGACTTGATATTATGTGCCCAAGGAATGCTACTTCCTCAAGCCAGAACTCGCATTTCTTTAACTTGGCATAAAGCTTATATTCACGAAGCTTTTGGAGTATCAGCCTCAAGTGTTGCTCATGATCTTCACAGCTTTTGGAATAAATAAGGATGTCATCAATAAAGACGACCACAAAGTGATCCAAATATTCCTTGAATACTCGGTTCATCATATCCATGAAAAAAGAGGAGCATTAGTCAATCCAAAAGATATGACAAAAGAATTCATAATGCCGTGCATGCCAGGAGTTTCGAATGCGATCTTTGGAATATCCTCAATTTTAACCTTCAAATTGATGATATCCGTAAGCGAAGATCGATCTTTGAAAAAATTATGCTCCTTGTAATCGATCAAACAGTCATCAATACGTGGCAATGGGTACCTATTTTGATGGTGACATGATTCAACTCCGATAATCAATACAAAGTCGCATACTCCCATCTTTCTTCTTCACGAATAGAACAGAGCACCCCAAGGAGGCGTCTTTGGGACGAATGAAACCAATGTCTAACAATTCTGTGAATTGGGTTTTAACTCCACGAAGTTCAATAGGAGCCATTCGATATGGGGCTTTGGAAATGGGTTTTGTCAGACGGTTCAAGGTCGATAAAAATTCAACTTCACTCTACGGGGTAGGCGAAGTTCTTCAATGAATAAGTCGAAATTTATTAACAATAGAAATATCCTTCAAATCTGACGTATTTTTGTTTTAATCCGTGACATGAGCTAAGAAAGCTTGACATCCATTTTTCAATAAAAGAATAGCTTTATGGCTTGAGATGACCGTGATTGATTTTAATGGTTTGGTCGCTTGGATTCGCATAATAGTTTTATTAGGAATATGAAAGCTAACAACCTTACAAAAATAATCAATTTTAGCATGATGATTAGTTAACCAATCAATCCCTAGAATCACGTCAAATGCAAGTATTTTTAAGGAGATAAGATCGACAGGTAACGTGCGGTTACCGATTTAAATCAAATAAGACTTATAAACAGTGGATGTAATGAAGGTTTCTCTTAATATAGTTTCAACAAATAAGTCAAAGTCTAATTTCTCCGGAGTCAAATTTAAACGTTGAGCGCAAGTAGGAGAAATAAAAGAATGGGTAGAACCGGTATCAAATAAGGTATAGACATCACTAGAGTTTATGATAAGGTTACCCATGATAACCTCTTTCGGGTTCCTTGCTTTCTGGGAGGTCACAACAAACGCTCTCCCTTGCACTACCGGCTTTAACTTTTCTGGGACGGCCTTTGGTGCATCCATCCTAGCTGAATTTGTCTTCGGCGAACGACAAAATCTAGCTAAGTGACCTTCTCTTCCATAATTATAACATGCTTTGGACGGCATCGCGCAGTTTGGACTGATGTGTCCCTCCCCTCCGCATTTGAAGCATATGATAGGTGGTCGTTCTCCTTCCTTAACAACGGGTCTTTGTCTTGACGTCTTTCCATCATTGTTGAATCTCCTTTTCTTGAAATGTCCATTTTATTGTCTTGGCTATGATTACCACCAAGTGGTTACCATTTCGGGATGTTGATTCCTCCACGTTTGTTGTCACCGCTTCACGATGAATGTTACCTTTGGTATTTTCATTTAATTTGCTTTCTCTTGGTTGCGTTGACTCGTTATCGCGCTCCAAAAACTGAGCCCTATTTACAACATCTGAATATAAACACAGTTTATGAGAAAAAAAGATATTGTCGTATCTCCGATTTCAAACCTCTTAAAAACATTCGGGTCATTCACTCCTCATTATCAACCAAATGGGATGCAAATCGGGATAACTCCGCAAATTTAGCCTCGTATTGCGACACGGTCATATTGTTTTGTTCCAACTTGATAAACTCCACCTCCTTCATGTGAGGAATACTTTCGGAAAGTACTTTTTCGTTGAATGCTCTTGGAACTTCTCCCAAAACATCTTGAGGCCGTCGGTAGATGCGTTTCTGATTCCCACCGTGTCTGCCTCTTCACATAAAAAATAAAAGTGGCGAAGGAACCTTTTGTTCCTCGGAGCATCCCAAGACATCAAATATCTTGGTTATCGCTTTATCCATGCTTCCGCCTTAAGTGATTTTGGCTCTCCAATAAACTCCGGTGGTCCCGGCTCCTTGAGCTGTTTGGCGGTGATTGTCCGAGAGTTGCGGTGTTTCCACCGCATTTTGGGCAGGAGCCGCTCTACTTTGATGTTGCATGAATTGCATGAAGCCTCGAACATTCCATCGTTCATCATTTGGTCGGTGTTGTTGTTTGCATGAGGATTGTCGCCTTCACGATGCACATTGTCACAGTTATTGATCGTGGAGACTCAACGGTCTTCTGTGCTCCATTGATGTTCTCAACATTCTCGGATGCTATTTTCAAATACTGCCACAAAACAAGGGTTAATTGACATGAAACGTATTATCCCTAGACTCTGACTGACCAATTAAATACCAAATAAACTTAGGTAGGTTATAGTAGCGAAGGAATTCCTCATCTCTCCCCTCCTAGTTCTAGTCTCACATCTTAGCCAGGGATCATATCCCTAATCTTTGATACCAACTGTGATGCCCCCAAAATAGGTATACATCACCCATCTTGAGTCGTCAGATACATGGTACAGAATTCAAATACAACTTAATAATACAACTGTCGTGTACAATACGACAAAACATAAGCTGTGAGTTTGAATACAAATATTGTCTACTAGAGATTATACAAACTCAAAAGGAGTCCTCATTACAATTATAATCACACTATTTCACAGAATAGTGAGGACTACTAATGTTATCATCTGACCCGTCACTCCATTCCCCGACTAGTCCCTGCTACGTTCTCATTTCATGAAGAGAACAATGAAAGTAAAAGGGTGAGCTCAACTAGCCCAGTAGGAAATATTATGACTAAGATAATGTAGAATATATTATCGTTAGCCTTCAATATTGTTAAACTGATATAATATAACAACCATCAAGTTTAACTGCAGCGCAACAAGCAATCCATTAAAAGAGTCAAGTAGAGAATAAAATCTACTATCTTTTATGATTTAGAAGGTTTTTCATCACCTTTATCGCTGGGACTCGGCTTAATAAATAATCCACATCATCGAATCACCCCTGCACTATGGCCAAGGATATTCTTTAGTATCACGACCACAATTATCCATGCACTACGGGCCAAGAATATTTGTGTATTCAATAATGGTCATGATCATGCCAACAACTGTCCATCAATGCTCTATGGGCCAATGAGGACTTTTTCCACATCATTTGTAACATTACGGTCATGATTACACCGAATAATCCCTGGTCATAATCATACCAAGTCCATCTATGCACTATATGTCACAGATGACTTTCAACAAAATATAAACATGAGGATGATGACAATGATATAAGAATTCAATAAAACAAGTTCAAGAATTAATTTATCCAGGAACTAATAACGTCCAAATTATCGACATGATACTGCTTTGTAGAGTAAAATTCAAGAATGCTCAAAAAAATATTTCCATGAAAAGATACTAGATGAAACGCAAATATCAAGGATATTCCACTAATTTCATGGAGTATAGAAGTCAAAACTTTAACCAACTGAGTATATTAAGGAATGAAATAACAAAAGAAATCATCAGGCATGCGATAGACTGCACAGGCAGGTTATTCCAATAGAATAATAAATAACGGAATCAGGTCCGCGTAAAACGCATGCATGAGGATATTCAAACAGAATAATAAAAGGCGGAATCGGTCCGTAAAACGCATGCATGACATGATATTCCAATGAGAATAATAAAGAGCGAAACCGAAGTCCGGCGTAAAATGCACAGACATGATATTCCAACAGAATAATAAATACCAAACTAGGACCGGAGTAGAATGCACAGACAAGATGTTCCAACAAAATGATAAAGAATGGAACAACAGAAGAATTTCACCAAGTATAGGGTAGCCTTGGCGTATCTGAGTTATTCCAATAGAATAATAAAGAATGGAATAATAGAAGTTCTCTTCATGGATAAGAAAGAAATAATACTCCTCACCAGAGAAAAAGCGTATCTTTGGAATAGTGAGGTAGCGAGACTTCTCTTCTTCTTTCTATAATTTCTCTCTATAATAATCGCTCTAAAGCTTTTGTGAATTAAGTGAGAAATGAAGGAAGAATGAGCTTCTATTTATAGAAAAATATATTTTAGATAATTGACGCGTTTGGGGCTCGAAAAATTTCAAAGACAATACCTCCAACTTTTCCTTTATTTTTAATTTAGTCATGGAAGTATTATCAAACTTGCACCACCTCCCATAATAGTAAATAATGTGATTCAATAGTAAATTATGTGAATCAATAGTTCTAGACATGTAAAAATATGTAATTACAATTATAGTACCTCCATCTATACCTCCATTTTAACTTAGTCATGCAAGTATTATCAATCTTACACCAACTCCCCTAATAGTAACAAGAATGTGAAACAATAGTATACACATGTGAACAAATAGTTATAATCATGTGAAATAATAGCAATCAATTGCTTATTTATCCGGTTAAATACCCGATTGGTCAATATAACCTCCAAACATTAATTATTATCGAAATAATTGTCGATTTTCACTAACACAAATAATTCCAACACAATGAAACCATTTTTATCAAAAATATAAATTTTGAAATTTCGAAGTTTGACTTTTTCCGAAAAAGTCAACTGTTAACTTTTTTGACCAAATAGTCAATTCCGGAAAATTTTGTGTTTATAGACTATTTTTACTAATTTCATCATTCCGGAGTCAAATATCACGTCCGTGTCTCCAAATTCAACTCTGAACACAACTTCAATTTTAATAACATTCATCATTAATATTATAACTCACAATATTTATCAACCAGGTCGTTCCCAGGAAAGAGGAGGCTTTCCAATAAGGATTTCTCCCTATTGGCGCGCAATTAGGTGACCAAACCTCTCCTTGACAGAACTTCTAGACATTGTAAATATTACAATTTAATAATATGAATAACTTTTTCGTCTCAATTATTGATTTAATAAAATAACATATTATGCAGATGATACTACGACAATAATCGAATCTATAATATAAGAGATATGATGCAGCAATTACTGTAGCAATAATTGAGTATAACTGAGTGACTTCTCACGTAAGCATCAATAATCAATACCATGTGCTACTTGCAACCGCCAGACATTGTACTTTTACTACTGGGTAGTTCAACAGTTAACGGTAAAACTTCCATTTGTTATTTTCATAAAGTATTTTTGTCATTTTCTCAATCCAACAATAATTCCGTTGTGGGGTCCACGATGATGATTGTCGTTATACGAATATTCCCTGTTAAAATGAATATTTCGACCAATCGAATATTATATAACAACTTGCGTATTTTTTGCAAAATTTGTAAATATTACCCACAACTATAACATTATATCAAATCCACACCATAATATTCAAAAATATATTTTGAAAAATTTAATCTTTATTCAAAAGTTGGGGTCTTACAGCGTAGTTATTTCAGATTAATCTTTGTTGGAATACTCGGTGGTTAAAACACGATGAATCTGGCGTTGTTGCTGATAGCACGATGATTGCACCAATTATTGATTCTTACGTAAGAAGGCACTACTCAATAAATTATTCTGGTGAGTTCTTGTTTCAAATTATTTTATTTTATTGATTCAATAATTGTTGCGTTGATATTTTATATTACTATTGTTTCAATAATTGTCATTACACAGTATTTTCTATTATCGGAGTAATAATTCATATTATCTGAATAATATTATTAGATAACATTATTGACAATGTATAGAAAGTTCTGTATAAGGAGAGGTTTGGTCACCTAATTGCGCGCCAGTAAGGAGAAATCCTTATTGGAAAGCCCCCTCTTTCCTAGGAACGACCTGGTTGTCAGTATTGTGACTCTGTAATATTATTTGTGAATAATTAATTATTGATGTATATGATGAGGAAAATATTGATTTTATGTGGATATAGATGGAGAAAATTTTTTAAAGTGACAATTGTTGAAAATCGATATTTGATCTTTTCTGAAAAAATAATATTTTATTATATTATTATAATATAATAATGATGATATTTTTACAATGAATGTGGGATATATGAGTATATGAGGAGGAAGAGTATTTTTGTTGCATTAAATGATTAACATATGTTTTGTGTGTCAGTGGACCCCATTTCTTGACTGAAATTTGATTATAGCCTGTAAACTCGCTCGTTTGTGGATTTCGGTCAATCTCTGTTTAGAATTTGGAAAAACTTTCTTCTGTAAAGTTGTAGAGAATGAAAATTTCTATGGAAAGGACATAAGGTTCGAATTTTTCTGACAAACGGGCTATTTATTATGAATTATTGAAGTTCCGAAATTCAGAAATAATTAATTTTTGGAAGTTTTAATTATGTTTATTAAGAAAAATGTTTTTTTTTGTTTTGTGGGCTACACTAACATGTGCATAATGAGCTGAGATCAGTTGTCTAAGGTGGGCTTGAAAATTATATATATATATATATATATATATTAATATTTTATTAAATTTTCTACTTTGGTGTTCTAAGCATTTTCCTATTAATAGGGTACTTAGGTTAGAATTGAAAATCACACCAGAAACTGAAGTTCTCTCTCTTTCTCTCTCTATATTATCGAGCGTATTCTTGTGAGTATTTTGATACTTTGAGTGTTGCTATACGGTGCAAGTTCTTTTCAGCACTATATCTAGTATTCCAGTCAGAAGTACTGTCTCTTCAAGGTAAGGGATGTTATTTTCTTCGTAAATGATATTATTTCTTCAATATCATTATGCCGAAATATTGGTCTGAATTTTTTATCAAATTTGGAACTTTTCATGTCGAGGTTACTATTCATGAGTTATTATTCACGAGTTACTATTCATGAGTTACTATTAATGAGTTACTATTCACGAGTTACTATTCATGAGTACTATTCACGAAGCATGATGATTTTCTTGTGGAATTTCTATATTTTGGTGTCGGATTTACTATTCACGTATACGGCACTATTCACGAATACGACACTATTCACAGAAAAATTAAATTTTCTTTTCTGTGTCCAAGATTGTCTGTTATGATTTCTATCTTTGATTGGATCTATGTTTTGGTCTTCATTCTTGAATTTTACCCCACTCTGATTATTTATGAAGTATTTTTGAACTTGGATTGTGTAAAGTACTAATCCTTAATATTTGTTCTTTTGTTTCACTGGATTCGTTTTCTTTAAAATATTTTTCTTCATCCTCAGTCCTAAATGATGATATAACTGAATATCTTTGGCCTGTAGTGCAAAGATGAATGATTTTCTGATGAATATATTTGGCCCGTAGTGCAAAGATGAACAGGTGTTGAGAGGAACATGACAAACTGATGAATATCTTTGGCCTATAGTGCAAAGATGAATATTTGATTCAAGATGTATATTGATTGATGTTACAGGGATAAAATATCGATGATGGACTTTTAAATTCATAGATGATAGTAGATTTCATTCTCTATTTAACTCTTCTAATGAATTGTTGTTTCAGCTGCAGTTGTCGATCTAAAACTTGTTATCTATTATATTCTATCAGATTTTTCCCTGCTGACGACTAAGGATAATTTGTTGTACATTATCTTAGTCGTAATATTCTTTACTGGGCTAGTTGAGCTCACCCTTTTCCTTTTTGTTCCATTTTTCTTCCTAGGAGACGAGAATATAACGGGAACTAATCGGGGTGTGGAGTAATGGTTCAAGACAGTTGTTTTAGTAGTCCTCACTATTTTGTAAAATAGTGTATAAATAATTGTAATGAGAACTTATTTGAGTGTGAATATTGTCTAGAAGACAATATTTGTATTTAAACTCACAGTTTATGTGTTGTTGTATTTTGCACGACAATTATTGTAATAAAGTTGTAGTTGTTTTCTGTACCATGTATTTGGCGACTCAGAATAGGTTTGTTGGATTGGACCTATTTTTTGGTTGTATTTGGCGACTCAATGACAGTGTACCTTCTGCGGTACGCCCAGGTGCCGGGTAGTGTGGGTCCCCGTGTCGGCATCGTCGGACAACGCTACTGTTCATTTCGATCGTTCATAACTTTCAATCCGGGAGTCTGATGGAAGCGTGCCATACTATTATGGAAAGCTCTTTTCGAGAGCTACACAATGACATATGATTTGCCCTTTTTTGATTCCAAGAAGATGGGTCCATGAACGAAATGGCATTCCTAGGTTTCCGTCAAGTAGTCCATTGAGCTGTTTTGCATAGTTTGCGCTCGAAAGTTAAGATATGGATCTCGTGGGACTTATATTGAAGTAATTTGAGTTGAAATGATTTGATTTGATGTGAGTTGAAGTTGAGTTAGCAAAATGACCATTTTGCCCCTCCCGGGGTTATCTCTGGTTTTTGCGCACTTGTAGCAGTCTTTTCTCAGGGTTATCTCTGAGGTTGGCCTGCTGTTGACTTTGACTGTCCTCAAGGTTATCTCTGAGGTTGGCTTGACCTCCTGGGCTATCTCCAGGCTTTGATCTCGATCCCCCGGGGCTATCTCCGGGGTTGAAACTGACTTTCCCGGGGTTATCTCTAGGGTTGGAAACTATTTTCCAGGGGTTATCTCCGGGGTTGGAAACTGGATCTCCCATGGCTATCTCTGGGGTCAAAATTGAAGTTGTGGTCCTTCAGGGTTATCTCTGGAGTGTGAAAAAGAAGATTTTGTCCTCCTGCATAGTTATTAACAGGAAAATGAAATTTTGAGTGACTATATATATATATATAAGCGATAAACGCACCGGATGTAAAATCCAGGCTCATCGAACAGAGTTCGACAACAGTTATATATATATATATATATATATATATATATATATATATATATATATATATATATATATATATATATATATATATATATAAGGAAAGTAAATTCAGGATGTAAAAATCTGTGCTCATCTAACAGAGTTCGATTAAATACTATATATATATATATATATATATATATATAAGTTTAGTAAATGCATAGGATGTAAAATCGAGGCTCATCGAATGTAGTTCGACACACATTTAATATATATATATATATATATATATATATATATATATATAAGTAAATAAACACCTGCATCAAGTTCAGCTCAACCGATGCATAACTCGATAATGTTGGATATATAAATATATATATATATATATATATATATATATATAAATATATATGTATATACAAATTAAAATAAAACCACAGACCGAAGTCTTGGCAAACACACGCAACACGACTCTCAACGTGAAGAAGGGTGTGTGCAAAGATGAAGAGAAAGGCTTTAAAGTGTGTGAGAAGGCTTACAGTGGGCTGCCAAAGAAGACTTCTATATCTTTAAAGTGGATGAAACTCGGCTCCTGCCTGCACAAGAGTAGCTATATGTGAGCTCACAAGTGTATAAAATGGGAAAGCACTCAGTATATTGCAAGTACGGAGCAAATTTGATAGGGCTTCCTCACTCTTCTTTTTTTCTTAAAATGGCCACCCCAAGCCCTCTATTTATAGAGGGAGGAGCATGCAGTGTACCGCACACAAGAAGTCAGAAGTGTACCTGCGACCAACCGCAGTGTACTGAGGTCGCCGGGTTGCCCTGGTTTTCTCGGGTCGCGTCATTTCGCAAAGACGTGTGCGTGAAAGCTTCGCAATTCTCGCTTGAACTTTCAGAATTACAATCCGAGAATCCGACTGAGGTGTGTAGGACCTATTTTGGACCGCCGTTATCAAGAGTTGTACTATGGCATGGGATTAGAGGTTGTATGAAGTCATGAAGATGGGATGGTGCCCTCCGGTCTTCACGTTTCAAGTTCTATCCGTTACCCTGCATAATAGTCACTCGGGATTGGTTTTCCTTGATTCTTGTGGGACATCATTGTGTAGAAAGGTGTATATGAAATGTTGAGACGACGTGATGTGGCTTCAGAGTGGCGAGATGATGCCTTTTCCCCTCACCGGAGTTAGCGTCGGTTTGGGCTGATAAAGCAGACGTTGCTCAGGGTTATCGTTGAGATTGGACTGCTACAAATGTTAGAGGTCCTCAGTATCATCTCTGAGGTGCGCCTGTATTCCCGGTGTTATCTTGGGCTTTGTACGGAGCGCCTCGATGTGAGTGCCGAGGTTGAAGCTGATCGCATGCATTTGAAAAAAGCATTTCTGGGGTTATCACCGGAACTGTATTCCTTGGGGTGATCGCCAAGGTTGGTAGCTATTCCCATGATTGGGACTGAGACTGGATACCTCGGGGTTATCTCTGAGATTAATCGGTCTTCTTGGGTGTGTGTTCCAGTATTGGATCTGCACGCCTCGGGGTTATCTCTGAGGTTGGAATTATTACTCCTGGTGTGTTCCGGGGTTGATGCTGAACTTCCGGTAGTATCCAGAATTGATATGAATTGTCTTCCAGGGTTCCCTCTTGAAAGACGAATCTGTCCTCTTGCAATATTAGTGACAGGTGTGCAAAAAATTTTGAGTGTCTACACGTACTCCTATTGAAGAGGAGATCAAGTCTGTGTAGTTTGAACCTGGTGTAAAGGTTCAACGCTATATGTGGCAAAGGGGTGTAGAGATGTTTTTTTTGTTTTTGTAGTGAGAAGGGTGTAGAAATGTTTTTTTTGTTTTTGTTTATTGTGACCGGACCATATAAAATGGCTGCCAATGTACTCCCATGTATTGGGGAGATCAGGTCGGTGTAGTTCGCCCCATGTACAAGGTGGCTTATAGCCGACAAGTTTTATCCCATGTACATGATAAACTGAAGGTGTGAAGGGTTTAATCCCTGGTGGGATAACCTGAAGGTGTTAAAGGTTTTTGAAAACCTGCGAGGAGTGAAGGATCTGGTGATCCGAAAAAAACCAGGCTGTTGGTTAGAAAGTGTGTTTGTCCTTGATGGGGCAAATGGGTGTGAGGAAAGTTGTAGTGAAGGTTTAGAAAACCTGAATTGACTGGGGATCTGGTGATCCATAACCAGGATGTGTTGCTTGATGGTAACTTCAGACATAGTACCGTTTCACGGTGTTCGAGTTAATGAGTTACAGATATTCATCGCCATCCATCTCCTGTAATCTGAGAGCGCCTCCTGTCAATACCTCCTTGACAACAAATGGGTTGTAAGACCCCAACTTTTATGAATAAAGATTAATTTTTCTCGAAATATATTTTTGAATATTATGGTATGGATTTGATATAATGTTATAGTTGTGGGTATTATTTATAAACTTTGCAAAGTAAGCACGTGGTTATATAAAATTCGATTGGTTGGGGAATATTTGTTTTAACAAGGAATATTCGTACGACGGCACAATCATTGGTGGACCCTACAACAGAAGTATTGTCGTAGTTAGAAAATGACATAATTATCTTATTATAAAAATAACGGCGAAAGTTTTACAGTTAAACTATTGAACTACCCGATGGTAAAAGTACAATAATATGTGTGGTTGCATAGTAGCACACGGTATTGATTATTGATGCTTACGTGAGAAGTCACTCAGTTATACTCAATTATTGCTACAGTAATTGCTGCATAATATCTCTCATATTATTGATTCAATTATTGTCACAGTATCATCTGCATAATATTTATTATTATTAAATCAATAATTGAGACGACAAAGTTATTCATATTATTATTTACAATATTGACAATGTCTAGAAAGTTCTGTCAAGGAGAGGTTTGGTCACCTAATTGTGCGCCAATATGGAGAAATGCTTATCGGAAAGCTCCCTCTTTCCTAGGAATGATCTAATTGTTAAATATTGTGAGTTATAATATTAATGATGAATAAGTTCATGTTGATTAAAGATGAAATTGATATTTACATTATGTTGGGATTATTAGTGTTAGTGGAAATCGACATGTATTCCGATGATAATTGATGTCTGGAGGTTATATTGACAAATCGGGTAATTAATCAGATAAATGAGCATTTAATTGCTATTAATTCACATGTTTATAACTATTTGTTCACATGTGTGTATTATTGATTCACATGCATGTACTGTAATACCCGAGATTTTTATAAACTAGAAATAAAAGTGTTTGAATATTTATTTTGAACACATATATATATTTTGGTGTGTCATGAAATGTTAAAACGAAAATTTAATTGAATCATGTATGAAAGGATTAAGAAATTTATTAATAATGTTGATAAGCTTGGTTATGATTGATTAAACTTAAGTGTTAAGCTTTTTGTGGTATAATTAATTTCTTAATGAGATTAATTGATGGATAACTTAATGAAGTGTTGGATCTAGGATAAATCCAAGCCCAACATTATTAATGTAACATACTTGCATATTTGGGAGTTTAGCCCAAGAATTCGAATTGGTAGACTAATGTTTAACCCAATGTGTATAAGTGTTTGTACCTAGCCCAATTCAAATATTAATTTTGGACAAACCCAATGTACATGGATTATATGAATACATATATAAGATAAGTACACTTATATATATAGGAATATATATATATATATATATATATATATATATATATATATATAGGTATAGAGATGTATGTGTAAAGGTAACAAATAAGCTAGCATATTGTACAAATGATAAAATAAAAGTGCAACATATTGATGCTACCCCTCATGACCGAAAATTTGGCCCTATTAAACCTAAGTGCTGATTTTTGTTGCCCAAAAATGCTTACACGTAATCCCATATGAGCTCATGATGAAGGAGGACATAGTTGGTAATTCTTTTTACCTAATCACCTTTTACCGATGGTTATTAACTAGTTGGGTGTACAAATACAAGTATTATACCAAGTATTAGTACATGTATTTTATACATAGACCTTGCCTACAAATATAACCCATCCTAGTTCATTGCTTCATTTACTTGAAATTTCATAAGTATTAGTAGTATAGTAAGAGCTAGAGAGAAATTGAGGGAAGTAGACAAAACCTAGAGAAACTCTTGCACTTTGGTGGTTCAAGAGGAGTTCAAGAAGGAGAAGCAAAGGTGGAGATCTACTTAAGGTTCCTAGCTAAGAGGAAGAAAGCCTTCAAGAAGTAAGTTCATAATCTAGCTTTATTTTTGTCAAACTAAGTTAGTATATATAGATATTAGTAAGAATGCATCCTTGATTGTGGGAAGTTTATGTGTTGTGTGATCATGATGGATCTAAAAGTATAAGGATGAGTATTAGAAGGAGAATATGTGATTTATATGTCTTGGTATGTGATCTAAGTTAAAATGAATCATGTAAAAGCATGTGAGCATGAAACCTAGCTTAGTATGCTTGAAAGTTTGATAATTGTGATTAAAATGTGTAAGAGATATGTGTAATTCTAAAATGTTATATTAAGCATATATGAAATAAGATCATAACCCAAGTTGAATCATCGGATTCGGGCATAAAATGAACTCGTAGTAAAATAATTGGTAAGACAAGCTAACATGAGGACCTTAGCTTGGAAAAGTAAATAATTTGATTAAATAAACATTTTGGAAAATGATTCAAGATATCAAATATTGAAGATATGTAAGTTTATGAGATAATGGAAGTGGTTTGAACTCATTTGGATATGAAATGAGCAAGTTATGAAAGATTGAATCAAAAAGGGTTAAAACTCAAAATGTTGAAAAAATCGGATTTTGGCTTCTATAGGGAAGCGCTTAGGCGCTCAACCCAGGCTTATTTCAAGCTCCCAGGCGCTACGCCATTTTCTATGTTGAGTCAGTCCGGTTCAGGTTAGGTTAAATGTAAGACCCCGAATTTTATGAAATAAAAGTATTCAATTTTTTTTTAATTACTATTCATGAGTTACTATTCATGAGTTACTATTCACGAGTTACTATTCATGAGTTACTATTCATGAGTTACTATTCACGAGTTACTATTCATGAGTTACTATTCACGAGTTACTATTCACGAGTACTATTCATGAAGCATGATAATTTTTTTTTCAGAAGAAGGCATTACTCAATAATTGTTACGGTAAATTTGCTCAATATTATATTTTATTGATTCAATAATTGCTACATTGATATTTTATATTATTGTTGTTTCAATAATTATCACGGCACAATATTTTCCATTATCGGAGCAATAATTCATATTATCTGAATAATATTATTGGATAACATTATTGGCAATGTCTAGAAAGTTCGCTTAAGGAGAGGTTTGGTCACCTAATCAAGGCCAAAGAAGAGAGAAATTCTTATTGGAAAGCCCCTCTTTCTGAGGAACCGCACTCGTTGTCAATATTGTGATTATGTAATATTATTTGTGAATAATTAATTATTAATTTTTATGATGAGAAAAATATTTATTTTATGTGGATATAGATGGAGAAAATTTTTAAAGTGACAATTGTTGAAAATTAATATTTTATCTTTTTTCGATAAAATAATTCATTTAAATATATTATTTCAATAATATATTAATGATGATATTTTTTACGATGAATGTATGATATATGAGTATATGTGGAGGAGAAGTATTTTGTTACCAAAATATTTAAAACATGTTTTATGTGTTTCGGTGGACCCCATTTCTCGAATTGAAATTTGATTATAGCTTGTAAAATCGTCCGCTTGTGGATTTCTGTCAATTTTGTTTGAATTTGGAAAACTTTCTTCTGAAAAGTTGTAGAGAATTGAATTTCCTATAAAAACTCATGAGATTCGAATTTTCTGATAAAAGGGCTATTTATTATGAATTATTGAAGTTCAAGTTCAAAATAATTGATTTTTGGAAGTTTTATTTATTTTATTAATAAAAACGTTTTTTTATATTTTGTGGCCTCATTAAACATGTACAAAATCAGCTGATTTCAAATGTCTAGAGGTGGGCTTGAAATTTGATAATAATATTATTATTATATTCAATTTTCTGCTTTGGTGTTCTAAACAATTTCCTATAAATAGGGTGCTTATGTTAGAATTGAAAATCACACCAGAAACTGAAGTTTTCTCTCTCTATATTATCGAGCGTATTCTTGTGAGTATTTTGAGTATACTTTGAGTATTTCTATACGGTGCAAGTTCGTTCATCGTTATTCCAAATCTTCTATCGCTTTTGAGGTAAGGGATAGTAGGGGATTTTAAGGGTTATTATGTTTTTAGTTTCGAAATTTTTTTGAACCTTCAAAAATTCTGGAAAAATTTGAAATGATAATTTGATGAGTTTTGTTGATTGTTTCCAAAAATGGTGATTTTTGGATGTATAGATTAGGAGTTATGGATTTTATGAGAAAAGACTATTTTAAAAGTAACTGTTTATAACTCCTTGTGATTAACTCCAAAATTGATGAAATTTTTATTGGAAGTACATCTATATAATATCAGTATACCGTGTAAATTTCAGAATTTTTGGATAAAAGTATAATTTATGATAAATATTTAAATATTCGGTGGTTTTTGGCCATATGAAAAATAGTAAATGAATTTTTAAAATTTAGAGAAAAAATATATGTTCAATATGGGACTATGTTATGCTAAATCCCAGAAAAGAAATATTTTTGGAACTGATTTGGTATTTTTCATGAAAATATTCTAGTTATGAGTAAATGAATTAAATATGTTATGTGAAGTAAGAAAATTGGAAAATATGATTTTATGGCTTGAGAATCATATATGAGGTATATGCAGATTTTGATGAGGGTTTTGGCTATTGGTGATGAAATCTTATGAGTTTGGCATTTTATGATGATTAAATGCATTAATTAGTAAAGTGTAAACAATTTAATTAAATTGTTTATAAGTTTTAGAAATGATTAAAATATTATTGTAATATTAATAATATTAGATTATGAGATTTCTAAGTGATTTATAATATTTGGATTAAAGTGTTATAAATATGGATATGAATTTTATTATGAAACTTTATCTTTTTTCGTCGTCGAGGTTACTTATACACGATATACGCATTTATGTATTTAATACGGGGTACTATTCACGACAAATTGGTTTCTTTTTTGACCAAATTATCGTTGATTTATGAATCTTACTCTTGAAATTAAAACTATGTTTTGATTATATTATTTTTATATAACATTCTTATAACCCTAATGATAATATTTCTCGACTTGAGTGTAAAGATGGGTAGATTATTGGTATGATCGTGACTATAGGTTCTCTTTGGCCAAGAGTGCAAAAGTTGAATTGTCGAATTGGTATGATCATGACCATTGAATTTACAATTGAATATTTTTAGCTTAAGTGCAAAGGTGAATTGATCAACATGGTTATAATTATTGTTATATAACTTCTAAAATGATTGTGTATTTTTTTGATATATGAATATCTTTCGCTCGTAGTGCAAAAGATGACTTGATGATGAATATCTTAGCTTCAGTAGTGCAAAGATGAATTATTGATGAATATCTTTGGCTCGTAGTGCAAAGATGACTTGTTGATGAATCAGAAAGTAGTGCAAAAGATGAATTATTGATGAATATCTTTTGCTCGTAATGCAAAGATGACTGTTGTTGAATATCTTTGCTTTCAGTAGTGCAAAGATGAATTATTGATGAATATCTTTCGCTCGTAATGCAAAGATGACTGTTGTTGAATATCTTTAGCTTTGTAGTGTAAAGATGAATCTGTTGATGAATAACTTTCGCCCGTGGCAAAAAGATGAATTTATTAGTATGATTATGAACAGAACCGTGATTTGGTATAACCATGATATTTGATGTTTGTGTAAAGACAGTGATGAAAATTATCTTCATTCCGGATGAGAAGAGGAATTTAGAATCACAATTATGATTATGAAGTTATTCATATGATTGTGGAAAGGAACTGTTGATTGATGTTACAGGATAAAATATTGTTGGTGGACTTTTAACGTGGAGAAGACAATAGACTTTATAGTTTATTCGACTCTTTTAATGGATCGCTTCGTTCACCGCAACTATGGTTGAAAAGTTTTATCATCTACCATATGTTCTAAATCTCGATTCATTCTTGATGAAGACTATTGATAATTTATTTATCTTTAGTCATAATATTCTTTATCGAGCTAGTTGTGCTCACCCTTTTGTTTCACAATTCCTTTCGTGTAATAAAAGTGTAAATTTGGGTTGAGCGGGGATAACAAGGGAATAGAACGGTGGTCTATAGCTGTTGAGGTTCTCCCTAAAGAGTATGGAAATAATTTTATTGAGGGCTTTAGTGTGTTGTATTTTATACATCATTTAATAGTTATTTTTGGTGAATTAAATAGGGTGAGGCTAACCCAACTTTGGAAGGGTGTTTTGTCACTATCATACAAGATGTCTAAGGACATACAAACTCGTGTTATCATAAGACATGGTTGTGCTCATCCACTTGCTGAGTATATTTACAAGCACTACCTATATAATCTTGGTGTTTGTTTGGAGTATAATACCCAATTAGAGACAGTGGAGATAATGATATGTCAAGAGAAGACTCACCATTGGGAAGAATATGATAGTAATCTTCTCGTTTTTCTTTGGGGTCTATTGGGTCAACCAAGGATAATTCTGTGGCCATATGATATCTACCATAACCTAAAAGCATGGCCTCCCATGTATGAAGGTTTCTTGAGCACTTCCCAAAGATTCTAATTTCTAAAAAGTTTTTGACTATACCTTTATGTAAGGTGTCATTGTGACGTACATGATTGGTATATATTTGTATCCAAACTCACAAAGATATGTGTTGTTGTATTTTGCACGACAATTGTTGTAATAAAGTTGTAGTTTTTTTTTGCGTACCATGTATTTGGCGACTCGTAATGGGTTGGATGGAATGGACCTATTTTGGGGGGTCGTCACATTTGGTATCGAGCTATAAGTAAAGAGCCCCGAGCCTCTCTCATTTGGTGACTTTCGTTGATAGGGGATGCACCGCCGCATTCTCCGTAGGGGACGCCTTTCTGCATGTGGCAAACCGATAGGTATCAATGTGAGGTGTCTTGACACAAGTTGGTGTCCGAGTTACATTTGGTATCGAGCTTAGGATATGATCTCCATGAGATCGGGGAATAGAACTAGGAGGGGAGAGACGAGTAAATCCTTCGCTAGTGTGTCCTACCTAAGCTTATTTGTTGGTCGTCATCATAATATCGGATATTATGTGATATGTTAATTTGTTAAATTAACCCTTGTTTTGAAGTCGTATTCTAGAATGATATCCAAATACGAGGAGATGAGCAATGGAGAAATCATGATGATTGTGGGAAGATAGAATCGAAATGAAAACAAGGTATTCTCAACTCTTTGAAATACTGTGCACGAATTTCGTGGGACTTAAATTTCATAAGGAGGGGAGATTGTAAGACCCCAAATTTTATGAAATAAAAGTATTCAATTTTTTTAATTACTATTCATGAGTTACTATTCACGAGTTACTATTCACGAGTTACTATTCATGAAGTTACTATTCACGAGAGTTACTATTCACGAAGTTACTATTCATGAGTTACTATTCACGAGTTACTATTCACGAGTACTATTCATGAAGCATGATAATTTTTTTTCGTAAGAAGGCATTACTCAATAATTGTTAAAGAATTATCGCTCAATATTATATTTTATTGATTCAATAATTGCTACATTGATATATTTTATATTATTGTTGTTTCAATAATTATCACGGCACAAGATTTTCCATTATCTGAGCAATAATTCATATTATCTGAATAATATTATTGGATAACATTATTTGGCAATGTCTAGAAAGTTCGTTTAAGGAGAGGTTTGGTCACCTAATCAAGGCTGGCCAAGAAGGAGAAATTTTATTCGAAAGCCCCTCTTTCTTAGGAACCGCTCGGTTGTCAATATGTGATTATGTAATATTATTTGTGAATAATTAATTATTAATTTTTATATGATGAGAAAATATTTATTTTATGTGGATATAGATGGAGAAAATTTTTAAAGTGACAATTGTTGAAAATTAATATTTTATCTTTTTCTGATAAAATAATTCATTTAAATATATTATTTTAATAATATATTAATGATGATATTTTTACGATGAATGTGTGATATATGAGTATATGTGGAGGAGAAGTATTTTTGTTACCAAAAATATTTAAAACATGTTTTATGTGTCGGTGGACCCCATTTCTTGACTGAAATTTGATTATAGCTTGTAAAATCGTCCGTTTGTGGATTTCTGTCAATTTTTGTTTGGAATTTGGAAAAACTTTCTTCTGAAAAGTTGTAGAGAATTGAATTTCCTATAAAAAAACGCGAGATTCGAATATTCTGATAAAAGGGCTATTTATTATGAATTATTGAAGTTCTGAAGTTCCGAAATAATTAATTTTTGAAAGTTTTATTTATTTTTATTAATAAAAACGTTTTTTATATTTTGTGGCCTCATTAAACATGTACAAAATCAGCTGATTTCAAATGTCTAGAGGTGGGCTTGAAATTTGATAATAATATTATTATTATATTCAATTTTTCGCTTTGGTGTTCTAAACAATTTCCTATAAATAGGTGCTTATGTTAGAATTGAAAATCACACCGTAAATCAAGTTTTCTCTCTATATTATCGAGCGTATTCTTGTGAGTATTTTGAGTATACTTTGAGTATTTCTATATACGGCAAGTTCGTTTCAAATAAGTTATTCCAATGTAAGTATCGCTTCTTTTGAGGTAAGGGATAGTAAGGATTTTAAGTGGTTATTATGTTTTTAGTTTCAAAATTTTTCTGAACCTTCAAAAATTCTGGAAAAATTTGAAATGATAATTTGATGAGTTTTGTTGATTGTTTCCAAAAATGGTGATTTTTGGATGTATAGATTAGGAGTTATGGATTTTATGAGAAAAGACTATTTTAAAAGTAACTGTTTATAACTCCTTGTGATTAACTCCAAAATTGATGAAATTTTTATTGGAAGTACATCTATATAATTTCAGTATACCGTGTAAATTTCAGAATTTTTGGATAAAAGTATTATTTATGATAAATGTTTAAATATTCGGTGGTTTTGGCCATATGAAAAATAGTAAATGAATTTTTAAAATTTAGAGAAAAATATATGTTCAATATGGGACTATGTTATGCTAAATCCCAGAAAAGAAATATTTTTGGAACTGATTTGGTATTTTTCATGAAAATATTCTAGTTATGAGTAAATGAATTAAATATGTTATGTGAAGTAAGAAAATTGGAAAATATGATTTTATGGCTTGAGAATCATATATGAGGTATATGATTTTTGATGAGGGTTTTGGCTATTGGTGATGAAATCTTATGAGTTTGGCATTTTATGATGATTAAATGCATTAATTAGTAAAGTGTAAACAATTTAATTAAATTGTTTATAAGTTTTAGAAATGATTAAAATATTATTGTAATATTAATAATATTAGATTATGAGATTTCTAAGTGATTTATAATATTTGGATTAAAGTGTTATAAATATGGATATGAATTTTATTATGAAACTTTATCTTTTCGTGTCGAGGTTACTTATACACGATACTGCATTTTATGATTTAATACGGGGTACTATTCATTTATAAATTGGTTTCTTCTTTCGACCAAATTATCGTTGATTTATGAATCTTACTCTTGAAATTAAAACTATGTTTTGATTATATTATTTTTATATAACATTCTTATAACCCTAATGATAATATTTTCTTCGACTTGAGTGTAAAGATGGGTAGATTATTGGTATGATCGTGACTATAGGTTCTCTTTGGCCAAGAGTGCAAAAGTTGAATTGTTGAATCGGTATGATCATGACCATTGAATTTACAATTGAATATTTTTAGCTTAAGTGCAAAGGTGAATCGATCAACATGGTTATAATTATTGTTATATAACTTCTAAAATGATTGTGTATTTCTTTGATATATGAATATCTTTGGCTCGTAGTGCAAAGATGACTTGTTGATGAATATCTTAGCCTGTAGTGCAAAGATGAATTATTGATGAATATCTTTGGCTCGTAGTGCAAAGATGACTTGTTGATGAATATCTTAATTCAGTAGTGCAAAGATGAATTATTGATGAATATCTTTTGCTCGTAATGCAAAGATGACTGTTGTTGAATATCTTTTTAGCCCAGTAGTGCAAAGATGAATTATTGATGAATATCTTTGGCTCGTAATGCAAAGATGACTCGTTGTTGAATATCTTTAATTTTGTAGTGTAAAGATGAACTGTTGATGAATATCTTCGCCCGTGGTGTAAAAGATGAATTTATTAGTATGATTATGAACAGAGGCTGTGATTTGGTATAACCATGATATTTGATGTTTCGTGTAAAGACAGTGATGAAAATTATCTTCGCCCCGGATGAGAAGAGGAATTTAGAATCACAATTATGATTATGAAGTTATTCATATGATTGTGGGAAAGGAACTGTTGATTGATGTTACAGGATAAAATATTGTTGGTGGACTTTTAACGTGGAGAAGACAATAGACTTTATAGTCTATTTGACTCTTTTAATGGATCGCTTCGTTCACCGCAACTATGGTTGAAAAGTTTTATCATCTACCATATGTTCTAAATCTCCGATTCATTATCGATGAAGACTATTGATAATTTATTTATCTTTAGTCATAATATTCTTTTATCGAGCTAGTTGTGCTCACCCTTTTGTTTCACAATTCCTTTCGTGTAATAAAAGTGTAGCTGGGTCGAAAGCGGGGATAACAAGGAATAGAAACAAGTGGTCTATAGTCATGTTGAGGTTCTCCTAAAGAGTATGGAAATAATTTTATTGAGGGCTTTAGTGTGTCAGATTTTATACATCATTTAATAGTTATTTTGGTGAATTAAATAGGTGAGGCTAACCCAACTTTGGAAGGGTGTTTTGTCACTATCATACAAGATGTCTAAGGACATACAAACTCGTGTTATCATAAGACATGGTTGTGCTCATCCACTTGCTGAGTATATTTACAAGCACTACCTATATAATCTTGGTGTTTGTTTGGAGTATAATACCCAATTAGAGACAGTGGAGATAATGATATGTCAAGAGAAGACTCACCATTGGGAAGAATATGATAGTAATCTTCTCGTTTTTCTTTGGGGTCTAGGGTCAACCAAGGATAATTCTGTGGCCATATGATATCTACCATAACCTAAAAGCATGGCCTCCCATGTATGAAGGTTTCCTTGAGCACTTCCCAAAGATTCTAATTTCTAAAAAATGCTTTTTGATATACCTTTATGTAAGGTGTCATTGTGACGTACACTGCTTGGTATATATTTGTATCCAAACTCACAAAGATATGTGTTGTTGTATTTTGCACGACAATTGTTGTAATAAAGTTTTAGTTGTTTTTCTGTACCATGTATTTGGCGACTCAGAATGGGTTGGATGGAATGGACCTATTTTGGGGTCGTCACATTAAACGTATCAAGGCTTGTTTTTTTAGATAAAATGAGATAAAATAGGATTAATAACAAGATAAAATATAATCATCATACTAAGTAAGGTAAGAATACTTTATTTATGTAATGAGACATGGATAAATAAAATAAGATGAACGATTGATTAAATAAGTAAAATGATAGAAGGTTATAAAGTATTATTTGAAGCTGTTTCTGATGTCTTCAGAATTCGAGACAACGCCATGTCTTCGAGTTCGGAGATAATGTCTTTGACTTTGGAAGATGTCTTCGGGTTCGGACGTGATGACATGACTCCGGGTTCGGACGTGACGACATGTCTTCGGGTTCGGATGTGACGACATGTCTTCGGGTTCGGAGATGATGACTTCAACTTCGGAAGATATCTTCGGCTTCGAACGTGACGGGATGTCTTCGGATTTGGAAACAGCATCGTGACTTTGGAAAAAGCTGGAGTAATTGATAAATATTATCAATTTGATATATGTTACCCACGCATGAACTAAACTGAATTTCTAAGTAGTGAGTTCTACTAACTACGTTCGAATAAACCTAATATATGTAAGCATGCTTTGAAAAGGTTATTCAGTATTGTTATGTGGTTTAATAAATACTATGGTTAATCTTTGATGCAATAAATTTTCTGAACTTGTGAAATATAAATGTTATGAGTAAACAATAACAATTATTGAAGGTAAATAAAGAAGACCAAACTTAGTTTAAAAGTTCCTTAACACGTATGTGTGAACGACGTAATCTAGAATGTGTAACTCAAGTAATGTTTCACGTATACAAACATGAAATGAGTATATAAGACTAAAATTTGCTAAAATGTTTTAAGGTTTTTAAAAGTAAGAACAGTGTGAATTATACATCTATGAGTTTCAATGTGTATAGATAGATATATGTGTGATAAATGCATGTTGAGATTTATGTCAAAATATGTGACTAATGAGTACCTATACATACATAAATACGATAATATAGTTTATTGAGGTGATTTTACGCTATAAGTGGTAATCAACGCTTAAGGCAAGTATCCTAAACTCTTGCATTACTTTATTCGACGAACGTTGTAAGCAAAACTTATCTCTTTAAATGCAAGTTATCTTATTTACTCATTCAATGAAGCTAGTATGTTAAACTCTTGAGAAAAATATTATTCATGTTGAACTTGGTATTGTTCTTGAATATTGCAAAAGTGTCTATGCCATTTGATTTGGCTAGACTATATGCATGTTTATAAAACTGTCCAAACCAATTGACTGGTGCAGAAATCTTGAAAACTGAGTTGAACAACCCCTATGGTAAGGGGAGTGTATATTGTTGGAAGCCCAAACACACGCGTGAATTTTATTGTGTAGTTACGTATAACATAGAGTATAGTAGACTTATCATCTATCGTACTTAATTCTTTTGGGTTATCAATTTAATATTGATGATTCTAGTAGATGTTCAATAGTCCTTGGTGACTACTCAGTATAAATTATTTATCCAGTTGGATACGTTGATAACCTTTGAATTCATATAATCTGTTGATCTATATTGAATTATCGTTTATATTTCAAAGGATTTGATTCAAGAATTATTGATATTCATTGTTCATGATATTATTCTGAAACCCTGAACTATCTTAGAGATGATACTTCGATATTTTAAACACGTGTTATAAAACTCCTTACCCTTGTTATATATTACTTGCTGGGCAATTTGTAACAATCCAAGATTTTATGTGTAATTTAAAATATTAAATAAATATTTTATTGATGAAGTTGTTAATTTGTAATTTAAAGTATTTCTTAAATTAAATAAGTATTCTATTGATGTGGTTATTATTAGTAAATATTTATGAATTAAATTTATTAGATAATATTCTAAATTTATAATTTAGAGAGTTATAATATAACATGAGATGTTATATGGTTGTTTTAATTTAATAATTTAAAAGGGTATGTTAAATTATTAAACTAAATTATAGTGAGATCATAATTTTATGATATTTATTTAAGTGGAAAATGGAGTTTTGAAATATAGTATGTGTAAATAATTTATTTGATTAATGTTGAATATGGAAATCCAAATAAAGAATATATGATTATAAATTATAAACTAAATTATTTATTAAAATAAATTAAAGGAGTTTAATTTAGTTTTGCCAATCAAGGCTTAAATATTAAGTCTTTAATTTTAAAGAGTTTTGCTAAACAAAGCTTTATAGCTTTTGGATTTTTAATTTTGAATTTGAAAATAATATAAATTAAATAATAAATAAAATATAATTATAACATATACATTTAAAGTGTAACGGATGTTATAATAAGTTTACGTATTAAGATTATATCAGTTTTCTTTTACGTATTAGTTACCCTATATTGACACTAAGAGGAGGAAAGAAGAAAAGTTCAGAGAATTGAGAGTTTCAGTGAGAAAATTGCAGAGAATTGAGAGAGAGATTGTGAGAATTGTCAAGCAACTTCAGTGTTTAGCAAGAATTAACAAGTCATTTGAAGGTATTTTCTTTAACTTTGATATTATATATATGTGTATGTTTTACGGCATAAAATTTCTAAGTCCTGTGAATCCAATTTGTCTTGAATGGTTGTTATGAATTTAAATATTGTATCTATATGTATTTGTTGTGTTAGAACTAGTACTTAGTCAAGAATTATTATGCTAATTTTGTTTAAAAGGAAGAAAACTAATTACAGTGTGTGTGTATACATATGGTTTGTGAAAGTACAGAACTCGATGGTCAATTTGTATGATAATCTGTAAATTGAAGCTTGATTATGTTAGTTCATTAAGAAATGAGCATAACGTAATTGGAATGAAGTGATTTGGCCACGTATAGAGATTACAGTGATGATTTTTCTAAGAGATATCAAAAATGGAGTTTTATATGAAAAGTATGAATTTTGAGAAATTAAAATAGTTTTAGTTAGTGTTAAATTGTTCTAATTGGTTGTAAATGTTAGCAAACATGTTTATGATAGTTGTATACTTATTTTACGTGTTAATTTCACTGTTTGGTGGATGAAATTTGTGTTTGTTGGGCTAAAGTTTGCCATTGCTTATCGCCCATCTTTGCCTCTCGCTGCAGTAATCGGCAGAAATTGCTACCGGGTCTCAAGCTTGTGTATGGCGCAGCTGCGCCATACCCTGTCTTGAGACAGTGAGGTCTGTTGCTGCTGCAGACTTTATAACACCACTATAGCTTGGTTTAAGGTTGTGTTAAAGAGTTAAACATGTAACATTGAGGTTAAAACAGAATTGTGTCATGTCATTGATGATTTCAACTTTGAAAATGATTAGTAAGTAATGAACGTGGCGTATTAGACTTAGTGAGCATGATGATTAGTAAACAGGTGTTGTGAAGGTTAACACTTGAAATTCCTGATATTTGTATAGTAGCATAAGACTTGTGCTAAAATGATAAGTTTAGCAAGAAATGTACATGTTATGGTATATTAGCATATCTAATAGGTATGGTGGTTCTAAACCTATGTGTAGGAGATTGGAGTACGTGAGTTGTAATTGTATAGCTTACAGAAGTGGCAAGTTCCCTAACCTTTGCTACTTTATTATTCAGCAAGGTTACTTTTCATTTTTATGTTATACTTATGCAAATCCTCTATCTCTAATCTCTTGTTTAACAATTTATTGTCATGCGAGTTCTTTAACCCTCATTTATTGTTGAGCAAGTTAGTTATTATTTATTTCTTTATTCCAAACGAGATTAATTTGGGTATTCAAAGTTTGTAATGTTGTTGTTAGAAATGTGTTCATTCAGCTACTAATAACTGTTGTTTGATCTTCGTTCTCCAATGTCATTGTACTATCTTACATTATTGTACCAAACTCTAAGTTGCCTAGCGATTCTTTACCAACTCAACTAATCCTTAGTTGGTGAATGTTCTAAACTCCAAATTACCCTTGAAGTCAACCCAAACCAAACTTTCTTTGGTTTACTTATGTACTCACATAATTTTGAAAGCATGTTGTCGATGATAACATTTGTTCAATTTAGAAACTGTTAATAATCTAGCTTTTATTGATTCATCGATATACCTTGTTCATGAAGATATTATATTCAAACTCTTGAATAGTTATTGGTCTCTGTCTGATTCAACTAGTACTTGGTTGATGAGCATTCTAAAGCTCTAGAATTCCTTTGAAGTTAGTTCCCAACCAAATCTCCTTTGGTTCGAAACCTGATAATCTAAGCTGAGATGAACAACCCTATATCAGGGGATTATTTTAGAACTACGCAATAACGTTAAAATGTTTGCGCAATACATAGTAAAAAGGGCTGATCACCTGGAGTACGGGATGTTGGTCCATATAGTCGTTTAGACTGTTAAAGGTTACAGTAGAAACACCTGTTAACCTAGGACATAGATGATGATTATAGTCTTTTAGACTGTTAAAGGTTAAAGTAGAAATACTTGAAAACCTAGAGTATAGTTCATGGTCTTGTGACCCTTAGTGTATTCTCTGATGTTGATATCTATTTTTAATTTAACGTTCATTATTCCTTTGAACTCATAGTTGTTGAATTAAAGTTTATTGTTCCGATAAGAATACTTTACCATTGAAAACTCAGTGAATTATCATTCATAAACCGTTATTGTGTATTATCCTTTTTGTGGGAAATTGTTTGCTCACTCTTGCACAAAACAATGCAGATGAAGTTAAGAAGTTTGAAGAGTTTTCTACCGACTAGCTTGTCACAAAATTTGTGCTCATTCTTGCTTATTTAAAACCTTTCAGTTAAGGTGGAACATGGAGGTGTCTCTGGGAAAGACAAGGGCAAGGGCAAGGCTACCGACTAGCTTGTCCCTTTTATGTTTAAATTTATTATGTTGCATTAAGACTATTTTTAGAATATATTTAAGCTTAAGTAGGATTATGTAATAAGTCTTTATTCGATATTATTATGTAATCCATTAAGCACTGTAGGTTGCGAGACTTGGGGGAATAATTATAATAAAACATTGTATATTATTCTAAATGAGATATTTCATTGTAAATGTATGATTATAGTTTTTATGGTATTACCATGAGAACGTGATGAACCAAATTCGAGTGACCAAGTGGCGGTCAGAATTTTGGGGCGTCACAGGTTGGTATCAAAGCTATAGTTATAAACCTTAGGAACGAAAGTCCTTAGATTATAACTTAAGAAAACTTAGAAGCTAGGAAGGGGATAAAAATCATGTAGAGTTTTCCTTGAGGGACTTAGTGTGTTATGAGATATAACTTCATTCCATACAATGAACTTATGTTTATTTAACATTCTGATGGAGTTGTTATTTGTCTTGTCTTATGTTGGTGATTGTAGGATGACTGATATGGGAGGACCTAGTCTAATAGTAGAGGAGGAGTCGCGTGATATCCACGTAGTCTATGAGGCACCCTTGATAGTAGAGCCTATATCTGTAGTTGCCCCTATTGATGATGATGACGAGGAGGAGGAGATGGTGCCTCTACCTGAGGAATCTGATGCGGAGGAGGAGCCTATGGAGGAGAAACCCGTGGAGGAGGAACCCGAGCCCATGGAGAACTCTGATGGGACAATTTTCGAGGATCAGATGTTAGGGGAGTATGAAGAACAAATTTATGAATTAGGAAGTAGAGTCAAAGAGCTAGAGACTGAGACTCTTGAGAGGCAACTAGTGATTCAGGAGATGGAAGTGGAAATTGCTCACCGTAAGGAGGCAGGGATCTAGATGGGGGCCTTGTTTCACCGTTGGTGGCGAGGAACGTCGAGTTGGTAAGAAAGTTAGAAGAATTGGAACATATGGTTTTGAGTGAAAGGACAGAGAAGGAGGCCCTCCAAACTCAGTTAGAGATGGAAGTGATGGATAGGATTCACTTCGAGGAGAAGTGGGAGGATTCCAATGACAGGGTGGATGATCTAGAGGATGAGGTGCGGTGCAAGAGGAGGAAGATGAATAAGATGGGTTATGCTCTATGCAAGGCTATGGAGAGATTGATCGATGGGGTAAATCACTACCCAGCTGAGCAAGGACAGACCTGGTATACCATAAGTCGGGATATGGTGGCACACATTACATAGAAGGAGTATCAGAGCGCCGTGGAGTGTGGGATGTTAGATTGAGTCTAT
Source organism: Panax quinquefolius (assembly GCA_020205615.1). Taxonomy (NCBI): domain Eukaryota; kingdom Viridiplantae; phylum Streptophyta; class Magnoliopsida; order Apiales; family Araliaceae; genus Panax; species Panax quinquefolius. The sequence goes on along the minus strand of CM035167.1, from coordinate 100,906,569 downwards.
AGGGAAAAGCTCAGTAGTGTAGTAGTTTTAATTATGTGTTGTTAATATGTTGTTGTAATCTCAATCTTTTGTGTAAGATGTGAGATGATGGTAACCCCAATTTTTGATAAAAATGTTAGAGGGGTAGTAAGCTAGTGTTGTCCCCGTCTTTTGTGATATTAGGGGATATGTATTTTCATTTATAGTAGTATGCTAGAAAAGATCGTGTATTGTAACCATTTGTCATATGAATATAAATGACCTTATTTCAGAAACGTGTTATAAACTTTTAGTTCTTTCATTGAGAAATATCTAAATATGATAGTTAGATAATAAGATGAAAAATTTTGTGATGCAAAGAATGCGGCCCAAACGTAGAATAACTGTCCCAGAAGAGTCAGTTAATGATGAGAGAGGACCAGTATATCTGATACATCGACTGGTGGATTTATTGGGAGAAGCTCTGAGGGGAAGAAATGAACCCGTACCGCCCTTTCCCCAAGCTGTCCCAGTAACAACCTTCAAAGATTTTAAGAATGTTGGACCCCCAGAGTTCATGGGAACTACTGACTAGATAGTTGCACAAACCTGGATCAAGGAGATCGAGAAGACCTTCACTATAGCTCGTGTGGGTGAAGACCAGAAGACCGTATTTGCCACATACATGATGAGGGGCGAAGCAAACTATTGGTGGGAAACTAACTAGCAGAGAGCGGGGGAAGGAATGATAACTTGGGAAAGGTTTACGACGCTGTTTTTTGAGAATTATTTTCCGAAGAGTATGAAGAGTAGGATGGAAGTAAAGTTCTTAGAGTTAAAATAAGGAGATATGATGGTGGTGCAATACGCTGCTAAGTTTAATGAACTAGCGCGATTTGCGGAACACCAAGTTGGGGATGAGGAAAGGAAGGCGAGGCGGTTCGAGCAAGGATTGCAGTCGTGGTTGCATAATAAGGTATCAGTCTTCCAGATTGATTCCTTTACGACCTTTTTAGAGAAGACAGTCATTGTAGAAGGTGGCAGTGAGGCCTTAAGTCTACATCATAAAGAGAAGAAGAACAAGAACACTGGTAATGAGCATCGTGAAGGAAGAAGCAGCGGGGGGAGTTATTCTGGAAAGAGGAAATGGGAACACAACAACAACAACAACAACAAAAACAATAACCAAGGTGGAAGTCACCAGGGGAACTTCAAGAAGAGGACCGAAGCTTGAAACAAGTGTGGAATGAGCCATCAGGGGGAATGCTGGAAGGGGAAGACCACTTGCTATAATTGCGGCCAAGAGGGGCACATCTCGCCAAATTGCCCAAAGCCAAAGAAGATCAGAGGATGTTTTACTTGTTGATCGACAGAGCACCAGATAAAGGATTGCTCGAAGAAAGGAAGCGGTGGAACTGGCGGAGGCCAAGGAGGAAGAAGCTAGTTAATGATTGGTGGACCTGTACAACCAAACCAATCGACCGCTTGAACCTTTAACATGACCGTCCATGACGCAGTGGCTGCGAAGGAAGTGGTGTCAGGTATAATCCCAATCAATAATATAAATGCTTATGTATTATTTGATTCGGGTGCCACCTGTTCTTTTGTATCCGAAGAATTTGCTAGTAAATTTAGTAGACCCCGAGAACGTTTAGAAGATTCCTTAAACGTAGAAGTTGAAAATAAGGAAATAATCCCTGTAGACTACGTTTATCAAAATTGTCGCGCAAACATTAGAGAACATGAACTAAGCGTAGACTTGATTCCTATTAGACTAGGAGAATTTCACGTAATACTGGGAATGGATTGGCTATATAACCATGCAACGATAATTAACTGTCAGAATAAATGTGTGAACCTTCAGACTCCGAGTAAGTCTAAGGTAGTGTTTCATGGTAGCTCATCGCTTAAGCAATCGTATTGCGTTACGATGATGCAAGCCAAGAAATTGTCAAGGAAAGGATGTGTAGGTTAGTTAGCTTAAATTGTAGCTTAAATTGTAAATATTCCTTCATGAGGCTCTGTATCGATTATCGAAAATTGAATAGAGTAACGATCAAGAACAAATATCCACTACCGAGGATAGACGACTTGTTTGATCAACTGAAGGGAGTGAAATATTTCTCGAAGATCGACTTACGGACATGATATCATCAACTGAAAGTGCGGGATGAGGACATACCAAAGACTGTGTTTTGAACCCGTTATGGACATTACGAGTTTTTGGTAATGTGATTCGGTTTAACTAATGCTCCGGCATCATTCATGGACTTGATGAATCGAGTTTTCAAGCCACACTTGGATAAATTCATAGTAGTTTTCATCGATGACATTTTGATCTACTTGAAGATAGAGGAAGAACACACCAAACATCTGAAGATTATTTTGGAGGCACTACAAACGGAGAAGATGTATGCGAAGTTTTCAAAATGTGAATTTTGGATGAAGAAGGTTCAATTCTTAGGCCACGTGGTGGATGAGAATGGAATCTCAGTAGACCCCGAAAAGGTCAAAGCAGTAAGTAGTTGGGAACAACCGAGGACACCGACAGAGGTGAGAAGTTTCTTAGGGTTAGCTGGGTAGTATCAAAGATTCATCCAAGATTTTTCAAAGATAGCAACCCCGTTTACTAATCTGATGAGGAAAATGGTAAAATTTGTATGGACCGACAAATACGAAGAGAGTTTTCAAGAGTTGAAGAAGAGATTAAGCGAGGCGCCTGTATTATCCTTACCAGATGATACAGGAGGATTTGTGGTGTATAGTGATGCATCGCATAGGGGACTGGGTTGTGTGCTGATGCAACATAGCAAGGTAATTGCGTATGCGTCACGACAATTGACGGATTACGAAAAACGATACCCTACTCATGACTTAGAGTTAGCGGCATAAGTTTTTGCGTTAAAGATATAGAGGCATTATTTGTACAGAGAGAAATGTGAGATATACATGGACCACAAAAGTCTGAAATATGTCTTCACGCAGAAGGAGTTGAATATGCATCAGAAAAGGTGGTTAGAATTAATGAAAGATTATGACTGTGAGATTCTTTATCACTCGGGGAAGGCAAACGTAGTTGCCGACGCTCTGAGCAGAAAAGGAAGGGAGAAATTATTTCAACTAACAACTTAGGAGGAGTTAATAAGAGATATGGAGAAGTTGGAAATAGAGGTGAAGGGACCCGAGAGGTCTCTGAAGAGAAGTTATTTATAATGGAAGCTCGTTCGACATTGTTGGATAGAGTAAAGGAAACACAAGAGAAAGATGAAGAGTGTGAGAAAATCAGGAAAAGGATCATAGAAAATAAGAAAAATTTCGAATAGATAAAGACGGTATCTTAAGATTCGAGGGGAGAGTGTGGGTGCCGGCAGTACCCGAGTTAAGAGGAGAAATTTTGCACGAGGCACACAATACGACATATTCCGTTCATCTGGGAGGCACTAAGATGTACCGAGACTTGAGGCAACATTTTTGGTGGCCCAATTTGAAATGGGAAGTCCCAGAGTGCGTTAGTAGATGTTTGACTTGTCAACGCGTAAAGCAGAGCATCAGCGGCTGAGTGGGTTGCTTCAACCGTTAGAAATACCGTAGTGGAAATGGGAGCATATTATGATGGATTTCGTGGAAGGACTTCCAGTCACACAGAAAGGTTTGGATGCCATTTGGGTTATCGTGGATCGACTTACAAAGACCGCACATTTTCTGTAACATTTCAGATTTTTTAAATGTAAGTTATAAATATTTATTGATTTATATAAATATTTATTGGATGTGTTTATTATTGAATAAGTAATTGTTTAAATTGATTGAGTTGATTTAGTTAATTATTTATTTGCTAAATAATTAATGTGATTAGTTAATTATTTATTTGTTAAATAGTTAATGTGTTATGTGGATTGAGTTATGTGATTAAGTAATTTATTTAATAAATTGTTATTTCATAAAGAGTGACAAATAACTATGTTATAAAGAGTTATTAAAATAAATTAAAGTAATTTTAATTTAGTTTTACCCAAACAAAGCTTAAGGATATAAACTATTTTATTTTAATGGGATTTGCCAAACAAAGCCCTATGGCTTTTGGATTTTTGAAATTTAAATTATTTATAAAATAAACTAAATAAATATATATATATATATATATATATATATATTTATAAATGGTACGTTATATATTTTTATAACTGGTGTTATTATTGATTAGGCTTATTATGGCCATGTCCGTTTTATGTTACGCGCATTGGATATCAGTTGAGTTACGTGGTTAGTAGTCTAAATTATTACTAAGAAAAGAAAGAAGGGCTAGAGAGAGTTTTGAGAAAAAGATAGAAGTTCAGAGTTTGAGAGAGAGCGTGATTTTCAAAGCAAGTTCGTTAACAAAGATTCGTAAGCAAGCAAAAAGGTGGGTTTCTCTAACCTTAATTTATGTACATATATATATTTATGGTTTCATGATGCCTAATGTCTCTGTGTTCTTCAACTTTACGGTGTATAAGATTTTTACAAAACTCTCTGTAAAACTATGTTTGTATAATTGGTTAGAGAAGCATGTATGTGTACAGTTGCAATTGTTATCACTAGCATGTGTATCTGTGTATATATATATATATATATATATATATATATATATATATGACTGTATGCTAATTATTGGCTAAAGGAAGAAATTGATTTGTTCAGTGAAGTATATATATACGAATATATGTTTTGTAGAAATATCAAAAGTTATGTATGCTAACTAAGGAATTGAACTATACATGTTAATTTGTTATATGTTGGTATACTTTTATTTCAAACGAATCAAATTTGGTTGATAACAGTGAAAATTTCGTTCACTGTACTTTAGATATTAACAATGGAGTTTTGAGTTTTAACCAAATATTATTTTAGTGATTTAATTCTTTTAAATGTGTTGTTCAATTGTTGGAAATTGGTATATGGATAATTGTTAGCAATTATGTGTAGTTTATATTAGTTATACATGTTATTTTGGGGCAAATTGTTGTTACAAATTTAAGATGATAACTTTGGCTCGTTTCTTCGTTTTGTTCTCATGAGTTTCGACGCCCAACGTCAAAATTCACGCTCCAAAGACTCAAATTTCGCCCCAAATACCAAAAATAGGCCAGAAGTTTGCGCCCCAGCGCTGGAATTCACGCCCTATTGTTGGAATTCGCGCCCAACACATCATCTCGCGCCTTCAAATACCGAAAAGTGGTGCAGGACGGACGTTTTGACTCTCTGTAGTAAAACGGCCATAACCTTTTCATACGAACTCCGATTAAGTTGATTCAAGATGATCCAGAACGAGGACAAAAAGACCTACAACGTTTATGCTTGAAGTTATTTAATTTGAGGTCCGTAACAGTAGTAAAAATGGCCATCTTTATGGCTATTGTGTATTTGGAGCCAATCGGAGGGCGTCGGGATGAACGAATGCAAGTGCAACCCTTTGGGTTTTAGTATAACTTAATGATAACATGTTGGACATGTAATAGGATGTTGTATCAAGTTGTTAATGTGCATGTGGTGCAATGACATGATCACTTAAGTAGTTGTAATAAAGCTAAAAAGTAATGTTCATGAAAAGATGTGATGTTGTTTAAACTTAAACTTTGTTAGTAGCTATACTAAGAGTAATAAAGTAACTCATAAAGCTAATGTTAGTGTAACTAATGTGTATTGTCAATACATATGGTATGTGTAGGACTTGGGGTGAACGTGAATAGTAATTGTTTAACCTACGCACGAGGCAAGTTCTCTAACTCCATACTCTCGTTGAGTTAGTTTGTTGTGTTTAAGCAAGTTTTCTAATTCTAAAGCTTCGTTATGCAAATTTCATACGCTATACTTTATTGAGTAAATTATTTCCATTAAGAAACTTCATTGTATCCAGTTATTCATGATGATACAAGTTTCCTATCTCCACACTTTCGTTGAGATAGTTATTATGATTATGCAAGTTTTCTTAACTCTAAACTTGTTATATTAGCATGCAAGTACCTTTAGTTTATCGTTCAAGTTATTATTTGTTGTGAATGCTTGATATTAAATTCTAAGATGTAACCTTAGCTTAATGTTATTCAAAGCAAGGTATGACGTGTTATTCAATAGTTATGCTATTAGATTATCCCTAAAGCATGAACTTAGAACGAAATATTTATTCAGTTATGATTATTCAATAACATAGTGTTATTATCTTTCATTCGACTAATCCTTAGTTGATGTCCGTTGAATTCCAAATTACCTTGAAGTGTATCCAAACCAAACTATCTTTGGGGCGGACTTGTACTCAAAATACTGAGATGAACAACCCTATTTATAGGGGTAACACTTAGTTTTGTACTTTGCGCTGAAATGTTTGTATACAATACATGTACGAAGGGTTGATCCCCCTAAGTACCTTAAAGTTATTATGGTCATATGACTGTAAAAGTTTAAGTTGAAAGATTACTTATAACTGTGGACAAGGTTCGTGGTAATTAGACCCTCAGTGAATGTTAAGATGTTAATAGGACTTATTATTTAGTTCTATTGAGTCCCTGAATGGGCAAGGAATGTTTAAGATGTTAATAGAACCTATTGTTTAGTTTTATTGAGCCCCTAAATGGGCAGAGAATGTAAAAGTTATTCATTGTTATTTCAAGTGAGCCTTGTTTGCTCACTCTTTCCTGTAAAATCCTTACAGCTAAAGATGGAAAGGGTGACGTACCTAGCACCAGTAAAGGAAAAGAAAAGATGAACAAGTACTGAAGACTTGTAATAGTTTTGATAGTTTTAATCAGACTTTGGTTTAAAGAATGTAATGAAGTTTATTTAAATTTTCCGCATGAATGATTGTTTTTAAATGTTAGATAACCTGAGAGATTTTATTTTATGTAAATTCTGTGATGGGGTGTTTATTATTCAATTTTATTTATGATTGGGTAGTTATAAATGAATGTTTTGATAACGTGAACACCAAATCTTGAGGTAATGAAGTACCGAGATTTGGGGGTGTCACATTCTCTACCGATCAAGATCCACTACAGTTTGAATCAGTTAGCAAGTCTGTACGTAAAGGAAATTATTTCATGACATGGAGTGCCGATATCGATTGTTTCTGACCGAGACCCGCGTTTCATGTCAAAATTCTGGAAAAGCTTACAAGAGAGGATGGGGACGCAATTGAGGTTGAGTACCGCTTATCATCCTCAGACAGATGGACAGAGTGAGCGGACAATACAAACACTAGAGGACATGCTTAGAACTTATGTGATGGACTTCAAGGGAAATTGGGATGACCACCTACCCTTAGTCGAATTTGCATATAATAATAGTTACCATGCGAGTATCGGCATGCCACCGTACGAAGCTCTTTACAGAAGGAAGTGCAAAACACCATTATGTTGGGATGAAGTCGGTGAACGACGAATACTCGGACCAGAGTTAGTACAACAAACTGCGGATGTGGTGACAGTAATAAGGGCTAGACTAGTGGCAGCTCAAGATCGCTAGAAAAAGTATGCAAATTTGCATCGGCAAGACCGCAATTTTGAAATCGGTAGTTTTGTATTTTTGAAGGTATCTCCATGGAAGGGAAAGATTCGTTTTGGCAAGAAAGGGAAACTGAGACCAAGATTCATAGGACCGTTTGAGGTACTCAAGCGAGTGGGCAAAGTAGCATACAAAGTTGCACTACCACCCGAGTTGGAGCACATCCATAACGTTTTTCACATATCCATGTTGCGTCCGTACAAGCCAGACTACAAGCACGTGATTTCTTATGAACCCATTCAAGTGGAGAAGAACTTAGAATATGAAGAAATTCCTGTCCAGATTCTGGATAGGAAAGAGCAAACTTTAAGGAACAAAGTTATTTCTTCTGTAAAAGTACTTTGGCGTAACCACGATGTCGAGGAGGCAACGTGGGAGTTAGACGATAAGATGAGGATGGACTATACCCATCTATTTGTGTAACCTTGTAGCAATTCCAGGATGAAATTTTTATAAGGGGGGGGGGGGGGAAGATGTAATAACCGAGATTTTTATAAACTAGAAATAAAAGTGTTTGAATATTTATTTTGAACACATATATATTTTGGTGTGTCATGAAATGTGAGAACGAAAATTTAATTGAATCATGTATGAAAGGATTAAGAAATTTATTGATAATGTTGATAAGCTTGGTTATGATTGATTAAGCTTAAGTGTTAAGCCTTTTGTGGTATAATTAATTTCTTAATGAGATTAATTGATGGATAACTTAATGAAGTGTTGGATCTTGGATAAATCCAAGCCCAACATTATTAATGTAACATACTTGCATAGTTGGGAGTTTAGCCCAAGAATTCGAATTGGTAGACTAATGTTTAACCCAATGTGTATAAGTGTTTGTACCTAGCCCAATTCAAATATTAATTTGGACAAACCCAATGTACATGGATTATATGAATACATATATAAGATAAGTACACTTATATATATATATATATATATATATATATATATAGGTATAGAGATGTATGTGTAAAGGTAACAATAAGCTAGCATATTGTACAAATGATAAAATGAAAGTGCAACATATTGATGCTACCCCTCATGACCGAAAATTTGGGCCTATTAAACCTAAGTGATTATTTTTGTTGCCCAAAAATGCTTACACGTAATCCCATGTGAGCTCATGATGAAGGAGGACATAGTTGATAATTCTTTTTACCTAATCACCTTTTACCAAACTAGTTGGGTGTACAAATACAAGTATTATACCAAGTATTAGTACATGTATTTTATACATAGACCTTGCGTATAAATATAACCTATCATAGTTCATTGCTTCATTTATTTGAAATTTCATACGTATTTGTAGTATAGTAAGAGCTAGAGAGAAATTGAGGGAAGTATAAGAAACCTAGAGGAACTCTTGCACTTTGGTGGTTCAAGAGGAGTTCAAGAAGGAGAAGCAAAGGTGGAGAACTACTTAAGGTTCCTAGCTAAGAGGAAGAAAGCCTTCAAGAAGTAAGTTCATAATCTAGCTTTATTTTTGTCAAGCTAAGTTAGTACATGTAGATATTAGTAAAAATGAATGCTTGATTGTGGGAAGTTTATGTGTTGTGTGATCATGATGGATCTAAAAGTATAAGGATGAGTATTGGAAGGAGAATATGTGATTTATATGTCTTGTTATGTGATCTAAGTTAAAATAAATCATGTAAAAGCATGTAAGCATGAAACCTAGCTTAGTATGCTTGAAAGTTTGATAATTGTGATTAAAATTTGTAAGAGATATATGTAATTCTAAAATATTATATTAAGCATATATGAAATACGATCATAACCCAAGTTGAATCATCGGATTCGGGCATAAAACGAACTCGTAGTAAAATAATTGGTAAGACAAGCTAACATGAGGACCTTAGCTTGGAAGAGTAAATAATTTGATTAAATAAATATTTTGGAAAATGATTCAAGATATCAAATATTGAAGATATGTAAGTTTATGAGATAATGGAAGTTGTTTGAACTCATTTGGATATGAAATGAGCAAGTTATGAAAGATTGAATCAAAAAGGGTCAAAACTTAAAATGTTGAAAAAATTAGATTTTGGCTTCTACTGGGAAGCGCCTAGGCGCTCAACCCAGGCTTATTTCAAGAGCCTAGGAGCTAGGCCATGCCATTTCATGTGTTGAGTCAGTCCAGTTTGAGTCGGGTCAAATGGGCCAAGGCTTGTTTTTTTAGATAAAATGAGATAAAATAGGATTAATAACAAGATAAAATATAATAATAATACTAAGTAAGGTAAGAATACTTTATTTATGCAATGAGACATGGATAAATAAAATAAGATGAACAATTGATTAAACAAGTAAAATGATAAAAAAGGTTATAAAGTATTGTCTGAAGCTATTTCTGATGTCTTCGGAATCCGAGACAACGTCATGTCTTCGAGTTCGGAGATAATGTCTTTGACTTCGGAAGATGAGTATATGAGACTAAAATTTGCTAAAATGTTTTTAAGGTTTTGAAAAGTAAGAACAATGTGAGTTATACATCTATGAGTTTCAATGTGTATGGATAGATATATGTGTGATAAATGCATGTTGAGATTTATGTCAAAATATGAGACTAATGAGTACCTATACATACATAAATAGGATAATATAGTTCATTGAGGTGATTTTACACTATAAGTGGTAATCAATGCTTAAGGCAAGTAACTGTGGTGACTACTAAACAACTACAACTTTATTATAACAACATATAAATCATGTGAGTTTAAATACGATATTGCCATCTAAACCTAAATATCCACACGCAAATAAATCCCCATCATAATTATTGATACATTATTTTACAAAAATGGTGAGGACTACTAAACAACTCTCTGTAACCTTCCTTCCATATTTTACAAAAATGGTGAGGACTACTAAACAACTCTCTCTAGAACCTTCCTTCGCTAGTTTCGCTACATTCTCGCCTCCTGAGAAGAAAAATGGAACAACAAGGAAAAGGGTGAGCTCAACTAGCCCAAAGAAGAATATTATGACTAAGATAATATACAACAAATTATCATTAGTCTTCAACAGAAAAAAAACTAATGTAATACAATAGACAACAAGTTTTAAACCAATATTCGCAGCTGAAATAATAATTCATTAGAAGAGTTAAGTAGAGAATGCAAACTACTATCTTCTATGTATGAATTTAAAAGTTCGTCGCTCATCTTTTATCCCTCGTAACATCAATCAATATACATCCGAATCAAATATTCATCTTTGCACCACAGCCAAAGATATTCATCACTTGGTCATGTTCATCTAAACACTGCTCATCTTTTGCACTACGGGCCAAAGATATTCATCGAAATCATTCATCTTTTGCACTATGTGCCAAAGATATTCAATAATATCATCATTTAAGACCGAGGATGATGAAAATATTTTTAAAGAAACGAATCCAAAGGAAACAAAATGACAAGGATTAAGATTAAGATTAAGGAAGATTCGTGATTTTGTTTTATCCATGTCCAACAATACCTCAAAAATAATCATAGTGGTGTAAAATTCAAGAATGATCAAAACATGGATACAATCAAAGCTAGTATCCGTAATAGATATTTTGGACTTAAAAGGAAAATTTTCATTTTTCGATGAATAGTGTCAGATTCAGAATAGTGTCAGATACGTGAATAAGGTCAGATACGTGAATAAAATCTCGACACCAAAAGTTCCAAATTTGATAAAAACTTCAGATCAATATTTCAAAGATAATGATATTGAAGAAATAATATCATTACTTAAAAAAATAATATCCCTTACCTCACAAAGACAAGATTTAGTAAAAAAACCTGATATAAAGCATGACTTGAACTTGCAATCAGATATAGCAATACTCAAAATATACTCAAAATACTCACAAGAATACGCCGATAATATAGAGAGAGAAAACTTCAGCTTTCGTGTGATTTTCAATTCTAACCTAAGACCCTATTTATAGGAAAATGCTTGTAACACCAAAAGTAGTAAATTTAATAATTATATATATATATATATATATATATATATATATATATATATCAAATTCATACACCCACTTTAGAATTCAGCTCCTAGCATTTCCCACATGCCACCTTCTAGAAAAGTAAGAAAAAAACGTTTTTCATAAAATAAATAATTAAAACTTTCAAAAATCAATTATTTTGAGCTTTAACTTCAATAATTCATAATAAATAGCCCTTTTATCAAAAAATTCGAATCTCATGACTTTTTATAGGAAATTCAATTTTCTACAACTTTACGTAAGAAAGTTTTCCCAAATTCAAATAGAAATTGACCAAATCCACAAACGGGAGATTTTACAAAGCTATAATCAAATTTCAACAAGAATGGGGTCCACCGACATGTTTAACATGTTTTAAACATTTATTGCAAACAAAAAATACTCTTCCTCCTCAGATACTCATATATCCCACATTCGTTGTAAAATATCACCATTATTATATTATTAAAATATAATAATATATTTAAATGAATTATTTTATCGTAAAAAGATAAAATTTCAATTTTCAACAATTGTCACATTAAAATTTTTCCATCTATATCCACATAAAATCAATATTTTCCTCATCATATGAATCAATAATTAATTATTCACAAATAATATTACGTAATCACAATATCGACAAACCGTGCAGCTTCCTCAGAAAGAGGGGCTTTCCAATAAGAATTTCTCCTACTCGCGCGCAATTAATTAGGTGACCAAACCTCTCCTAGATGTAACTTTCTAGACATTGCCAATAATGTTATCTAATAATATTATTCAGATAATATGAATTATTGCTTCGATAATGAAAAAAATACCGTAATGACAATTATCAAACAACAACAATATAAAATATCAACGCAAAGCAATTATTAAATCAATAAAATAAAATATCGAATAAAGAATTATCGTAACCATTATCGAAAGTAAAGTGCCTTCACGTAAGAATCAATAATTGGTGCAATACCGCAAAGCTACCGTGTTTTAACCAATTTAGTATTTTAACAAAAGATAATTCAGAATAACTACGCCGCTATTTTTAAACAACTTATATTTGTCGCTTTTCTTCATCCAATCGCTTTCACGTATGGGCCCCATAAAAAGATCAAGGCTGTCGCATTTAATATTCCCCGACAAAGAAGAATATTCCACCACCAAACTAATATTCCCCGACAACAATGAATATTTTATAACCACTTGCTTATTTTGAAATATTCATGATTTTACCCATAACTATCCACATTAATCAAATCAACCCTTACTATTTCAAAATAGAGAAAATTAAATTTCATTAATAATAAGTTGGGGTCTTACAACCTCCCTCCTTATGAAATTTTCGCCCTCTAAATTCGACGACGACACGGTGTGTTTCAAAAGGTGAGGATACCTCGCTTTCATTTTCGCTTTCCAATCCCTGTGTCATTTCTATATAGCATGATTCCTCCACAAAACTTTAACTTGTGGTATGACCTTTCAAGCGTAGGACATGCTCCTTCCTATCCAAGATCTTAACAGTACCTCCTCACACGTTAAGTCTTCTGGCTATTTCGTCCTGCTTCTAACTCTATAACGTGGTCGGGTCTTTCACATATTTATTAAGTACGATATGTGAAACACATTATGAACACGAGACATACTTGAGGTAACGCAAGTCTATAGGCTACATTTCCTACTCTGGTCAAGAATTTGAAATGGACCAATAAATCGTGGATCGAGCTTTCCTCTCTTCCCAAATCTTGTAACTCCCTTCCATGGAGCAACTCGCAACAATACATGATCCCCTATACTAAATTCCACGCCCTTTCGATGAAGATCCGTGATAACTCTTTTTGTCGATCTTGTGCCGCTTTGTATACGCTGTCAATCATTTGGATCTTTTCCATAGTCATACGCATCAACTCGGGTCCCAACAATGTTGCTTCACCCACCTCGTCCCAACATACCGAGAGAGCGACATTTTCGCCCATATAATGCTTCAATGGAGCCACACCTATACTTGCTCGATAATCGTTGTTGTAGGAGAATTCCACCAATGGTAAATACTTATCCCAACCGCCTTGAAGTCTAGGACACGTAGTCTTAATAGATCTTCAAGAGTTTGAATAGTCCTCTCGATTGTCCGTCTGCTTGAGGATGGTATGCCGAATCAATCATAGAACTGCGCTCATAGCTTTTTGCAAGCTAACCCAAAATCTTGAAGTGAATCTTGGGTCACGATCCAAACTATGGATACAGTGCATGCCATGCAACCTCACAATCTCATTCACATACATATACTAGCAAGACGCTCAAGGAATAAGTCTCCCAGACGGCAAGAAATGAGCAGACATTTGGTTAATCTATCAACAATAACCCAAATAGCATTAATGCCTTGAGAAACCGTAGGAAGACCCAGAACTAAATCCATGGTAATGTGTTCCCACTTCCATTTCGGAATCTCAAGTGGTTGCAACGGCTTAGGTACTAGATGCTCCGCCTTTACACGCTGACAAGTTAAACACATCGAGATAAACTTTGCAATCTCTCTTCATATTGTTCCACCAAAATGTATGTCAAGATCACGATACATTTTAGTACTTCCGTGATGGATTGCAAATGGTGTGTTGTGTGCCTCCATCATAATCTTGTACTTCAAATCGTAGTCGTTAGAACACAAAGTCTCAGAGTGGACTCAAGTATTCCTTCTTCATCAATTCTCGCCCTAATAGCTCCTTCTTGTACTTTCTTTCTTCATACGCGATCGCCCCGCCTGGGTGGCTCGAGCAACCTTAACTTTTTCTATTAAAGTTGGTTCTACGCAGATACTTGACATCATCGCACTTGTTCCTCGTGATATGATCTTCTACTCAACGCGCCGCCTACCACGCTCGCTTTTCCGTGATGGTATCAATAGTGTGGTCGTAGTCTTCAATAGCTCGAGCCAACGTCACGCCAGATGTCGAGTTCTTTTTGAGTGAAGAAATATTTAAGGCTTTTATGGTCCGAATATATCTCCACTTTCTCCCCATATAGATAGTGCCTCCAGATCTTTTTAGCGCGAAAAACGACGGGCCGCTAACTCTAGATCATGAGTAGGATAATTCCTCTCATATTCTTTAAGTTGTCGCGAGGCATAGGCTATGACTTTCCCACGCTGCATGAGAACACATCCTAACCCTTTGCTCAAGCATCATCAGAGATAACAAATCCATCCGAACCAGATGGTATTGTTAGTAACAGTGCCAAATAAGTCTCCTCTTAAGCTCTTGGAAACTCTTCTCGCATTCTTCGCTCCAAACGAATTTTGTATCCTTCCGAGTTAGTCTGGTTAATGGAGTAGCGATTCGAGAAAACCCTTCCATTTAATCTCCGATAATAACCAAACTAAGCCCAAAAGCTACATGATTTCAAACCACCGACTTCTGTTGTTCTAACTTCAGATTGCTTCAATCTTCACGGATCAACAGATACTCCATGTTTCGACACCACGTGCCCAAGGAATGCTACTTCCTCAAGCCGTAACTCGCATTTCTTCAATTTGGCATATAGTTTGTTTTCACGAAGCCTTTCGAGTACTAGCTTCAAATGGTGCTCATGATCTTCACGACTTTTGGAATATATGAGGATGTCATCAATAAAAACAACAACGAATCGATCTAAATATTCCTTAAATACTTGGCTCATCATATCCATAAAAGTCAGCAGGAGCATTAGTCAATCCGAAAGACATGACTAAGAATTCATAATGCCCGCATCGAAGTTCTAAAGGCGCCTTTGAATATCCTCGCTTCTAATCTTCACCGATGATATCCGTAATCTAAGATCGATTTTTGAAAAGAATTGTGCCTCAGAATCGGGTCAAACAAGTCATCAATACGAGGTAGAGGATACCTATTCTTGATGGTGACATGGTTCAATTCCCCGATAGTCAATATAAAGTCGCATACTCCCGCTTTCTTCTTCTTTACTTAATAAAACAGAGCACCCAAGGAGATGTACTAGACTAATGAAACCGATGTCCAACAATTTCCTCGTAGTTGGACCTTTAACTCCTCAAGTTCAATAGAGCCATTCGATATGGGGTTTTAGAAATGGGCTTTGTACAGTTCAAGATCAATAAAGAATTCAACTTCACGCTCGGGGTAGACCGAAGTTCTTCAGAAATACGCCAGAAAGTCAATAACAACAGAATATTATTCAAATTTGACGTGTCTTTATTCAAATCCATAACATGGGCTAAGAAAGCTTGACATCCATTTTTTTCAATAAACTAAATAGCTTTATGATTAGATATGACAAGTGATTGATTTTAATGGTTTAGTTGCTTGAATTGCATAACAAAGTTGGTTAGGAATATGAAAACTAACAACCTTTTAAAACAATCAATTTTGGCATGATGAGTAGTTAACCAATCAATCCCTAAAATCACATCAAAAGCAAGTATCTTTAAAGAGATAAGGTCAATGTGTAAGGTGATGGTGCCAACTTGAATCAAACAAGATTTATAAAATGTGGATGTGATGAAAGTTTCTCCTAACGGAGTTTCCACAGATAGTCAAAGTCTAATTTCTCCTGAGTCAAGTTTAAACGCTGAGCACAAGCAGGAGAGATAAATGAATGGGTAGCACCCAGATCAAGTAAGGTATAAACTTCGCAAGAATTTATAAATAGCTTACCCGTGATCACCTCGCTTGGGTTCCTCGATTTTGACCAATACACAACAAACGCCTTCCAGAACCGCTGACTTTGACTTTTTCCGGGACAGATCTTTTGAGTCACCGTCCCCCGCTAAACTAGGTTTCGCTCATCGCATAATCTCGAGCGATATGTCCTTCCTTACCACAATTATAGCATACCTTGAACTGCTAGGGAAGTTTGACCGATATGTCCTCTTTCCCAGATTTATAAGATACGACCGGTGGTCGTTTCTCCTCCCTTAGAACCGCTTGTCACGCAAGACCGCTCGCCTTCACATGGTCGTTGTTAAATCTCCTCTTTTAAAATCTCTCCCGACTCGCTTCTTCTATTTTCATGGCTATGATTACCACCAGAGTGGTTACCATTTTTGTCCGTCTCTGCTTTTCTCCGCCGGTTATCGTATATTCGCTGATCGCTATCTCTCGGTATGATCCTCGTTATGGTCCTCGTTGAACATACTCGTTATCTCGCTTCTAACAATCGAGCCCTCGTTAACAACATCCTAAAGAGAGAAAATTTATGAGAAATGAGATATTGTCAGATGCCGGGTTTCAAACCTCTCGTAAACACATCCGCCATACGCTCCTCATTCTCCACCAAATGAGGTGCAAACTCGATAACTCGCAAACTTTGCCTCGCATCGAGACACCGCCATGTTATTTTGTTCTAATCGATGAACTCCACTTCCTTCATACGATTTAACACTTTCGTGAAAGTATTTGTCATTAAATAGTTTCTCAAACGTCTCCCAAGACATGCCGAAAAGTACCGGATGTGTACGCTTCACGACTCCCACCAAGAGTCCGCTTCGCCATTTTAACATAAAGGTGGCGAATGGAACCTTATGTTCCTCCGCATCCCAAGACATCGAATATCTTGGTAATTTTTTTTGACCCATGTTTCCGCCATGATCGGATCCGCTTTCCTTAAATTCGTGGTGGTCAACTCTTTGAATCGCTTGGCTCAGGATAACCCGTGAATTGCTATCATCATTTTCTCCTCAGATTTTGAACACGAAGTTTCTCGCTCGATTTTGCATGAACTCGCAAAAAGCTTCTAAACATCCCCTCGCTCATCATCTCGCTTCAGTGGTGTTGTTCACAGGAGGAACATTGCCACTGCTGCACGCTCTCCTCGCTGGTGAGTACAAAGCGCTCCACTGGCCTCATTTCCATTGTTAATATTCTCAACGACATTCTCAAACATCGTCATAAAACAAGGGTTAATTAAGGAAATCAATATATCACATAATATCCCTATATATCGACCAACTAACAAATAAGCTTAGGTAGTAGGACACACTAGCTAAGGATTTACTCGCTCTCCCTCCTAGTTCTATTCCCCGATCTCCGCCAGAGATCATATCCCTAAGCTCGATACCAACCGCGACGCCCCCAAAATAGGTATACATCACCCATTCGAGTTGTCAATACATGGTACGTAAACAACTACAACTTTATTATTACAACATATAAACCGTGAGTTTAAATACGATATTGCCATCTAGATAATATCCACACGCAAATAAATCCCCATCATAATTATTGATACATTATTTTACAAAATGGTGAGGACTACTAAACAACTCTCTCTGTAACCTTCCTTCCATACCCCGACTAAGTACTCGCTACATTCTCGCCTCCCGAGAAGAAAAATGGAACAACAAGGAAAAGGGTGAGCTCAACTAGCCCAAAGAAGAATATTATGACTAAGATAATATACAACAAATTATCATTAGTCTTCAACAGAAAAAAAAACTAATAGTAATACAATAGACAACAAGTTTTAAACCAATATTCGCAGCTGAAATAATAATTCATTAGAAGAGTTAAGTAGAGAATGCAAACTACTATCTTCTATGTATGAATTTAAAAGTTCGTCGCCTCATCTTTTATCCCCGTAACATCAATCAATATACATCCGAATCAAATATTCATCTTTGCACTATGTGCCAAAGATATTCATCACCGGGTCATGTTCATCTAAACACTGCTCATCTTTGCACCACGCCAAAGATATTCATCGAAATCATTCATCTTTGCACTACACAGCCAAAGATATTCAATAATATCATCATTTAAGACCGAGGATGATGAAAATATTTTTAAAGAAACGAATCCAAAGGAAACAAAATGACAAGGATTAAGGATTAAGGATTCAGACTTTGTTTTATCCATGTCCAACAATACCTCAAAAATAATCATAGTGGTGTAAAATTCAAGAATGATCAAAACATGGATACAATCAAAGCTAGTATCCAAAATAGATATTTTGACTTAAAAGGAAAATTTTCATTTTTCGATGAATAAGGTCAGATTCAGAATAGTGTCAGATACGTGAATAAAGTCAGATACGTGAATAAGAATCTCGACACCAAAAGTTCCAAATTTGATAAAAACTTCAGATCAATATTTCAAAGATAATGATATTGAAGAAATAATATCATTATTTAAAAAAATAATATCCCTTACCTCACAAAGACAAGATTTCTAATAAAACACCTGATATAAAGCTATGACTTGAACTTGCATCAGATATAGCAATACTCAAAATATACTCAAAATACTCACAAGAATACGCCGATAATATAGAGAGAGAAAACTTCAGCTTCGTGTGATTTTCAATTCTAACCTAAGCACCCTATTTATAGGAAAATGCTTGTAACACCAAAAAGTAAAAATTTAATAAATATATATATATATATATATATATATATCAAATTCATACGCCCACTTTAGAATTCAGCTCCTAGCATTTCCCACATGCCACCTTCTAGAAAAGTAAGAAAAAAAACGTTTTTCATAAAATAAATATTTAAAACTTTCAAAAAATCAATTATTTTGGAGCTTCAAAACTTCAATAATTCATAATAAATAGCCCTTTTATTAGAAAATTGAATCTCAAGTCTTTTTATAGGAAATTCAATTTTCTACAACTTTACGTAAGAAAGTTTTCCCAAATTCCAAATAGAAATTGACCAAATCCACAAAACAAGCGATTTTTTGTGCTATAATCAAATTTCAACAAGAATGGGGTCCACCGACATGTTTAACATGTTTTAAACATTTATTGCAACAAAAAATACTCTTCCTCCTCAGATACTCATATATCCCACATTCGTTGTAAAAATATCACCATTATTATATTATTAAAATATAATAATATATTTAAATGAATTATTTTATCGTAAAAAGATAAAATTTCAATTTTCAACAATTGTCACATTAAAATTTTCTCCATCTATATCCACATAAAATCAATATTTTTCTCATCATATGAATCAATAATTAATTATTCACAAATAATATTACGTAATCACAATATCGACAACCGCATTTTTCCAGAAAGAGGGGCTTTCCAATAAGAATTTCTCCTCATCGGGCGCCGCAATTAGTGACCAAACCTCTCCTTAGACATGTAACTTTCTAGACATTGCCAATAATGTTATCTAATAATATTATTCAGATAATATGAATTATTGCTTCGATAATGAAAAATACCGTGTAATGACAATTATCAAACAACAAAGAATATAAAATATCAACGCAAACAATTATTAAATCAATAAAATAAAATATCGAATAAAGAATTATCGTGTAACCATTATCGAAAGTAGTGCTTCTTCACGTAAGAATCAATAATTGGTGCAATACCGTGTGCATCGTGTTTTAACCAATTTAGTATTTTAACAAAGATTAATCAGAATAACTACGCCGTTATTTTTAAACAACTTATATTTGTCGCTTTTTTCATCCAATCGCTTTCACATGGGCCCATAAAAGATCAAGGCTCGTCGCATTTAATATTCCCCAAAAGAATATTCCAAACCAAAGAATATTCCACGACACCAAACTTATTTTGAAATATTAATATTACCCATAACTATCCACATTAACAATGAATATTTTATAACCATTAATGCTGGGGTCTTTTTAGAGAAATATATTTCAAACTCATGATTTTACCCATAACTATCCACATTAATCAAATCAACCCTTACTATTTCTTGGAAAAAGGGCAAAGAGAAAATTAAATTTCATTAATAATAAGCTTAAGTAGGATTATGTAATAAGTCTTAATTATCGAAACTATATTTTCTTATAAATAGAAGCTCATTCTTCTTTCATTCTCACCAATTCACTAAGACTCACAAGAGCAATTATATAGAGAGAAGTTATAGAGAGAGAAGCTTTAGAGAGAGAGAGTAGAAGAGAAGCCTCCTACCTCACTATTCCAGTATCCAGTCTTCTTCTAAGGAAAGGGATATTATTTTGTTCAGTATTCATAAGAATAATATTTTCTTCCATACTCTGTAGTATGTGAGTAATATTATTTCATCTCGTATTCCTGATTATACCCTCATTTTGTTAAAGTATTGCTTCTATACTCCGTGAAATTAGTAGATTATCCTTGAAATTTGTGCTTCATCTAGTATCGTTTCACAATGATATTTTCTACACATTCTTGTTAAATTTTAAGCTTTTCATGCCGGAGTACTGTCCATGAGTAGTATTCATTTTTAAGGTACTATTCACAAAGTACTATTCATGAGGTACTATTCACAAAGTACTATTCACTCGGGTACTATTCACCCAGGAAATTATTCATGACAAAAATTTATTTCTTTGATGTCCAAATCATTTTTGATACAATATTATTCTTGAATTTTACTCCACAAAGCAGTATCATGTTGACAATATGAGCATTATTGAATTCGGGATAAATTAAATCATAAATCTTTAAAAATTTATCCTTTGCTTTCTTTTAATTGAATTCTTATATCATTGTCATCATCCTCATGCTTATATTGTGATAAAAGTTATATGTGGCTTACGTGCATAGATGTACTATTGATTGGTATGATTATGACCAGGGATTATTCGGTATAATCATGACCGTAATGTTACAAGCAATGTGGTAAAAATCCTCATTGGCCTGTAGTGCATTGATGGACAGTTGTTGGTATGATTATGACCAGGGATTATTCAGTATAATCATGACCATTGATGATTACATGAATATCCTTGGCCCGTAGTGCAGGGATGATTCGATGATGTGGTTTATTTATTAAGCTGAGTCTCAGTGATAAAATTAATGATAAACTTTTTAAATCATAGAAGATAGTAGATATCATGCTCTACTTGACTCTTCTAATGGATTGCTTGTTCCACCGCGATTAAACTTGATGTTTATTATATTTTATCGGTTTAACACTGTTGAAGGCTAATGATAATTTATTCTGCATTATCTTAGTCATAATATGTCTTACTGGGCTAGTTGAGCTCACCCTTTGTTTTCATTGTTCTCTTTAGGAAATGAGAATATAGCTGGGACTAGTCGGGGAACGGAGTGACGGTCCAGATGGTTGCATTAGTAGTCCTCATTATTCAGTGAAATAGTGTGATAATAATTGTAATGAGGACTTTATTTGAGTTTGGATACTCTCTACGAGAAATTATCCATGTTGAAACTCTCAGCTATGTTTTGTCGTACTGTATAATAGAAGTTTATATTTAAAGTCTGTACCATGTATTTGGCGACTCAAGATGGGTGATGTATACCTATTTTGGGGGCGTCACAGTTAGTATAAAAGCTTAGGTATATGATCCCTGGCTGAGATGTGAGACTAGAACTAGGAGGGAAGAGACGGGAAATTCCTTCGCTAGTATGACCTACCTAAGTTTATTTGGTATTTATTTGGTCGATCAGAGTATAGGGATAATATGTGACATGTCAATTAACCCTTGTTTTGCGGCAATATTTGATAATGGCATCTGAAAATGTTGAGATAAGCAATGAAACACATGAGACGGTTGAGTCACCAATGATCAATACCCAGGATAATGTGCATCAGGATGGCAATAATCCTCAGGAAAAGAACAACGCTGACTAAGTGATGAACGATGGGATGTTTAGAGGCTTTATGCAATTCATGCAACATCAGGTGAGAACAACTCCTATTCAAAATGCAGGTAGAAACACTGGAAACTCTCGAACGGTTACCGCTAAACAGTTCAAGGAGCTGGGACCACAGAAATTTATTGGAGAGCCAAAACCACTTAAGGTAGAGACATGGATAAAGCAAATCACCAAGATATTTGATGTCTTAGGATGCTCCAAGGAGCAAAAGGTTCCCTTTGCCACCTTCATGTTGCAAGGAGAGGCAGTTACTGGTGGGAATCTGTAAAGCGTACTCAATATGCCGCACTAAAGATGTCTTGGGACAAATTCCAAGAACTTTACAACGACAAGTGTGACGCCCCCAAGATTAGGTATACATCACCCATCTTGGGTAGTCAGATACATGGTACAGAATTTAAATACAACTTACTAATATAACTGTCGTGTACAATACGACATAAACTGTGAGTTTGAATACAATATTGTCTACTAGAGATCATACAAACTCAAAAGAAGTCCTCATTACAATTATTATCACACTATTTCACAAAATAGTGAGGACTACTAATGCTATCCTCGGACCATTACTCGCTCCCCGACTCGTCCCAAACCTATATTCTCATTTCCTAAAGAGAAGCGGTGAAAGAAAGGGTGAGCTCAACTAGCTCTCAAGAAGAAATATTATGACTAAGATAATGCGTAATAAATTATCATTAGCCTCACAAATGATGTTAAACCGATAAAATATAATGAACATCAAGTTTAACTACAATGAACCAAAGAATCAATTAAAAGAGTCAAGTAGAAAATAAAATCTACTATCTTTTATGATTTTAAAAGGTTTTTCATCACTGTTATAGCTGAGACTCAGCTTTAATAAATATTCAACATCATCGAATCACCCCTGCACTACGGCCAAGGATATTATTTAGTATCACGACCACAATTATTCATGCACTACGGGCCAAGAATAGTTGTGTATTCATTAATGGTCATGATCATGCCAACAACTGTCCATCAATGCACTACGGCCACTGAGGATTTTTACCACATCATTTGTAACATTACGGTCATGATTACACCGAATAGTCTCTGGTCATAATCATACCAAGTCCATCTATGCACTACAGGCCACGGATGACTTTAAAAAAAATATAAACATGAGGATGATGACAATGATATAAGAATTCAATAAAACAAGTTCAATAATTATTTTATCGAGGAATTATTAACGTCCAAATTGTCAACATGATACTGTTTTGTAGAGTAAAATTCAAGAATGATCAGAAGAATATTTCCATGAAAAGATACTGGATGAAATGCAAATATCAAGGATATTCTACTAATTTCATGGAGTATAGAAGTCAAAGTTTTAACCAACTGGGTATAATAAAGAATGGAATAATAAAAGAAATCACCATGCATGACAGATAGCAGATGCGGAGTTATTCCAATGTAATAATAATAACGGAACCAGTCGTGAAATTCACACCCAGCATGATGTTCCAACAGAATAATAAAGATGGAACTGATCCGTGTAAAACACATGAGATAGGATATTCCAACAGAATGATAAAGAGCGGAACCATGTCAGATGTAAAACACATGCATGTGATGTTCCAACAGAATAATAAAGAGCGGAACCAGTCAGGTGTAAAAACACATGCATGAGGATGTTCAATAGAATAATAATAAAGACGGAACCGTGTCTAGTGTAAAACACACGCATGGATGTTCCAATGTAATAATAGAAGAATGTCACCAAGTATAGGGTAAACCACGATACAAAGTTATTCCAATGTAATAATAAGCAATGGAATAACAACAGTTCTCTTTATGAATAAGAAAGAATAACACCCCTTACTTTTGGTAGGAGATTGAATATCGCAGAAGTAGTGTAGTAACAAAATACTCTTCTTCTTTCTCTTATTCTCTATACTTTTCTCTCTAAAGCTTGAATGAATTCGTGAAAATAATGAAGCACTAGGCCTCTATTTATAGAAGATTTCTAGCTTAGCACCTACCATGTGAAAAGGCAAGTGGCTTGACATTTGGTGATGTGAAAAGAAAAGTGGTTCGGCATCAGTAATGTGAAACGACAAGTGGTTCGACGCCTTTAATGTGAAACAACAAGTGGTTTGACGCCTGTAATGTGAAACGGCAAGTGGTTTGGACGTCTCGTAAAGGTAATTACTATTGACGAAGGTAATTACTATTCACAAGGGTAATTACTATCGACGAAGGTAAAATACTATCGACGAAGGTAAATACTTATGACGAAGGTAATTACTATTCACAAAGGTAATTACTATTGACGAAGAGACTCTTAGATGACATACATATGGGCCCCCATAAAATAATCAAACTTACCACAAACGTCTCATAATGCACTCTTTATATACATTAAGGATTGAATAAATATTACCACAAATCATTTTATTTTAATCAACACATTTTTAATCTTTCAATAATTATTAATCATTTATAACTTGTCGCCTCAATTAATAATATAACATATTATATGAGATGATATTGTGACAATAATTGAATCAATAATATAAGAGATATGATGCAAGCAATTCTTGAAAGTAATAATTGAGCATACCGTGAGTGAATTCTCACGTAAGCATCAATAATCAATACCGCAAAGTGTGCTACTATGCAACTAATGCCAGACATCGTTGTTCTTTTACCACCGGGTAGTTCAACAGCTTTTAACGGTAACACCTCCGCCGTTATTTTTATAAAATATTTTTGTCGTTTTTCTCAATCAAACAATAATTACATTGTGGGGTCCACCAATGATTGAGTAGTTATACGAATATTCCCTAACAAAAGAATATTCCCCGACCAAACGAATATTTTATAACAACTTGCATACTTTGCAAAATTTATAAATATTACCCACAACTATAACATTATATCAAATTTATTCCATAATATTCAAAAATAATATTTATAGAAAATTCATCTTTATTTATAATAGCCGGGTCTTACAACCTCCCTTCTTATGAAATTTCGCCCTCGAAATTAGGGTACGATACTGGTATGTCAAAGAGGTAAGGATACCTTGATTTCATTTCAGATTCTAACTCCCAAGTCATTTCCTCAACATCGTGGTTCCTCCACAAAACTTTGACTTGAGGTATAACCTTGGAGCGTAGAATATGTTCCTTCTTATCCAAATTTTGAACAGAACCTCTTCATACGTCAAATCTTCCGCTATTTCGTCCTGGTTCTAACTCAATAATATGGTTCGGGTCTTTCACATATTTACGTAACATAGATATGTGAAAAACGTTATGAACACGAGACATATTTGGCAGTAAAAGCGAGTCTATAGGCCACGTTCCTACTCGATCGAGGATTAAAATGGACCGATGAATCGAGGATTAAGTTTTCCTCTCTTCCAAATCTTGTAACTCCTTTCCATGGAGCAACTCTTAACAACACATGATCTCCTATATCGAATTCCACGTCCTTTCGATGAAGATCAAGATAACTCTTTTTGTCGATTTTGTGAGGTTTTTATACGTTGTCGGATCGTTTGAATCTTTTCCGTAGTCACGTACCAACTCCATCCCAACAACTTTGCTTCACCCACCTCATCCCAAAGATACTAGAGAACGACACTTTCTTCCATACAACGCTCGAATGGAGCCATGCCAATACTTGCTTGATAACTGTTGTCAGAGGAAAACTCCACCAATGGTAAGAACTTGTCCCAACTCCCTTGAAATAAAGGACACAGAGTCTTAATAGATCTTCAAGAGTTTGAATAGTCCTCTCGACGATCGTCCGTCCGTCTCGAGGATGATATGCCGAGCTAAATCGTAAGTCTGTGCCCATAGCTTTTTGCAAACTAACCCAAAATCGTGAAGTGAATCTTGGGTCTCGATCGAAACTATGGATACCTAAGATACCATGTAGTCTTACAATCTCGTTTATGTACATACGAGCAAGACGTTCAAGTGTATAAGTTTCTCGAGATCGGGAAGAAATGAGCGGACTTGGTCAATCTATCAACAATGACCCAAATCGCATCAATGCCTTGAGAAACCTTAGGGAAGACCCCAGAACGAAATCCATGGTAATGTGCTCCCACTTCCATTCCGAATTTCAAGTGGTTGCAATGGACCTTTTGGTACTTGATGCTCCGCTTTAACTCGTTGACAAGTTAGACACCTTGAGATAAACAAAGGCTTATCTCTCTCTTCATATTGCTCCACCAAAATGTATGACGAATATCATGATACATTTTGGTACTCCTAGATGGATTGCAAATGGTGTGTTATGCGCCTCCATCATGATATTATACTTTAAATCGTGGTCATTAGGAACACAAAGTCCGGAGTTGACTCAAGTATTCTTTCTTCATCGATTCTGCTCTTAAGATAGCACCTTCTTGCACTTTCTTCCTCATACGCGATCGCCTCCTGTGTCCGTAGCTCGAAAGCGCCTTTAACTTTATCAATTAAAGTCGATTCTACTCAGATACTCGCTTATCATCACACGCGCCCCTCGAGTCTTTAACTCTATCTCCATCCTTTTCAAGTCACACAAAATGGGCCTTTGCGTTGACAATATTGCACTCAGACTTGCATATGATCTTCTACTAAATCGCGCCACTACCACGTTCGCTTTTCCAGAAGGTATTGGATGGTATGATCATAATCTTTCAACAGTTCAAGCCAACATCGTTGTCGCATGTTGAGTTCCTTTTGAGTGAAGAAATATTTGAGGCTTTTATGATCCGTAAAGATCTCCACTTTCTCCCCATACAAGTAATGCCTCCAAATTTTAAGTGCAAAGACAACAGCTGCCAACTCTAGATCATGAGTAGGATAATTCCTCTCATATTCTTTGAGTTGTCGCGAGGCATAGGATATAACTTTTCCATGTTGCATAAGAACACATCCCAACCCTTTGCCCGAAGCATCATCAGAGATGACAAATCCCTCCGAGCAGATGGTATATCGACAGTCTTTGAAATAAGTCTCCTCTTGAGTTCTTGAAAACTCCTCTCACATTCTTCGCTCCAACCGAACTTTGTATCTTTTTGAGTCAATTTGAGTCAATGGAGTAGCGATTCGAGAAAATCCTTCCACGAATCTCCGATAATAACCAAATTTAAACCGAGAAAGCTACGTATTTGGCCATCGATTTAGGTTGTTCCCAGCTTTGAATAACTTTAATCTTTGCTGGGTCAACAGATATTCCATGACTTGATACCACGTGCCCAAGGAATGCTACTTCTTCAAGCCAGAACTCACATTTCTTCAACTTGGCATAAAGCTTATATTCACGAAGCTTTTTGGAGTGTAAGCCTCAAGTGTTACTCATGATCTTCACGGCTTTTGGAATAAATAAGGATGTCATCAATAAAGACGACCACAAAGTGATCCAAATATTCCTTGAATACTCGGTTCATCATATCCGTGAAGGCAGCAGGAGCATTAGTCAATCCAAAGGACATGACTAGGAATTCATAATGCCCGTACCGAGTTCTGAAAGCCGTCTTTGGAATGTCAGCGGTTCTAATCTTCAATTGGTGATATCCGTAACGAAGATCAATCTTTGAAAAGAATTTGGCTCCTTGCAACTGGTCAAACAGGTCATCAATACGTGGCAATGGATACCTATTTTTGATGGTGACATGATTCAACTCCCGATAATCAATACAAAGTTGCATACTCCCATCTTTCTTCTTCACGAATAGAACAGGAGCACCCCAAGGAGAAGTACTAGGACGAATAAAGCCAATGTCTAACAATTCCTGCAGTTGGGTCTTTAACTCCTGAAGTTCAATAGGAGCCATTTGATATGGGGCTTTGGAAATGGGTTTTTGTCTGGGTTCAAGGTCGATACAAAATTCAATTTCATGCTCTGGGGGGTAGGCCGGGGAAGTTCTTCGGGAATACGTCAGAAATTTATTAACAATAGAAATATCGCTCAAAATCGACGTATTTTTGTTTAAATCGTGACATGAGCTAAGAAAGCTTGACATCCGCTTTTCAATAAGCGAATAGCTTTATGGCTTGAGATGACCGTGATTGATTTTAATGGTTTGGTCGTTTGAATTCGCATAATAGGTTGATTAGGAATATGAAAGCTAACAACCTTACGAAAACAATCACTTTTTGCATGATAAGTAGTTAACCAATCAATCCCTAGAATCACGTCAAATGCAAGTATTTTAAATGAAATAAGATCGACAGTAATGTGAGGGTACCGATTTGAACCAAACAAGACTTATAAGCAAGTGGATGTAATGAAGGTTTCTCCCAACGGAGTTTCCACGAGATAAGTCAAAGTCTAATTTCTCCTGAGTCAAATTTAATCGATGAGCGCAAGTAGGAGAAATAAAAGAATGGGTAGAACCCAGATCAAATAAAGTATAGACTTCATTAGAGTTTATGATAAGCTTACCCGTGATGACCTCATTCGGATTCCTTGCTCTTTGGGAGGTCACAACAAACGCTCTCCCCTCAGACTACCGATTTTGACTTTTTCGGGACGACCTTTGGTGCCTCCATCCTAGTGAATTTGTCTTGATAGAAACGACAAAATCGAGCTAAGTGACCTTCTCTTCCACAATTATAACATGCTTTTGACGGCATGTAGCGCAGTTTGATCGATGTGTCCCTCTCCTCCGCATTTGAAGCATATGATAGGTGGTCTTTCTCCTTCCTTAACAACGGGTCTTTGGTGTTGACGTCTTTCCATCATTGTTGAATCTCCTTTTCTTGAAATGTCCATTCTTATTGTTTTGTACGATTACCACATCGAAGTGGTTACCATATCCGCCTGTTGATTCCCTCCACGCTTGTTGTCACCGCTCGATGACTACTCTCATTTGGTATTATAATTTTGCCGATCGCTCTCTCTTTTAGTTGCGTTGACTCATTATCGCGCTACACTAATCGAGCCCTATTTACAACATCCGAATACAAACACGGTTTATGAGAAATAAGATGTTGGACGTATCTCCCGACTTCAAACCTCTTAAAAACATTCGCGCCATTCTCTCTTCATTATCCACCAAGTGGGAATAAAACCGTGATAACTCGCAAATTTTTCCTCATATTGCGACACGGCCATATTGTTTTGTTCCAACTTGATAAACTCCACCTCCTTCATGTGGCGAATACTTTCGGGAAAGTATTTGTCGTTGAAACGACTCCTGGAACTTCTCCCAAGATATCTTCAAGACAAAGAAAGTTGAGTACGTTTTACCGATTCCCACCAAGAATCGCCTCCACATTTAACATAAAGGCGGCAAAGGAACCTTTTGCTCCTCGGAACATCCCAAGACATCAAATATCTTGGTAATCTGCTTTATCCATGCTTCCGCCGAAGTGGTTTGGCTCTCCCTTAAACTCCGGTGGTCCCAGCTCCTTGAATTGTTTAGCGGTGACCACCGAGAGTTTTCCTTGTTTCCACCCACGTTTTGGGGACAGAGTCGCTCTACTTTTGTTGTTGCATAAATTCGCATAAAGCCTCGAACATTTGATCATTCATCATTTGGTCAAGTGTTGTTGTTTGCATGAGGATTTATCGCCTTCCTGATGCACATTATCCTGATTATTGATATGTGGTGAATCAACGATCGCCTGCGCTCCATTGCTATTCTCAACATTCTCAGATGTCATTTTCAGATACTGCCACAAAACAAAAGGTTAATTGACATGTAACAAATTATCCCTATCTTCTGACCAACCAATAAAATAGCACATAAACTTAGGTAGGTCATACTAGCGAAGGTATTCCCTGTCTCTCCCCTCCTAGTACTATTCTCACATCTTAGCCAGGGATCATATCCCTAAGCTCTGATACCAACTGTGACGCCCCCAAGATTAGGTATACATCACCCATCTTGGGTAGTCAGATACATGGTACAGAATTTAAATACAACTTACTAATATAACTGTCGTGTACAATACGACATAAACTGTGAGTTTGAATACAATATTGTCTACTAGAGATCATACAAACTCAAAAGAAGTCCTCATTACAATTATTATCACACTATTTCACAGAATAGTGAGGACTACTAATGCTATCCTCTCGGACCATTACTCCGCTCCCCGACTCGTCCCGGCTATATTCTCATTTCAAGAGAAAACGGTGAAAGAAAGGGTGAGCTCAACTAGCTCAAGAAGAAATATTATGACTAAGATAATGCAGAATAAATTATCATTAGCCTACAACAGTGTTAAACTGATAAAATATAATGAACATCAAGTTTAACTACAGCGGAACTAGCAATCCATTAAAAGAGTCAAGTAGAAAATAAAATCTACTATCTTTTATGATTTTAAAAGGTTTTTCATCACTGTTATAGCTGAGACTCAGCTTTAATAAATATTCCACATCATCGAATCACCCCTGCACTACGGCCAAGGATATTATTTAGTATCACGACCACAATTATTCATGCACTACGGGCCAAGAATAGTTGTGTATTCATTAATGGTCATGATTATGCCAACAACTATCCATCAATGCACTACGGCCACTGAGGATTTTTACCACATCATTTGTAACATTACGGTCATGATTACACCGAATAGTCTCTCGGTCATAATCATACCAAGTCCATCTATGCACTACATGTGCCATGTAGATGACTTTAAAAAAAAATATAAACATGAGGATGATGACAATGATATAAGAATTCAATAAAACAAGTTCAAGAATTATTTTATCCAGAATTATTAACGTCAAATTGTCAACATGATCTTTGTTTTATAGAGTAAAATTCAAGAATGATCGGAAGAATATTTCCATGAAAAGATCTTTGGATGAAACGCAAATATCAAGGTTATTCTACTAATTTCATGGAGTATAGAAGTCAAAGTTTTAACCAACCGGGTATAATAAAGAATGGAATAACAAAAGAAATCACCATGCATGCGGTGCCGCAGATAGACAAAGTTATTCCAACAGAATAATAATAACGGAACCAGTCGTGAAATTCACACCGGCGGGATGTTCCAATGTAATAATAAAGATGGAACTGGATCCGGTGTAAAACACACATGATAGGATATTCCAATGTAATGATAAAGAGCAGTAACCAGTCCGGTGTAAAACACATGCAGACGAGGATGTTCCAACAGAATAATAAAGAGCGGAACCAGTCCGATGTAAAACACATGCATGTGATGTTCCAACAGAATAATAATAAAGAAGCGGAACCAAGTCCGGTGTAAAACACACGATGAGGATGTTCCAATGAGAATAATAGAAGAATGTCACCAAGTATAGGGTAAACCACATTATAAAAGTTATTCCAACAGAATAATAAGCAATGGAATAACAACAGTTCTCTTTATAAATAAGAAAGAATAACACCCTTACTTTTGGTAGGAGATTGAATCGCGGTAGTGTAGTAACAAAATACTCTTCTTCTTTCTCTCTTATTCTCTCTATACTTTTCTCTCTAAAGCTTGAATGAATTCGTGAAAATAATGAAGCACTAGGCCTCTATTTATAGAAGATTTCTAGCTTAGCACCTACCATGTGAAAAGGCAAGTGGCTCGAATTAATTGGTGATGTGAAAAGAAAAGTGGTTCGATGCTGTAATGTGAAAGCGGCAAGTGGTTTGACGTCTGGTAAAGGTAATTACTATTGATGAAGGTAATTACTATTCACAAGGGTAATTACTATTGACGAAGGTAAATACTATTGACGAAAGGTAAATACTATTGTGAAGGTAATTACTATTCACAAAGGTAATTACTATTATTTGAAGAGACTCTTAGATGATGACATATGGGCCCCCCCATAAAATAATCAAACTTACCACAAACGTCTCATAATGAGACTCTTTATATACATTAAGGATTGAATAAATATTACCACAAATCATTTTATTTTTAATCAACACATTTTAATCTTTCAACAATTATTAATCATTTATAACTTGTCGTCTCAATTAATAATATAACATATTATACGATGATATCTTGTGACAATAATTGAATCAATAATATAAGAGATATGATGCAAAGAATTATCATGTAGTAATAATTGAGCATAATGAGTGAATTCTCACGTAAGCATCAATAATCAATACAGTGTGCTACTATGCAACCACGCCAGACATCGCATACTTTACCACGGGTAGTTCAACAGTTTTAACGGTAACACCTCCGCCGTTATTTTTATAAAATATTTTTGTCGTTTTCTCAATCCGACAATAATTCTGTTGTGGGGTCCACCAATGATTGAGCCGTTGTACGAATATTCCCTAACAAAAAGAATATTCCCAGGACCAAACGTAATATTTTATAACAACTTGCATACTTTGCAAAATTTATAAATATTACCCACAACTATAACATTATATCAAATTTATTCCATAATATTCAAAAATAATATTTATAGAAATTCATCTTTATTTATAATAGCTGGGGTCTTACAACAAGTACATTCCCGGAAGTATTCGTCACATGAAGGAGGTAGAGTTCATAAAGCTGGAGCAGAACAATATGACTGTGTCACAGTACGAAGCTAAGTTTGTCGAGTTATCCCGGTTTGCGTCCCACTTGGTTGATAATGAGGAGAGAATGACGCGAATATTTTTAAGAGGTTTAAAACCCGAGATACGTCAATACTTAATTTCTCATAAACTGTGTTTGTATTCAGATGTTGTAAATAGGGCTCAGTTATTGGAGCGCAATAACGAGTCATCCCGACCAAGAGAGAGCAACCGACAAAATGATAATATCAGTGGTAGCAGTCATCGAAGCGGTGACAACAAACGTGGAGGGAATCATCATGCCAGAAATGGTAACCAATTTGGTGGTACTTATGGCCAAGATAATAAAAGTGTAAATTTCAGGAAAAGGAGATTCAACAATGATGGAAAGACGTCATCACCAGCACCTGTTGTTAAGGAAGGGGAACGACAACCAATCATATGTTACACATGCAAATGGGAGGGACATATCAGTCCGAACTGTACGCAGCAATCCAAAGCGTGTTATAATTGTGGAAGAGAAGGTCACCTTGCCCGATTTTATCGTGTACCGAAGTCAAGTCCAGCTGGGATATAGGCATCAAAGGCCGTCCCAGATAAGACAAAACTAGTAGTTCAAGGGAGAGCGTTTGTCGTTACCTCCCAAAAAGCGAGGAATCTGAAAAAAGTGATCATGGGTAAGCTAATCATAAACTCTAGCGAAGTCTATACCTTATTTGATACCGGTTCTACCCATTCTTTTATTTCTCCTACTTACGCTCAACGTTTAAATTTGACTCCGAAAAAATTAAACTTTGATTTATCTATTGAAACTCTGTTGGGAGAAACCTTCATTACATCCACTGTTTAAAAGTCTTATTTGATTCAAATCGGTAACCACATATTACCTGTCGATCTTATCTCCTTAAAAATACTTGCATTTGACGTGATTCTAGGGATTGATTGGTTAACTACTCATTATGCTAAAATTGATTGTTTTCGTAAGGTTTTTAGCTTTCATATTCCTAATCAACCTATTATGCGAATTCAAGTGACCAAACAATTAAAATCAATCACGGTCATCTCAAGCCATAAAGCTATTCGTTTATTGAAAAACAGATGTCAAGCTTTCTTAGCTCAGGTCACGGATTTAAACAAAAATACGTCAGATTTGAATAATATTTCTATTGTTAATAAATTTCCTAACGTATTCATCGAAGAACTTCCTGGCCTACCCCCAGAGCGTGAAATCGAGTTTGGTATCGACCTTGAACCTGGTACAAAACCCATTTCCAAATCCCCATATCGAATGGCTCCTATTGAACTGCAGGAGTGAAAGCCCCAACTATAGTAATTATTAGACATCGATTTCATTCGTCCTAGTACATCTCCTTGGGGTGCTCCTTTTCTATTAGTGAAGAAGAAAGATGGAAGTATGCGACTTTGTATTGATTATCGGGAGTTGAATCATGTCACCATCAAAAATAGGTACCCGTTGCCTTGTATTGATGACCTGTTTGACCAGTTGCAAGGCACCAAATTCTTTTCAAAGATCGATCTTCGTTCTGGATACATCAGTTGAAGATTAAAACTAATGACATTCCAAAGACTGCTTTTAGAACTTGGTACGGGCATTACAAATTCCTAATAATGTCTTTTGGATTGACTAATGCTCCTGCTGCCTTCATGGATATGATGAACCAAGTATTCAAGGAATATTTGGATCACTTTGTGGTCGTCTTTATTGATGACATCCTCATTTACTCCAAAACCCGTGAAGATCATGAGCAACACTTGAGGCTGATACTCCAAAAGCTTCGTGAAAACAAGTTATATGCCAAGTTGAAGAAATGCGAGTTCTGGCTAGAGGAAGTAGCATTCCTTGGGCACGTAATATCAAATCATGGAATATCTGTTGACCTGGCAAAGATTGAAGAAATTCAAAGCTGGGAGCAACCTAAGTTAGTGACCGAAGTATGTAGCTTTCTCGGCTTAGCTGGTTATTATCGGAGATTCGTAGAAGGGTTTTCTTAAATCACTACTCCATTAACTCAGCTGACTCAGAAAGATACAAAATTCAGTTGGAGCGAGGAATGTGAGAAGAGTTTTCAAGAACTCAAGAGGAGACTCATTTCAGCACCTGTTCTGACAATACCATCTTGCTCGGAGGGATTTGTCATCTACAGTGATGCTTCAGGCAAAGGGTTAGGATGTGTTCTCATGCAACATGGGAAAGTCATAGCCTATGCCTCACGAGAACTCAAAGAATATGAGAGGAATTATCCTACTCATGATCTAGAGTTGGCAGCTGTCATTTTTGCGCTTAAGATTTGGAGGCATTACCTGTATGGAGAGAAGGTGTAGATTTATACAGATCATATATGCCTCAAATATTTCTTCATTCAAAAGGAACTCAACATGCGACAACGATGATGGCTTGAGCTATTGAAAGATTATGATCATACCATTCAATACCATCTTGGAAAAGCGAACGTAGTAGCTAACACATTGAGTAGAAGATCATATGCGGGTACGAGTGTGATATTGTCAACGCAAAGGCCCATTTTGTATGATTTACAAAGGATGGAGATAGAGTTAAAGACTCCAGGGACCCATGTGATGGTGGCGAATATACGAGTAGAACCGACTTTAATCTATAAAGTTAAAGCTGCTCAAGCTACAGACCTAGAGTTGATGCGTATGAGGAAGAAAGTACACGAAGGTGCTATTCCAGAAGCAAGAATTGATGAAGAAGGAATACTTCGAGTCAACTCCAGACTTTGTGTTCCTAACAATTCTGACTTGAAGTATAAAATCATTATGGAGGAACACAACACACCGTTCACAACCCATCTTGGGAGTACCAAAATGTATCGTGATCTTCGACATAGATTTTGGTGGAGCAATATGAAAAGAGAGATAGCGGGGTTTATCTCAAGGTGTTTAACGTGTCAACGAGTCAAAGCGGAGCATCAAGTGCCAAAAGTTCCATTGCAACCACTTGAAATTCTAGAATTGAAGTGGGAGCACATTACCATGGTTTTCGTTATTGGTCTTCCCAAGGTTTCTCAAGGCATAAATATGATTTGGGTCATTGTTGATAGATTAACCAAGTATGCTGATTTCTTACCGATACGAGAAACTTATACACTTGAACGTCTTTCTCGTATGTACATAAACGAGATTATAAGATTGCATGGTATGCCAGTATCCATAGTTTCTGATCGAGACCCAAGATTCACTTCATAATTTTGGGTTAGTTTGCAAAAAGCTATGGGCACGGATTTATGATTTAGTTCAACATATCATCATCAAATGGACGGGCAGTTGGAGAGGACTATTCAAACTCTTGAAGATTTATTAAGACCCTGTGTCCTTGACTTCAAAGGAAGTTGGGACAAGTTCTTACCATTAGTGGAGTTTTCCTATAACAACAGTTATCAAACAACTGTTGGCATAGCTCCATTTAAGGCGTTGTGTGGAAGAAAGTGTCGTTCTCCAATATGCTGGGATGAGGTGGGTGAAGCAACATTTTTGGGACCACAGTTGGTATGTATGACTATGGAAAAGATTCAAACGATCCGACAATGTATAAAAACCTCACAAGATCGACAAAAGAGTTATGCTGATCTTCATCGAAAGGATGTGGAATTCAATATTGGAGATCATGTATTGTTATGTGTTGCTCCATGGAAAGGACTTACGAGATTTGGAAAGAGAGGAAAGCTCAATTCTCAATTCATTGGCCCATTTTTAATCCTCGATCGAGTAGGAACTGTGGCCTATAGACTCGCCTTACCGCCAAGTATGTCTCGTGTTCATAACGTTTTTCATATATCTATGTTACGTAAATATGTGAAAGACCCGAACCACATTATTGAATTAGAACCGGATGAGATAGCGGAAGATTTAACGTATGAGGAGGTACCTGTTAAAATCTTGGATAAGAAGGATCATATTCTATGCTCCAAGGTTATACCTCAAGTCAAAGTTTTGTGGAGAAACCACGATGTTGAGGAAATGACCTGGGAGTTAGAATCTGAAAAGAAGTCAAGGTATCCTCACCTCTTCGACATACCAGGTACACACCCTAATTTCGAGGATGAAATTTCATAAGAAGGGGAGGTTGTAAGACCACAACTTTTATGAATAAAGATTAATTTTTCTCAAAATATATTTTTGAATATCATGGTGTGGATTTGATATAATGTTATAGTTGTTAGTATTATTTAAAAATTTTGCAACGTAAGCAAGTGGTTATATAATATTCGATTGGTCGGGGAATATTCGTTTTAACAGAAAATATTAAAGACGATGGCACAATCATTGGTGGACCCCTAACGTAAGTATTATTAAGTAGTTAAAAGCATGTAATTATCTTTTATAAAAATAACGGCGAAATTTTACCGTTAAACTATTGAACTACCCGGTGGTAAAAGTGCGATTATCTGGCGTGGTTGCATACTAGCACACCAGTATTGATTATTGATGCTTACGTGAGAAGTCACTCGGTTATACTCAATTATTCTCTGACAAGAATTCTCAGATAATATGTGAGACCCCAAATTTTATGAATAAAGATTTAAATTTTTGAAATATTTTTTAAATATTATGGTGTGGATTTGATATAATGTTATAGTTGTGGGTAATATTTATAAATTTTGCAAAGTATGCAAGTTGTTATAAAATATTCGTTTGGTGGGGAATATTCTTTTTGTCGGGAATATCAAATGACGATGGCACAATCATTGGTGGACCCCACAACGGAAGTATTCTCGTAGTTAGAAAACGACAGAATTATCTTTTTATAAAAATAACGGCGAAAGTGTTACCGTTAAAACTGTTGAACTACCCGGTAGTAAAAGTACAGTAATACGCGTTGTTGCATAGTAGCACACGATATTGATTATTGATGCTTACGTAAGAAGTCACTCAGTTATACTCAATTATTGCTACAGTAATCGTTGCATCATATCTCTCATATTATTGATTCAATTATTGTCACAGTATCAATATTTTTTATTATTAAATCAATAATTGAGACGACAAAGTTATTCAAATTATTATTTGCAATATTGACAATGTCTAGAAGTTCTGTCAAGGAGAGGTTTAGTCACCTAATTGCGCGTCAATAAGGAGAAATCCTTATCGGAAAGCCCCCTCTTTCCCGGGAACGACATGGTTGTTAAATATTGTGAATTATAATATTAATGATGAATAAGTTCGTGTAGATTACAGATGAAATTGATAGTTCCATTGTGTTGGAATTCTTAGTGTTAATGAAAATCGTCATTTATTTCGATAATAATTGATGTCTGGAGGTTATATTGACCAATCGGGTAATTAATCAGATAAATGAGCAATTAATTGCTATTAATTCACATGATTATAACTATTTGTTCACATGTGTGTACTATTGATTCACATTCTTGTGCTATGAGGGGAGTTGGTGCAAGATTTATAATACTTGCACGGCTAAGTTTAAAATGGAGGTATATATGGAGGTATTATACTGTAATTCGTATTTTCACATATCTAGAACTATTGATTCATATGATTTACTATTGATTCACATGATTTACTATTAGGGGAGGTGGTGCAAGTTTAATAATACTTGCAGGACTAAATTAAAAATGATGGAAAAGAGGAAGGTATTATATTGTAATATTTCGAGCCCCAAAACGTGCAATTATCGAAACTATATTTTCCTATAAATAGAAGCTCATTCTTCCTTCATTTCTCACCAATTCACTAAAGCTATAGAGTAATTATTATACAGAGAAATTATAGAGAGAAAGAAGAAGATAAGTCTGCTACCTCACTATTCCAGTATCCAGTCTTCTTTTGAGATAATGGGTATTATTCTTTCGTATTCATGAAGAGAGTTATTTTCTTTCAATACTCGCAAGGGTTGTTATTCCATTATTTATTATTACGTTGAATAAACTTGTCTATCATGCTAATACCGCATACATGGTGAAATTCTTCATTATTCCATTTTTATTATTCATTGTAATAACCGTCTGCATGCGGTATATCGCATGCCCGTGAATTTGTTGTTATTCCATTCTTTATTATTACATTGGAATATCCTCTCTCGTGCGTGAGATTACGCATGACTGGTTCCGTTCTTTATTATTACATTGAATATCACATGCATGCGGATTACGCATGACCTGGTTCCATTCTTTATTATTCTATTGGAATAACCTGTCTATGTGGATTACCGCATGCATGGTGAATGATCCTTCGTATTCATTCTTTATTAAATTGTGGAAATGATCTATCTACGTGGATTACCGTATGGCAGGTGAAAATCCATTTATAGTTTCGTATATTCTATTATACTTGTATGAGATATCATTTCTTTTGTACTCGTCATGAAATATCATTTTCTTGGTATTTTTCTCTTACGAGTTACTATTCACGGGTTACTATTCACCCGATTACTATTCACTCTAGTATTATTCACTCAGGTATTTGGGGCACTTTTCGTGTTAGAGTACTATTCACGAGTTACTATTCATCTAATTACTATTCACTCTAGTATCATTCACTAGGGTATTCGGGACACTTTTCGTGTTGGGGTACTATTCATAGGGTACTATTCCCGAAGTACTATTCACCTGAAAAATATATGTCTTTTCTGTCCAAATTATTTTTGGTACATAAATATTATTCTTGAATTTTACTCTACAAAGTATTATCATGTTGACAATTTGGACGTTATTGTTTTCTGGATAAATTAAATTATAAATCTTTTAAATTTATCATTGAACTTGTTTTATTGAATTATTATGTCATTGTCATCATCCTCATGTTTATATTGTGAAGAAAGTCATCTTTGGCTTATGTGCATAGATGGACTTGGTATGATTATGACCAGGGATTATTCGGTATAATCATGACCGTAATGTAATGAATGATGTGGTAAAAGTCCTCATTGGCCTGTAGTTCATTGATGGACAGTTGTTGATATGATTATGACCATGGATTATTCGGTATAATCATGACCACTGATGATTACATTAATATCTTTGGCCGTGGTGCATAGATGACTCGATGATGTGGTTTATTTATTAAGCTAAGTCTTAGTGGTACAATTAATGAAAAACTTTTTAAATCATAGAAGTTAGTAGATTTTATGCTCTACTTGACTCTTCTAATGGATTGCTTATTTCCGCTGTAGTTGTTGATCTAAAACTTGTTGTCTATTGTATTCTATAAGTTGTTATAATGTTGAAGGCTAAGGATAATTTATTATGCATTATCTTAGTTATAATATTTCTTACTGGCTAGTTGAGCTCACCATTTCTTTCATTGTTCTCTTCAGAAAATGAGAATATAGTTGGGACGAGTCGGGGAATGGAGTGATGATCCAGTATAAGTGGTTTTATGATAAGTGGGTTTTATACCTACTTATTGAGTACTAATTCACGCAAACTATGCCTATCTCAAGTACATTTTAGTGTTTTTTAGTTGCATTTCATGTTAGATTGCATTGCATATACTTAAAACTCCTTTTGGTGAAAAAGTGCAGGAAACGGCCTAATTTGGTGGAATTAGAAGGCATGAGGCGAATGGATGCATGAGCGAGGCTCAAGCTATGATGTCCTTGGCTTGAGGGTCAAGATGCAGAAGACTAAGCTTAATGGATGAAGGAAGGAGCAACGAAAGCATCAAAGATCGGTCTGTGTGAACAAGAACCCAAAAGTCAGTCGAAGCCTGGTGCATGCAGATGAGAAGCATGGAAGCAGCAGCGCATGAGAGAACAGTGGAGATCATGACACACACTTCAAGTTATGGCGCCTGTGAGAGAAGTACACTAGGGGATCGCGCGATGCTAATTTATGCTGATTTGTTTTATTTTAATTTTTAATTAAAAAGGTTGTAATTGGTTTTTAAACGATATCTGACTGGTGTCAGAAGAGGATTATTGAGAATTATTCAGTTTTTACATATTTTCATCTGGGAATTAGGGTTTACATTGGGAGAGAGATTCCAACGTAGAAGGAGGCCTAAACTCTACTCTTTTACTCCTTCTTGGGATTTTCTACCAATGTAGATATTTTATTTAGTATTTTTGCTGGATTTATAACAGGAGTTGAACATTAATAGTGGATGATATTCAGCAATTGGGTTTGATTGTTTCTATCTTTCATCTTTCAATTGTTTGCTTATTAGCCATGTTTATCTTTGATCCCATAATGGCTTTTAGTTCAGTCATGAAGTAAACTCTATTATGGGATTCTAACTGATTTTAATATGTAGTTTGATTGCATGCTTGAATGCTGGATTGATTTAAATATCATTTGGGATATCTATCATGATTGTTTTGCATGTATGAATGCTTGATCACCATTTGTTTCAGTATTTTTATGGAATTGACAATGAACATGTAAGTATGGATTGTAATCATGATAACATATGTATATGGGGTTGTTTTATATGGCTTGTGTATTTCGCGAATCAGATAGACATATATTGTTTCACCGTATGAGTTAGAATAAGAGCTTGTACTTAAATTCAATATGGTTGCAATTTCACATAGACATATAGTGATTTTGGTTATATTGATGATTACATAGAGTCTATAAACTTGTGGATCTTTGTGTAAGTAGGTCATAGTGCATTAAAAAATGGCTATGACTCTTTTAGTGCTCTTGGCTACTTTCCTATGATATGTGAACAAGTCTTGTATGATAGTTGTGATTAAATGAAATATTAAATGAAGTTAGGATCCCATTACTTTCAGATTTGATTTATTACATCTTATTTATTGTTTTAGTTGTTATTTGCGATTAGAGTAACAAACCAATCATATTCATTAGTTTGAGCATATAAATATAGTGATTTAGTTGATGCATAGTAATTTTAATTAAACAACTTTCCCTGTGGGATCGATACTTTACTTGCTCTGTATTACTTGTTGACGCATGTATGCTTGCATGAGTTAGAGCTCTTTTGTTTGAACTAAAAAAGAGGAAACAAGTTTTTTGGCATGAATTCTTAGGGAAAAGGCGTTTAAATTTAAATTATCATCATTAGTTTTAAGCTATATTGTATGACTTAGACAAATCCATTCTTATCTTATTTCCATTTTTGTTTTGTTTTTGTTTCAGGAACTTGTATAAATTTTTATGCGCACGCGGTCATCCATCCCCGACTTAACACCTATTCAGGACAACATAAGCGGAGAGGTTGGAAAAGCGAGTGTTAAGTAGAAATTTACAAACCACAGTTAGAAAGTACCACTACTAATATGGGTGAGTACTGAGGAGAAGAAGCAAAAGAGAGAGCATAGGGCTCGAAGGAATATTCCATGCCCAATATTAATGGACTACAGTCTAGCATCGTCAGACCACCTATAGTAGCCAATACATTCGAGATAAAAATGGGCACTATTCAGATGGTAAAGAATTCAGTACAGTTTGGGGGTGCCTCTACAGACGATCCGAATGAACACCTGTTAAGTTTCATCGAAATTTGTGATACATTCAGATACAACGGTGTGACGGAGGATGCTATCTGACTTAGGCTATTCCTATTCTCATTGAGGGATAAAGCAAGAAGTTGGCTTCATTCTTTGCTAGCAGGATCTATAAGTACATGGGAGGACTTAGCACAGAAATTCTTAGCCAAGTTCTTCCCAATGGCTAAGACTGCAAAGATAAGGACAACTATCTCTCAGTTTGAGCAACAACAGGGCGAGTCCTTATATGAAGCATGGGAAAGATATAAAGAGATGTTGAGGAAGTGTCCACATTACGGTATGCCAGACTGGATGGTGATCAACACATTTTATAATGGATTGGGATGGCAGTCGAGACCGATTATAGATGCAGCTGCAGGAGGGGCATTATGGGCAAAAAGCTATGAGGAAGCCTATAACCTTATCGAGACAATGGCATCAAATGATTTTCAGAATCCTACATCTCGGATGCCACAGCCCAAGGTCGCAGGTGTGTTGGAAGTAGATGTTATCACGCAGTTGTCAGCACAGATGGCTGCCATGGCGAAGAAAATAAATACATTAGCAGAAGGTAAAACGAAGACGGTTGCCTTCGTATGTGAGATTTATGCAGGGTCACACTCGACAGATCAATGTGCTATCAGCTCGGAGTCAGTACATCATGTCAGCAATTATAGAAAAGACCAAGGTCAGTTTTAAAACATATACCACTCCAACAACCGAAATCATCCAAACTTTAGTTAGTCAAATAACCAAGGGAATCAGCAGAATTAGTTTCAAACAAATAATCAGTTTCAGTCACAACCAGCGCAGCAACAGTTTAATCCTAGACCACCTTTTCCGCCGGGATTTTCTCAACAACAACAACATCACACTCCAGCTGCACCTCAGCAAGAAAAGAAATCAGAAATGGAGGAGATGATGATGAAATACATGGCAAATACAGAAGTTATGATCAAAAGCCAAGCAGTGGCTATTAAGAATCTTGAAACTCAGATGGGGCAGATGGCGAACATGCTTACAAACAGGCCCCAGGGTTCATTGCCGAGTAATACAGAAACAAATCCACGAAGAGACGGGAAGGAATAGTGTCAAGCTATCACATTGAGATCTGGAAAAAAGACTGTAGACACTGCAAGTCGCGCGCCCGCGCCCAATTGCACTGAGGAGACCGCGCGGCCGCGCGAGGCATAGCAGGTGACTATTGAGGAAGAAAATCTGGAAAAGTCTAAGGTTCAGCAGGAATAGAAAGATAAAGCAGGTTCAGAGGAGAAGCTTAAGAGTTCAGTACCACCAATTCACCTGCAAGTTCCATATCCGCAAAGATTTAATAAGAAAAGGGAAGATAAGCAACTCAGCAAGTTTCTGGAGATATTTAAAAAGCTGCAAATTAATATACCTTTCGCCGAGGCATTGGAACAAATGCCAAGCTATGCAAAGTTCATGAAGGGTATACTGTCAAGGAATAGGAGATTAGATGAATTTGAGACAGCAGCCTTGACAGAAGAATGCGGTCTGATACTCCAAGAGTTAGTTACCTCCATTTGAAGGATCAGCGGTTTCACAATCCCATGCACAATCGGGAAGATGAAGTTTGAAAAGTGTTTATGTGATCTTGGGGCAAGCATAAATTTTATTCCCTTGTCAGTATTCAATCAGTTGGGATTACTGGAGCCAAGGCCAAAAAACATTTCTTTGCAGCTAGTTAACAAATCCATCACGTATCCACGGGGAATTGTTGAAGATGTATTAGTGAAGGTGGACATATTTATCTTTCCTGCTGACTTTATCATTTTGGATTACGAGGAAGATAAAAATATACCAATCATACTGGGAAGACAATTCTTAGCCGCAGGAAAGACTCTGATAGATGTGCAGAAGGGGGAACTCACTATGCGTGTTTATGATCACGAGGTCACCTTTAATATCTTCAAAGCTATGAAGTTTCCAGCAGATGAAGAGGAATGTTTCCTGGTTGATTTGGTGGATCAGATCGTAAATGATGAAGTACAGAGTCTAGTGGATGATGAACCTTTGAGGAGTTTAATTACTAAAAATTTAGATTTGGAGGACGAGGAACTTGACAAACTTGTGCAATATCTGGTTACCACTCCACAAGTCAGAAAATTCAGAACACCTGTTGAGCCATTGACAAAAGCTGGAGAATCCTCAGTAAAATTAAAGCCATCTCTTGAGACACCTCCAGAACTTGAATTAAAACCACTTCCAGAACATCTCAAGTACACATTTTTAAATAAAGATTCAAAGCTACATGTGATTATTTCTTCTACATTAACATCTTTTCAAGAA
Source organism: Panax quinquefolius (assembly GCA_020205615.1). Classification (NCBI taxonomy): domain Eukaryota; kingdom Viridiplantae; phylum Streptophyta; class Magnoliopsida; order Apiales; family Araliaceae; genus Panax; species Panax quinquefolius. Next base: position 100,862,265 of record CM035167.1, on the reverse strand, counting down.
GAAAAACTGTTACGAGTGCTTCGAGAGTTCAAATCAGCTATTGGCTGGACCATAGCAGATATCAAAGGGATCAATCCTTCGTTTTGCATGCATAAAATCCTGATGGAAGATGAAAGTAAGCTGTTGGTTGAGCAACAAAGGAGACTTAATTCGATAATGAAAGAAGTGGTTAAGAAAGAGGTACTAAAATGGCTGGATGTGGGCATAATCTAATCTATCCGATTTCGAATGACTCATGGGTGAGCCCAAGTCAAAGGTGTGTGTCTTAGAAAAAGGGTGGCATGACCGTAGTGACTAATGAGAATAATGAGTTGATTCCAACACGAACAATGACAGGGTGGAGAGTATGCATAGACTACCGCAGGCTCAACAAAGCTACAAGAAAAGATCATTTTTCACTCCCATTCATTGATCATATGTTGGACAGATTAGCAGGTCATGAGTACCATTGCCTACTGGACGGATATTTGGGTTATAATCAAATTATGATAGCTCCAGAAGACCAAGAAAAGACAACTTTCACATGTCCTTACGACACATTCGCCTTCAGAAGGATGTCCTTCGGGTTGTGCAATGCTCCAGCCACCTTTCAGAGATGCATGATGGCAATATTTTCAGATATGGTGGAACAGAAAGTAGAAGTATTTATGGATGACTTCTCAGTCTTTTGGGACTCGTTTGATCTATGCCTTGAGAATTTGGTGATGGTTTTGAAGCGGTGTGTTGAAACAAATCTAGTACTGAACTGGGAAAATGCCATTTTATAGTACAAGAAGGAATCATATTGGTACACAAAGTGTCGAAGAAGGGACTCGAGGTAGATAGGGCAAAGCTAGAAACTATAGAGAAATTGCCACCACCTACTTCGGTAAAAGGTGTTCGCAGCTTTCTGGGACATGCAGGTTTCTACCGCAGATTCATCTAGGACTTCTCCAAGATAAATACACCACTATGCAGTTTATTGGAGAAGGATGCGCAGTTTAACTTTGATGAGGGTTGCGTGTCGGCATTTGAGCACCTAAAAGGGAAATTAACATCAGCACCAATTATTACTGTACCAGATTGGGATTTTCCATTTGAGCTGATGTGTGATGCTAGTGATTACATCGTAGGGGCTACTTTGGGGCAGAGGAAAGAGAAGATGTTTCATGTTATTTATTATGCCAGCAAGGCCCTTACAGATGCACAGTTGAACTACACCACCACAGAGAAAGAGTTATTGGCGGTGGTGTACGCCTTTGATAAATTTTGAGTGTATTTGATCGGCACAAAGGTGATAGTGTATACGGATCATACATCAATTCGACATTTAGTGGCGAAGAAGGATGCAAAGCCTCGGTTGATCAGATGGATTTTATTACTGCAGGAATTTGATTTGGAAATCAAGGACAGGAAGGGCACTGAAAACCAAGTGGCGGACCACTTATCTCGACTTGAGAATCCGTAAAGGGAGGCAGATGACAAGGTTTTAATTAATGAATCCTTTCCAGATGAGCAGTTATTTGTGGTGAAAGGGGAAGTGCCATGGTTTGCAGACTACACAAATTATTTGGTGAGTAAGATGTTACCTTCTAATTTGGTGGGTTATCAAAAGAAGAAATTTCTGCATGATGTCAAATGGTATATATGGGATGAGCCTTATTTGTTTAAACAGTGATCTAATCAAGTGATAAGAAGGTGTATTCCGTATAGCGAGACCGAGGGGATTCTGCAGGATTGTCACTCTACTGTGTATGGAGGTCACTATGGTGGTGAAAGAACAGCGGCAAAAATACTACAAGCAGGATTCTACTGGCCGACAATTTTTAAAGATGCATACAATTTTGTCCAGCGGTGTGATAGATGTCAGCAAGTGGGGAACATCTCTAAAAGGAATGAAATGCCATTAAATACAATCCTAGAAGTAGAAATTTTTGATGTATGGGGAATTGATTTCATGGGGCCTTTCGTTTCTTCCTACAGAAATCTCTACATCCTGCTCACTGTAGATTATGTCTCGAAATGGGTAGAAATGGCAGCTCTTCCGACAAATGATGCCAAGGTTGTCTTAAGATTTTTACACAGAAGTATATTCACGAGGTTTGGGACTCCAAGGGCTATCATCAGTGACAAAGGTAGTCACTTTTGCAACAGGCAGTTTACAGCTTTATTGGCTAAATATGGGGTGAGCCATCGCATTGCTACAGCGTATCACCCACAAACAAATGGCCAAGCTGAAGTGTCAAATCGAGAAGTTAAGAGAATCGTGGAGAAAGTTGTGAATCCCACAAGGAAGGACTGGTCATTGAAGTTGGATGATTCAGTATGGGCTTATAGGACGGCATATAAGACGTCGTTGGGTATGTCACCTTTTCAGCTCGTGTATGGAAAAGCCTACCACCTTCCTATGGAGCTAGAGCATAAAGCATATTGGGCAATTCGAAAGCTAAATTTTGATTTAAATGCTGTCGGGGAGAAATACCTACTCCAACTCAATGAGTTGGATGAATTTAGATTACAGGCATACGAGAATTCGAAGTTGTATAAGGAGAAAGTGAAGAAATGGCATGACCAAAAAATCATTGAGAGAGCATTTGAACCGGGACAAAAGGGTTTTTCTTTATAACTCCAGACTTAAACTTTTTTCCTGGGAAGCTAAAATCGAGGTGGTCAGGACCATTTACAGTGAAAACTATTTTTCGACATGGTGCAATTGAAGTATTCGATATGTTGCCAGAAAAGCCTTTCAAGGTGAATGGACAGCGCTTAAAGCATTACTTTGGTGGTGAGGTAGACAGATAGAAAGTCGCCTCAATTCTTTCTTCGACATAAGCATAAGAGACAGTCAAGCTAATTGACTATAACTTAGTGCTTGATGGGAGACAACCCATTATCTATATCTCTATTTTCTTTTTATTTATTCAGTAGTGTATTTAGCTTGTTCATCTTTATTTCATTCGTAATAGAGGGCTATGTGAGCATAAGTGAGTGTGTAATAGAGTCTGCATGAGATAGTGTTTTAAGTATTGTATAGAATCTACTTGTCTAGTTCTGCGTATTCCAAAATTCACACATTGATACGGGTAAATGGTGTGCTGTAGGAATCTTCAAGTGAAATCTCACTGTGTAATCAGTTTGGGAGTAAGCTCAGTAGTGCAGGAAGCAGGGTCGTGCGACCATGAAATGATTGAATACCAAGATCGCGCACCCTCGCGCTACATATCTCGAACAAGATAATGCCACTTATGGCATAGCGCTGAAAACCATTCAAAGGCGGTGCTTGGCATGCAGACGACACGACGTGGAAATTTTTTTAAAAGTTTAAAAACTGAGTCGTGGTTTAATTGGGTCTCTCAGCTGATATAATAAAAGCGTATTCTTCTATTCTCCCATAATCATAAGACTCCTCAGCTCTTATAAAAGTTCATACCAATAAATCTCTCCCCTGGCATAAATCTAGGGTTTTGCTTGGGTTGTGTAGTAGTCAGTTTGGGGGTACGCTCATCAAGCAATTCATCTGCATTCTCTCTATCATCCACACATGGGTCCAAAAAGAGCACGCTCAATCCCCATCTCTTCTTCATCAGCATCTTCTTTCGATAACCAAGAAGAGGATGTCCTGGACGAGAGTAAATTTATCAGTTTGGAGGCCCATCAGGACTATTATCGGAGTGTAGCCAAATCTTTTATGAAGGAATGGGAACTTCTACCTGAGAAGCAGGATGGCCAACTCTGGAATATGATACGAGAAAGAGGCTAGGTTGGCTTGACTGCATCTCCTATGCCTATTCGCATGGGGATTGTTCAAAAAAATTATGTGAATGCTAAGGAGATGATAATAGCAGGAATAACGTTGGTTCGAGAAGAGCAGGTGTATTTTCGACCTCCAGCGATCAGAGCATTTTTTAACATATATGACGTACCACCCACCGGGTCTGCGAATTGGATAGACGGTGCACATTTAGAAACAGATCTAGCAATAGTGATTATTGAATTGTGTATTCTGGGCACCAAATGGAAGTATAAGGCAGGGATAACTGGGCCAAAATCTTTTCCATCGTCCGCCTTGAATCGATATGCCCAAGCATGGAACCTGTTTATATGTGCCAAGCTAGTTCCGTCAACTCACCACAATGCAATAACCACTGAGCGTGCTATTATTTTGTAGGGCATTATCAAAGGCAAGTACATTGATGTAAGCCATTTAATTCATCAAAACATACTGCGTTATATGCGAGGGAGAAAAATTGGGACTATTCCACATGCATCTGTGGTAGCCATGCTCAGTACCCAATAAGGAGTCCAATGGAATAATGAGCAGCTGTAGCACCCAAGCCACGCCATCACTTATGCTACTATTGCCAAGTTCAAGGATTGGACGGGTGGTGTACCACACCCACGCGGACTAGGATTCATCATTCAACCCACTTTACTAGAGCCGTCACAGCAGCTCCGTAAGACTGATGAGGCAGGCCCTTCCACGCAAACACATGCCACCTATAGTGATCGCCAGCTCCGAAGGTTGGAGCGAAAAGTCGATGCCATGTACGATAATCTGGGCACATATGCGATGGGACTCATGAGGGCCTTCGCCGAAGCTTTTGCGCAACAAGGAACGACGCTGGAATGGCCTCAGTTTGGAACAGCAGCGCCATATCCACCACCAGATTCACCACCCGAGGAGGGTGGTAACACCGATCATTAGTGGAGTTTTTCGTTACCCTTTACCTTCATTCAATGGGGGATTGATTATTATAAGTTTGGGGGTATTGGGGTAGTAGTGTAGTTGCATGTAGTTGAGCATGATTAGTTTAATTCTTTAGTTTTTGAATGATTAGTTTAATTTTTGTAGTTTTTGCATGTTTAGTTTAAATTTTTGCATCATATAGTTATTTTTGCATATATAGTTGCATGTTCATGTTTAGTTTGCATATCTCACAGTTCTTGCCATATAGAAATTTTTTTTTAGCTGATGATGATAGTGGGTTTTTAAATAATTTTTGAGTATTTTGGATAATATGAGCTGAGATATAATGTTTTACACAATGCAATTCATAATGATGTTTAAATGCTTTCAGTTTGCACGAATGTGTTCACAATCACTTGTAGGTATAAGAAGGATGTGTTGTATTGCTCGATAGAAAATGTAGTTTTAAAAAGGGAAATATGTGGAAAGTGAACTTAGACAGTTTATAACATTTATTTTTAAACTTTGGGAAAACATGGGTACCTATGTATAAAAAAAAATAAAAAAAATATATAGTAATAACGTGGCTAGTCTTATTTCGGGGCCCTGGCTACTTGAGTAAGTATGCCCGAGGGGATTGTATCTCTACCTAGCACCCTAAGGTCTTTCATGATCTGGGAGTCGTTGGTTGAAAGCTCACTAAGGGGTAGCAGTGTTGCCTAATGGAGTAAGACATTGCACAGTCATGTGAAAAAAAAAGAAGAAAAAGAAAATGAAAAGAAAAATAGCAATAAACACCGCGGGAAAGTGCGATAATCGTCCTCATAAGTAAAAATAAAGTAGTTAAGCCCATTGTTGAACCTAAGTTTGTTTTGATATGTTGGAATAGTCTTTGTTGTATATGTATACATGAATCTTGATTTAAACTATAATTTTCTATTTTGAGCAATATAGCATGAGTATTCTTTACTTAAATCAAGTTTCGGTGAATATAACACACACAGACACAGCATATTTATAGCATTTATGAATTATCCAAGTGTATGACATTATGCCTACAGTTTGGTTTGAATCTGTATTCTTGAATCTAGAAAAATTCGTTGAGGCAATTTGGACTAAATTTCAGTGATAGCCGGACAATGTGAGATTAGTTGCATCATAATTTAGTTGCATAGTAATATAGCTGCATTTTCATTGTTCATTAGTATGCATTGCTTGAGGGCAAGCAACAGTTCAAGTTTGGGGGTATTTGATAAGTGGGTTTTATACCTACTTATTGAGTACCAATTCACGCGAACTATGCCTATCTCAAGTATATTTTAGTGTGTTTTAGTTGCATTTCATGTTACTTTGCATTGCATATACTTTAAACTCCTTTTGGTGAAAAAGTGTCAGAAACAGCCTAATTTGGTGGAATTAGAAGGCATGAGGCGAATGGATGCATGAGCGAGGCTCAAGCTGTGATGTGCGTGGCATGAGGGTCAAGAAGCAGAAGACTAAGCTGGATGGATGAAGGAAGGAGCTTCGGAACAGATCAGTGCAACAGCAGAATAAGAACCCAAAAGTGCAGAAGCCGCGTGGCCGCGCGATAGGAAAAGCATGGGAACGCGTGCCCGCACGAGAACTCGGCTGGAGATCATGACACACTGCAATTTGCGCGCCCGCGCGAGAAGTACACTGGGGGATCGCGCGGCCGCACGCGATGTTGATTTGTTTTATTTTAATTTTTAATTAAAAGGGTTGTAATTAATTTTTAAACGATATCTGACTGGTGTCAGAAGAGGATTATTGAGAATTATTCAGTTTTTACGTACTTTTCATCTAGGAATTAGGTTTTACACAAGGAGAGAGAATCCAACGTAGAAGGAGGCCTAAACTCTACTCGTTTACTCCTTATTTGGATTTTCTACCAGTGTGGATATTTTATTTAGTATTTTTTCTGGATTTATAACAGGAGTTGAACGTTAATAGTGGATGATATTCAGCAATTGGGTTTGATTGTTTCTATCTTTCATCTTTCAATTGTTTGCTTATTAGCCATGTTTAGCTTTGATCCCATAATGGCTTTTGGTTCAGTCGTGAACTAAACTCCATTATGGGATTCTAATGGATTTTAATATGTAGTTTGATTGCATGCTTGAATGCTGGATTGATTTACATATCATTTGGGATTTCTATCATGATTATTTTGCATGTATGAATGCTTGATCACCATTCGTTTCAGTATTTGTATGGAATTGACAATGAACATGCAAGTATGGATTGTAATCATGATAGCATGCGTATATGGGGCTGTTTTATATGGCTTGTGTATTTCGTGAATCAGATAGACATATACTATTTCACTGTATGAGTTTGAATAAGAACTTGTACTTAAATTCAATATGGTTGCAATTTCACATAGACATATAGTGATTTTGGTTATATTGATGATTACATATAGTCTATCGCTTGTGGATGCTGTGTAAGTAGGTCATAGTGCATTGAAAAATGGTTATAACTCTTTTAGTCCTCTTTCCTACTTTCCTATGATATGTGAACAAGTCTTGTATGATAGTGGTGATTAAATGAAGTATTAAATGAAGTTAGGATCCCATTACTATCAGATTTGATTTATTACATCTTATTTATTGTTTTAGTTGTTATTTGCGATTAGAGTAACAAACCAATCATATTCATTAGTTTGAGCATATAAATATAGTGATTTAGTTGATGCATAGTAATTTTAATTAAACAACTTTCCCTGTGGGATCGATACTTTGCTTGCTCTGTATTACTTTTTGTTGCGTGTATGCTTGTATGAGTTAGAGCACTTTTGTTTGAACTAAAAAAGGGGCAACACTTTAGTAGTCCTCATTATTCTACGGAATAATGTGATAATAATTGTAATGAGGACTCCATTGAGTGTGGATATAGTCTACATAACAATATTCTTGTTTAAACTCTCAGCTATGTTTTGTCGTATTTTACACGACTGTTGTATAATTATGTTGTATTTTAATTTATGTGCCATATATCTGGCGACTCAAGATGGGTGATGTATACCTGTTTTGGGGGCGTCACATAATATCTCTCATATTATTGATTCAATTATTGTAACAGTATCATCTGCATAATTTTTATTATTATTAAATCCATAATTGAGATGACAAAGTTATTCATATTATTATTTGCAATATTGACAATGTCTAGAAAGTTCTGTCAAGGAGAGGTTTGGTCACCTAATTGCGTGCCAATAGGGAGAAATCCTTATCTGAAGCCCCTCTTTCACAGGAATGATCTGGTTGTTAAATATTATGAGTTATAATATTAATGATGAATAAGTTCGTGTTGATTAAATATGAAATTGATATTTCCATTATGTTGGGATTATTAGTGTTAGTGGAAATCGACATCTATTCCGCTGATAATTGATGTCTGGAGGTTATATTGACTAATCGGGTAATAAATCAGATAAATGAGCATTTAATTGCGATTAATTCACATGCTTATAACTATTTGTTCACATGTGTGTATTATTGATTCACATGCATGTACTATTAGGGAAGGTGGTGCAAAATTGATAATACTTGCATGACTAAATTAAAAATGGAGGTATAAATGAAGGTACTATACTTTAATTATTTTTTCACATGATTGTACTATTGATTCACAAGATGTACTATTAGGGAAGGTTGTCCAAGTTTGATAATACTTGCAGGACTAAATTAAAAATGAAGGAAAAGATGAAGGTATAATACTGTAATATTTTGAGCCCCAAAACGTGCAATTATCAAAACTATATTTTCCTATAAATTGAAGCTCATTTTTCTTTCATTCTCACGAATTCACTAAGACTCACAAGAGCAATTATATAGAGAGAAATTATAGAGAGAGAAGCTTTAGAGAGAAAGTAGAAGAGAAGCCTGCTACCTCATTATTCCAGTATCCAGTCTTCTTTTGAGGTAAGAGATATTATTTTGTTCAGTATTCATAGGAATAATATTTTCTTCCATACTCTGTAGTATGTGAGTAATATTATTTCGTCACGTATTCCTGATTATACCCGCATTTTGTTAATGTATTGCTTCTATACTTCGTGAAATTAGTAGAATATCCTTGAAATTTGCGCTTCATCTAGTATCGTTTCACAAGGATATTTTCTATACATTTTTGTTAAATTTTAAGCTTTTCATGCCGGAGTACTATCCATGAGTAGTATTCATTTTTACGATACTATTCATGGGGTACTATTCACAAAGTACTATTCACTCGCGTACTATTCACCCGAGAATTATTTATGACAAAAATTGATTTCTTTGTTGTCCAAATCATTTTTGATACAATATTATTCTTGAATTTTACTCCACAAAGCAGTATCATGTTGACAATTTGGGCATTTTTTAATTCCATATAAATTAAATCATAAATCTTTAAAAATTTATCATTTGCTTTCTTTTATTTGAATTCTTATATCATTGTCATCATCCTCATGCTTATATTGTGATAAAAGTCATCTGTGGCTTACGTGCATAGATGTACTATTGATTGGTATGATTATGACCAGGGATTATTCGGTATAATCATGACCGTAATATTACAAGTAATGTGGTAAAAATCCTCATTGGCCTGTAGTGCATTAATGGACAGTTGTTGGTATGATTATGATCAGGGATTATTTGGTATAATCATGACCATTGATGATTACATGAATATCCTTGGCCCGTAGTGCAGGGATGATTCGATGATGTGGTTTATTTATTAATCTGAGTCTCAGCGATAAAATTAATGATAAACTTTTTAAATTATAGAAGATAGTAGATATCATGCTCTACTTGACTCTTCTAATGGATTGCTTGTTCCGCTGCAGTTAAACTTGATGTTTATTATATTTTATCAGTTTAACACTGTTGAAGGCTAACGCTAATTTATTGTGTATTATCTTAGTCATAATATTTCTTACTGGGCTAGTTGAGCTCACCCTTTGTTTTCATTGTTCTCTTCAGGAAATGAGAATATAGTTGGGACTAGTCGGGGAACGGAGTGACGGTCCAGATGGTTGCATTAGTAGTCCTCATTATTCAGTGAAATAGTGTGATAATAATTGTAATGAGGACTTTATTTGAGTTTGGATACTCTCTACGAGACATTATCCGTGTTGAAACTCTCAGCTAAGTTTTGTCGTACTGTATAATAGAAGTTTGTATTTAAAGTCTGTAGCATATATTTGGCGACTCAAGATGGGTGGTGTATACCTATTTTGGGGGCGTCACATGTGCCTTCCCAGTTCGGGGTGAATTTTCCTTTGGACTGATCATGGTTATCAATGATCTTCTTCAAAACAAAGTCATGTTGTTTAAACTGCCGTAGTCGGACTTTTCTGTTGTAGGATCTGGCAATACTTTGCTGATATAATTGACCGTGGATGATAACAGTGTTTCACCTTTCGTCTATTAGAAATAATTGGTGATACCTATCTTGTACCCATTGGTCTTCATCTAGTTGAGCGTCTACCAACACTCTGAGGGATTCCATTTCCACTTCTATGGGGAGCACTTCTTCCATCCCATAGATTAATGAGTAGGGGGTTGCCCCAGTGGAAGTGTGCATTGATGTTCTGTAGGCTAACAGAGTCAGAGGCAATAAGTCAGGCCATCCTTTGTGATTAGCAGACATCTTTTGTATGATCTTCTTAATGTTTTTGTTAGCCACTAAAATAACACCATTCATCTTTGGACGGTATATGACGGAGTTGAGATGTTTGATGTGGAATTTACTGCATAACTCCTCCATCATTTTGTTGTTGAGGTTCTTAGCATTGTCTGATACAATTACCTCTAGTTTTCCATATTGACAAGATGAAAGCAATGATAACTTCTTTTGTGACCCTAGGGAAGGAGGCTGCTTATACACATTTGGTGAAGTAGTCGATCATGGTGAAGTTAAACCGATGCCCATTACTAGCTTTAGGCTCGATGGGCCCGATCAAGTCCATTCCCCACATTGAGAAGGGACAGGGTGAACTCATCTTGTGGAGCTCCCTTTGAGGGGCGTGGATAACATTCCCATGAATTTGGCATTGGTAACATCTCTTAACTTGATCATCACAGTCAGCTTTGCAAGAGAGCCAATAATGCCCTGTTCTTAGGATCTTCTTTATAAGTAGAGGGCCGCTCATGCATGGGACATATACTGTTGGGTAAAATCTAATTACGCACAACACACAAGTATACGTGGTCAACAAGTAATATAATAGTAAGTAAAGTATCATTCCCTCAAAGACTATAAATGGAATTTGAACCTCATAATTACCAATTTTCTATTAATCCTTATTTTATTAAACTAATTAATTTCTAGTTTATGACTAAAAGTATTAAAAATATTAAAATCACCACACAATTAATAAATGCTAAAAACTGAATTTTCAAACAAATAATGGAGAATTAGGCTTCCGACTTCACTCTAAGCATCACTTAGATTATTACACCTTTATTCCAGTTTAACTCACTATCCCGGTTTATTAATCAAGAACACGTATGTAGTACTAGCCACCTCTCGATGCACTAATACCGTATTAACCCAAATCCACACTTAAGATAGAATTACGTTAAACACCTTAATCAACTAACTCACTATATCTCTATGTGAATTACAATTAAAGAAGGTTGAAGTTCAAGCTCTTTATCTAATTACATGCGATGGCAAGCATATCTCTACCCTAACATTCATCAAGATTTTGTTCAATTACATAAATTAAAAACACGCGCTATATTAACTAAGTCTAGACCCGTATTTCATCTCTCAAGTTCATACAAGTCCACGAAGAATCGTTGATCAGACAGTTCATAAATTCACGCTCAAATTAATATAGATAAACTAGATAATAACTTATTAAACTGAAATCAAAGGCTACATAATCATCGTTCCACTTAAAGATCAGTCTTAAGCCTAAAAAGTATTTAGTTCATCATAAATGAAATAATAACTGAATAAATTAAAGATAACATCTCTAAATTAAAAATATAAAACTAAAGTAGAAGAATAACGCAGAACACCCTTCACTTTAGCCTTAATCCGCAATCGATATGATCGTTCTTCAAAATCTTTACTCCGTTGCTCAATATGAAATTCTGAAATTAATCTCTGTTAATTTCTTTGCATGATACTCTTTTCATTGTTTGTTGCTTAATATATATATCCCCACTAAAATCTGGTCGAATTCCCCTATTATCTAGAGTCCTACAGCCATACAAGTCCTCAAGTCCATGTTCCAGCAGAGTTCGAAGCAAATTAGGATAGCCCACAATTTGGTACCCCTGCCCCGGTAGGGGTATTTGCAGATAGAAACGCCATTTTGTGAGTTAGGCCCCAATCTGTAGAGTAGAAGACCCCCGCCTAAGCGAAGTGTAAGAGTTAATACGCCTTGCCCCGCCGGGGGGTACCTTCTTCAAATTAACTTTGCTAAACCTTCATACTTACTCCTATATTGCCTCAAATGACTCCCTTCGTTTGCTACTTTCCACACCAACCACCCTACACATAAAATAACAAGAAATGAGTAAAAACAAACATGAAAGCAAGAAATTAACAACGATTAAGCTTTAAATGGACATCGATTCGTGAATATAAAATCCACTTATCACATACTCCACCATGGATTTCATACATTAGCCTCTGAGCTTGGTCCTTGTCCACACATCTGAGGAGACCTAGTCATGCATCTCAATTATAGAGTCTGTCTCCGTTCAGGTAGAACTCCATAGCCAGTCAATGGATCCACCTTCTTTCAGTCGGGCTCGCCTCAGCGGGTGTAGATCCATCTTGTAAGTACTCCTTGATATGTTGATACAAAGGGTGTTGGATGGGAGGTAGCTCATCCGATATTTCTCCAATGTAATTCCCATAGGCTGGTGCCTTTTGTTGGGCAACTGTGAGGGTTGGCATGTTTTCCTTGTCAAGTATGTTGATCAAGGAGGCGAAGGTTGCTAGCGCATCCCTAAAGTCATTCCTATTCTAAGGAATGTGGAGGAAGGATATTTCTTCAAACTCCAAAGCCATCTGTAGAACCTGCCGATGGTAAGGCAGCAAATGTAGCTCTTTGGTGTGATAGATTCTTGTGGTTTGTCTGTTTACCAATTCAGAATCCCCAAAGATAGTTAACCGTCTGATGCCCAATGATTGAGCAAGTTTTAGCCCCATAATACAACCTTCATACTCAACTGTGTTGTTGGTGTTGTAAACCGCAATTTCTTGCGTGACGGATATCTTTGCTTCCGTATCGGATACTAGAATCAAGCCCCGGCTCTAGAGCTCGCCATGTTTCTGACTCCATCAAAATACATCTTCCATGATTGGTGTGTATCGTCCTGATGGTGTTGCTGAATTGTAATTACCCCTTCATCGGGGAAGTATGTTTCCAAGGGTTTAAAATCCCCTGAAGGTGCGACGACCAGTTGATCCGGAATTCCTTGATCTTTGATAGACTTTTGCATCACATAGACAATGTCAAATTATTATAGGATCAACTGCCATCTGGACAGTCGACAATTCAGCATGGGTTTACTGAACATGTACTTGAGAGGATCCATGCAAGATATGAGATGGGTTGTGTGACCATGGAGGTAATGCTATAACCTCATGGAAGCCCATGCTAAAGCACAACAAGTTTTCTTAATCAGAGTGTACTTGTGTTCAATGGTGCTGAATCTTTTGCTGAGGTAGTAGATAGCTCGCTCTTGGCCTCAGTCGTCTTTCTGTCCTAGCATGCAGCCCATGTCATTGTCATTGATGGATAGGTACATGAACAGAGGAACATCATCCCTACGTGGTACCAAAATAGGAGCTTTGACTAGCTGGTCTTTGATTGTAAGGAAGGCTTTCTGGCACTCATCATTCCATTTCATGGAGGAGTTCTTCCTTAACAACTTGAAGATAGGCTCACAGGTTGCTGTGAGTTGGGAAATGAATCTTCTAATGAAGTTGACTCTTCCCAAAAAACCCCTTATTTCCTTCTTTATCTGAGGAATGGGCATTTCCGTAATGGCCTGGATTTTGGTGGGAACCAGCTCAATCCCCTTGTGGCTGACTAAGAAACCTAGAAATATGCCTGATTTGACACCAAAGGCGCACTTGGCTAGATTCAACTTCAAGTTGTACTTATGCAACCTGTTGAAGAGCTTTTTGAGATGGTCTTCTTCCCTTCGGGACTTGACAATGATGTCATCCACATAGATCTCTATCTCTTTGTTCATTAAATCGTGGAAAAAAGCCACCATGACTCGCTAATAGGTAGCGCCGACATTGATGATGCCGAATGACAACCGTCTATAGCAAAAGGTTCCCCAAGGAGTGATGAAAGCAGTTTTCTCTTGATCCTCTTCAGCAACCATGATTTGATGGTACCCCAAAAAGCAATAAGCAAAGGAGTACATGTCGTATTGAGCCAGTACAAGAAAATCAATCATTGCCAACGGGCCATGCCGTCGCCAATGACCCTATTGCCGTCGGTAATGACGTCATTCGTGATGAGGCATGCTGTTGCCCCCACCGTTGCCCCTCAGGTCGTCGCCCCTGACTCCCATCGTCGTGTCAGAATTATATCATTCTTAGATGGCGTGTCGTGTAGGCATTATATCATTAGTCGCCATACCACGAATGACAGACGGTGTCAGTTTGTAATAATCATACTTAAAATTTAATAATTCAGTCATTGCCGATGACATGCCCGTCGCCAATGAGTTACCACCCGTCGCCAATGACCTTTATTTAATTAAGTTATAGATTCATCGCTATAGGTCATTGCCGATGACACCCCTGTCGCCAAAGCCCCCGTCGCCAATGACCCACCTCCAAAATTTTATTTTATTAAAATTCCAAAATTCCCCTGTTCATTTACATATACATTTTATGTAAGACCCCAACTTATTATTAATGAAATTTAATTTTCTCTATTTATTATTTTGAAATAGTAAGGGTTGATTTGATTAATGTGGATAGTTATGGGTAAAATACATAAATATTTCAAAATAAGCAAGTGGTTATAAAATATTCATTGTTGTTTGGGAATATTCGTTTGGTCGTGGAATATTCTCGCCGTTGGGAATATTAAACGACGTAGTAGATCTTTTGTGGGCCCCATAACGTAAAGCGATTGGATGAAGAAAACGACAAATATAAGTTGTTTAAAAATAATTCTGGCGTAGTTATTCACAAGATTAATCTTTGTTAAAAAATACTCGGTGGTTAAAACACGGTACTGCAGTATTGCACAATTATTGATTCTTACGTAAAAAGGCACTACTCAATAATGGTTACGATAATTCTTATTCAAATTATTTTATTGATTTAATAATTCTTTGTGTTGATATTTTATATTCTTTGTTATTTTAATAATTGTCATTACACAAGATTTTTCATTATCGAAGCAATAATTCATATTATCCGAATAATATTATTAGATAACATTATTGGCAATGTCTAGAAAGTTACATCTAAGGAGAGGTTTGGTCACCTAATTGCGCCAAGAAGGAGAAATTCTTATTGGAAAGCCCCTCTTTCTAGGATCCACCTGGTTGCCAATATTGTGATTACGTAATATTATTTGTGAATAATTAATTATTGATTCATATGATGAGGAAAATATTGATTTTATGTGGATATAGATGGAGAAAATTTTTAATGTGACAATTGTTGAAAATTGAAATTTTATTTTTTTCATAAAATAATTCATTTAAATATATTATTATATGTTAATAATATAATAATGATGATATTTTTACGATGAATGTGGGATATATGAGTATATGTGGAGGAGGAGTATTTTTGTTACCATAAATATTTAAAGCATGTTTTATGTGTCGGTGGACCCCATTTCTTGATTGAAACTTGATTATAGCTTGTAAAATCCCCCGTTTGTGGATTTCGGTCAATTTTTGTTTGGAATTTGGAAAAACTTTCTTCTGTAAAGTTGTAGAGAATTGAATTTCCTATAAAAAGTCGCGAGTTTCGAATTTTCTGACAAAAGGGCTATTTATTGTGAACTATTGAAGTTCCGAAGCTCCAAAATAATTGATTTTTGGAAGTTTAAAATATTTTAAATAACAAAAACGTTTTTTTCATTATGGTGTGTTACACATGTGTGTTGAATGAGCTGAATTCAATTCTTGGAAGGTTGGCGTAGGAAAATTTAATTTATATATTAATATTATACTAAATTTTCTGCTTTGGTGTTCTAAGCATTTTCCTATAAATAGGTGCTTAGGTTAGAATTGAAAATTACACCGTAAGCTCAAGTTTTCTCTCTATATTATCGAGCGTATTCTTGTGAGTATTTTGAGTATTGCTATACGGGTGCAAGTTCAAGTCAAAGCCTCAGATCAGGTGTTTCAAATTTAGAATCACCGATCTTTCGAGGTAAGGGATATTTTTTTTTAATTATATTATTTATTCTAATATCATTATGTCAAGTATTGATCTCGAACTTTTAATCAAATTTGGAACTTTTAGTGTTCTGGGGTTCTTTATTCACGTATCTGACTATTCACGATATCCAGTACTATTCACTTAATCACTAAGACTATTCATCGAAAAATGAAAATTTTCCTTTTCGTCCAAAATATCTATTCGGATACTAGCTTTGATTGTATCCATGTTTTGATCATTCTTGAATTTTACACCACTATGATTATTTTTGAGGTATTGTTGGACATGGATAAAACAAAGTACTAATTCTTAATCCTTAATCCTTGTCATTTTGTTTCCTTTGGATTCGTTTTTTAAAATATTTTCCATCATCCTCGATCTTAAATGATGATATTATTGAATATCTTTGGCCCGTAGCAAAGATGAATGATTTTCGATGAATATCTTTGGCCCGTAGTGCAAAGATGAGCAGTGTTTAGATGAACATGACTAATCGATGAATATCTTTCGCCCTGTAGTGCAAAGATGAATATTTGATTCCAGATATATATTGATTGATGTTACTGGGGATAAAAGATGAGCGATGAACTTTTAAATTCATACATAGAAGATAGTAGTTTGCATTCTCTACTTAACTCTTCTAATGAATTATTATTTCAAATTTGCGAATATTGATTTAAAACTTGTTGTCTATTGTATTCCATTAGATTTTTCCTGTTGAAGACTAACGATAATTTGTTGTATATTATCTTAGTCATAATATTCTTTTTGGGCTAGTTGAGCTCACCCTTTTCCTTTTTGTTCCATTTTTCTTCTCGGGATGCGAGAATATAGCGAGTTTAGCCTGGGGTATGGAATGAAGGTTCTAGAGAGAGTTGTTTAGTAGTCTTCACCATTTTGTAAAATAATGTATCAATAAATGTGATGAGGATTTATTTGAGTATAGATATGGTGCAGAAGATAATATCTCGTATTCAAACTCACGCTTTTCTTGTTGTAATAATAAAGTTGTAGTTGTTTACATGCCATGTATTGACAACTCGTAATGGGTGATGTATACCTATTTTGTGGACGTCACATTTTACCTGTTATAAACTAAAGAAAAATAAATAATGACAATGTACGCATATCAATAACAATCATATCTTCTACTATCAACAATCAGTATAATTAGATACCAAACTCAAGTCTGTACAACTCAAAAGCTCAATACATACTTGAAAGTCAAAATATAAATATAAACTAACTACTGCCCAAGATCAGGAATCTATGTGCCATTAATATCAAAATCGTCATCTTCGAGCAGTAGATCTTCACTATCGTTGTCATCACCATCTTCGTCATCCTCAACGATTTCTTCAATTATATCTACCTCCTCAACAACATCGTCTTCACTTTAGACAGCGACAACATCATCCTCTTCTTCACTAGACTCACTAATAATTTTCACATCAGCAAGTGTGACACTAGTAGACTCGACTTATAAAGGTTCATCGTCTGGACGAGGAGCTGTACCTTGAAAACCACGGGCTTTGGTGGTTATAACAGCATGCCACGGGCTTGCAGGAGTCTTAACACTCCGCACAGAGTACACCTGTGTTGCTTGACTTACTAAAATAAACGGCTCGTCCATACCAGTCATCAGTCTTAGTTTTGACTTAACGTTAACAGTCACCCATCCTGATTTTTTATCTACTTTAACTCCATTCTCAACATCAAACCAATGACAATTGAAGCAAACTAATTCTTTAAGACCCCAATATTTGAGAACGACAACTTCTAGCAATCGTCCATACCAGTTATCCCACATGTTATCGTAGCAACTACCTTTCACCACAACACTAGAATCAGCAGAAGCAACATCCCCAATATCACAACACTTAAATCTGTAACCGTTGACAATGCAGCATGTATAAGTATCTACAGATCTTTCAGGGCTGTCGGCTATAAGCTGTAGCCGATTGTCAGCTAACTCATCTGTGAGGACCTAATGTACATTAACACAACATATTCTAAAGTTAATTACGCCATAATAATAAATCTATGATGGTAGATTTATTGAACTTGTAAAGGTTAGACTTACATGGTCTTTAAACCATTGCACAAATTGTCCATTTCTCAAATTTTGCAAATCCCCATCCGATATACTCGGATTCGCTTCACGTACTTCAGCATCATATTGACTGCAGCACAGTTATATAGTCAATGTTTTTGTAAAAGAAATTGAAACATTTATACCAGACATATATAGTTATGACTACTTACTTAATGTATGTCGCTACTTCATTCATGTTAACAAGTGCATACAATGTGGCAGCTGCATACTCCCTATCGGTCAAGAATCGCCTTTTTTACCGCCGAATGGGCGTACTGGATGACTAAATGCCGTTAATTCCGATTTTCTCAAATGCTTGCCTTGAAATTGATTCCGGCGTAGTTTTGTGCTTCGTCTTAACATCCGGCTCAAAGTACAATGAGCATAAATTAACAAGTTTCTCTATAACATACCTTTCAGCAATTGACCTCTCTACATGAGCTCTATTCTTCACCTTTTGCTTTAGACATCGCATATACCTATGTGATATATAGATTAGCAAAAAATAATGAACATTTTACCGTATTAAAAATATTAATGTCATTACCTCTCGAATGGATACATCCATCTATATCGCACGGGACCGCCAAACTTAGCTTCGTATGGCAAGTGAATAGGCAAATGCTCCATTGAATCAAAAAATGATGGAGGGAAGATCATTTCTAAATTGCACATTATTTCCACTATCTGCATCTCCATTTTATCTATGTCTTTGAGTTGAAGCTCCGTCAAGCATAGATCTCTGAAGAAATTAGAAAGCTCTGTCAGTGCTTTAACCACACGTTTCGGTAACAAGTCGATAAATGCCACATTGGTCAACTTCTGCATGAATACGTGACAATCATGACTCTTAAGACCCCAAAACTTCAGCTCTTCGACTTTACAACACCTTGCTATATTCGAAGAAAATCCATCTGGGAGCTTCAGTCCACTAATCCAATTACATATCAATATCAACTGTTCCCTGGTCAAAGTATATTCAGCTTTAGGCGTTACCGTCTTACTACCCTCCTGGTACAACCACAAATCTTCCCTAATGTTCATTTCTACCAAATCAAGTCTCGACTTATTGTTGTCCTTTGTTCTACCACTGGCATCTAGGACTGTATAAAAAATGTTATCAAATACGTTCTTCTCAGTATGCATCGGATCTAAACAATGACGGATGCAGAGTGTAACCCAATAAGGTATGTCAAAGAACATGGATCTGTGTGT
Source organism: Panax quinquefolius (assembly GCA_020205615.1). NCBI lineage: Eukaryota > Viridiplantae > Streptophyta > Magnoliopsida > Apiales > Araliaceae > Panax > Panax quinquefolius. The sequence goes on along the minus strand of CM035167.1, from coordinate 100,842,889 downwards.
CCAGTTTTGAACCTTGCCGTAACCATAAGCTCGCTCCAATCTGTGATTCTTCCCTGGAGGTGGAAACTTCAAACAACTAATCCAACTCAACACTGCTGACCCAGAAAGACGGCCATGTACTTGACGTTTCTCTATTTTTTGATTGAATTGTCTACTCATCCGTCGATAAGAATGTTCAATCGGCAAAAACTGTCTGGATGTTGTAAAGAAACTCATTTTTCCCCCATGTTTGAGCCGCATAGCTTTAACTGACCCCATGCACACGGGACATGACAAGCCCCTATGAGTCGATCATCCATTGATCATTCCTAATGCCGGGAAGTCATTTATTGTCCACAATAAAGCTGCCCTCATGTCAAAGTTCTGCTTAAGAGATACATCATAAATTTGAACCCCTTTTTCCCACAACATCTTCAACTCATCAACTAACAGCCTGAGGTATTCATTGATGTCTTTACTCAGACTCTTATCACCCAGAATCAGTAAAGGCATGAACATGTAGGGATCTTTCATGCACATCGAAAGTGGGAGGTTATACACCACAATAATCATCGGCCAAGTTGAGTAGGGCTTTGTGTAAGGCCCGTTAAACGGATTAAACCCATCCGTAGCAAGTCCAAGCCTAACATTACGAACCTCTTCAGCAAACGAGGGGTGCTTATTATAAAAAATTTTCCACTTAAGCCCATCTGCCGGGTGCGTCAGTTAACCTTCGACTATGTCCCGAGTAGAGTGCCACCTCATATCCTCGGCGGTATGTGTTGACATGAACAACCGCTGAAGCCTCGGGGCAATGGGAAAGTAACGTAAGTTCTTTCTTGGAATGACTTTTCCCTTTTTCTTGCGTTGTTCATAGTATTTACTTGTACCACAAATATCACATGACATCTTGTCTTTATTGACATCACTGTAATACAACATACAATCATTCTCACAAGCATAAATCTTCTCCTACCCTAGATTGAGCCTTTTGACCATTTTTTCACATCATAGTACGACTCCGGTAACATATTGCCTGCAGGTAAGCACTCCTTCACAATGCTTAACAGTTCATTAAAACCTCTCTCGCTACAGTCATGATCGTTCTTGAAGTGTAAAAACTTAGTCACGGCAGATAAGACGGTGTGTTTTTCGTGCTCGTCATACAGTGACGTCACTGCTTCATGCAATAACTCATAGAAACCCTTAGCCCCATCATTCGGCTCTTTCTCGACGCTACTGCCATCCCTGTCTGTATTCCACTGGAAGTATAAACCAGCAACTTCGACTATCATGTTAGTACAGTCAGAGGTTTCGTCACCTCCGAATTTCGGTTCTGATTCATGTTCATCCAACCAGGTTTCCCCATGATAGATCCATGTCGTATCACCCTGCTTGAACCCATACGCAAATAAGTCGCACATGACATCACTCTTTTTCTTCCACACTTCATTCACACACCTCTTACATGGACATCTGATCTCATCGCCGCTGACTTGCTCAAACGCGAAGTTAAGAAACTGTCCAACCCCACTACGATACTCAGAGCTAAGCCCACTCCTATCACTAGCTACCTTATGTTCCATTCAACTTCGATCAACAGACATCTCGGACAGCTGTCTGCTATATATATGGAAAGTCAAACAAACACAATCAAGTCTCCAAGTTAATGTATATGCAAGCTTATGAGTTTCCTAACTTCATCTCCCACTCTAACGGGTCAGGCTTCTATCCCATTCCCGGATGTGTCACCTCACTAATGCCAACAACTTGAACACATCTATAAATTTTTCAAAAATTTTGGCAGCACCTCCCCATGGTCTTCAAGTACACGAAATAGACTAACACATCGTAGTCTAAATATGCACCCGAAGAACATCAAGAGATATATACCGTAGAAAATTCAAAAATATAAAGGCGTGCTCAAGTCGTTAACACCGACCTAAGTGAGATCGAAACATACAAGAATAGTCCCAAAACGGAGACTATTTGAGATTCACTCCTACTAAGTGAATCTCAAACGGGTTTCTAAGCTTCCTAAACTATATTAAATATGCACATGTCAAGTAACATGGAATACACGCATTTGATCATAGTGATTACTCAAGAAAAAAAAGACATATTTTTTGAAGGATGAAGAAGAAATCAAAGAAACACAAAGAAGATCACTTTCTTAGACTCTCAGATGAGATTATAATCATTATATTCACCAAGTTGAGCAATCTTCAATAACCCAATAAATGAACCAAACATACCAGATGTTTACTTCATTTATATCTAGCTCAAGCAACCAAACATGTAACATGATGAATATAATCCATGAAGAAATTATTACATAAATTGTATAATATTAAACATAACAGATGTTTCCCCAAGTACATATGGGGCTGAAAATGTACACATACAAATATCATGTTAAACCAAATATTGTTCAACAGAAGTTCAACCTTGAATGATTATATAGTTTCATATTAAATACCAAACTTGAACATAAATAAATTAAAGAGGAGATAGGAAAATTAGTTTCTAGAAATTGAATAAATATCATAGCCCTAATTATAGCACACTTACTTTCTAATTAAAGATATCACAAATTATCATACAAATATAATATAATCTCACACCATTTGTCTCTCCTTATCATAATTTCTTCAACAAATACAATACTAGTACTACTTTTGAAAGTCTCACTCGGATTATTTGTCAAATACAAATCAATTTCTATAAATTTTATTTATATATATATGCAAGTCAATCAATCGATGATTATTTTTATTTCTACAAGTCAATACTAATTTGTGTCCAAGTATCTCGATGATTATATACGACGATGGAGTTTATTACCAAGAAAAAACAAAGAAATTACAACTTCTTCCAAACACCATATACAAACCTACTCTTCTAAATCACTCTTCTTCGTATTCAAAAAAATAATAGTAACTCAAAATCTTACATGTTTATGAGCCTACTAATGCAAACTAGCCCGATCCTTAGACAGTCGAAGTTGCTTGCATGACGGCTGGCCAGGAGGAACGGAGAGGTCCGATCGGAGGCCTCGATTCTAATGCTGCAAAATGTGTAAGGGGAGGCCATTGCAATGAGGATGAGTGAAATGGGTGAAATAGGAAGCAATAAACCAAAATGGGTGAACTTTAGAGAATGAATACACCGAATTTGAGATTCAATGGGGAAATTAAGGAGCGAAAATGGCTGAATTTAAGAGGGAAAGAAATTTAGAGAGGAAATTTTTTCATAAAAACTGTCGTTGCCATCATGGGAATAGGTTTTAATTAGCATTCTCGATGGCATGCCCTGTCGATATAGATACCGTCGTTATTGAGTCACTCCCGACGGCAATGCCGTCGATGCTAAAATTATTGCCGTCGCCAATGATATTTTCCCTCCACCGGGAATGTCTGGCGCCAGAAAAAGGATCATTATCGACGGCAAGCATAGGCGACAGCTGGACCGTCGACATTGTCGTTATTCACGATGGGTCCTGTGCCGTCGGTAGTGTGCCCGTCGCTAGTGACTCTTAGTTTTGTAGTGTATTATCAATGAGTATGTGGATGAATGGCACGGGAAAGGTATCTTTAAGGCAACCTTTATCTCACTTTCACTCTTGGTTTGGGCACGGGGACTATGTTGGATAGCCATTCAGGATATGTTGACACCATGATGATGTTGGCTTGAAATTATTTCACAATTTCTTCTTTAACTTTTAAACTCCACTCAAGTTTTAATCTCCTGAGTTTCTGCCTGACTGGCTTAAATCCCTCTTTGATGGGGATGCAATGAATAATAATGTCAGTAGACAAACCGACCATATCTTCATGAGACCATGCAAACATATCCTGGAATTGGGTCAATAGAGTAACCATGTTATTCCTTTGGTTTGGAGTGAGGTCCGTACCAATCTGGATTTGTTTGAGGTTTTCTAAGGTTCCGAGGTTAAAAGTGGTGGTTTAATCAAGATTTGGCTTGGGTTTGTCTTCGACCCATTCTTTGATCTCCTGAGGTATCTCATAGTCCTCTTGTATTTCAAACTAGTCTGAGTCCAACTTTACATCAAAGTTACGGCCCTTGTGGAGAAAAGGCACCTCATCAGCAAGTATAGGCACATCTAGCTTTAGAGTCCTGAAACAAAATGCTTTCACTTCATATATGAAACTGTTTAATCATATAAAGTGTTAAGATGTAATGACAAAAAACCTACTAATACTGTACAAAACGTAAGCAGTTATTGTTAGCTACATGGTAGAGGGAGTTTCTGCCCTTTTTACCCTCGTCGACAAATGCAAGGAGTGCTGCTCCAATTGCCAAGGGTGAAGTCATGGTGGACGACCGTGATGGAGGGGTCGTTGTCGTCATCCTTATCCCGAATGATGACCATGATATCTGGGCATCATCGTCTGGGGTGATTCTATTTGTACTCTCCGTATAGATGATGATGCATATATTTGATAAGCGATTGGCAATGTCCTACTTACGCCTCCAGTCCTTTTCCTCCTCCTCCGGATCTGGTATCAAGACGTCTTTTCCTTTGACTGGTATCGGCTTAGGAAATACAATAGTCATCAAATGTGTAGGAACCTTTACTGAAGTCTGTATAGATTCAGCTCTTATAGGTGCAGACAATCGTCGTATGGCTGAAAATGAAGGAACCTATTTGTGTTTGTGAGGATTCCTGTTGTTGGAGCTAGTAGAATAGCCTATTCTGGCTATCCCTAGTTGACTGAGAACTTGAATTGGGTGCTTGATGCCCAGATGGTCTTTGGCCAACCCTTGTCCAGGTTGATAGACCAAAGATAACATTTATTGGCTTACCAACATTACCTCGGCGGAACCTCTGGGTATAAAAGGTGTCGACGTTGGGATTTTTATTTGTCCCTTCTCTGTTCTTGTCTTTTGGTGTTCTCATGTTAGGTGAGATTTGTTTGAAAAAATAAGTTGTGAAAAGGTTTGACATGTATATGTCAACGATTGGACTGTAAGAGTCACCAGTTGGTATTTTTAAATGGTTGCACCAACTCAACCGAGAAAAGGTTTGCACATTGACATAGTGATGTGACACTATTTAACTGGTTTATGAAACCAAGATTCATTAGGGTCCGGGGGCTTTATTATGCAGAGGGAAGGTGTTAGGCACCCCCCGAAATATGTGTTACCAAGGTGACCGCCACTTTTTAATTAAACTGTTATCTGAATGCGTGTGTGTGTGTAGATCAATGTGCAATTATCTGGAAGTAGTGTTATGCCTCGTATGCACCTATATACAAAGGGTTTAAATTTTGTATAAAAGTTCAGTTTTAACAAGATATAACAATGATGTTTTGTAAAAGTGGTTTTTTCAAACTCTTGTGCTCAATAGTAATTGAGGCATTTGATACTTCCATTTCATTATATATTCGACTTTGTTGCTTTTTATTTTTGAGATGCGAAGCATTTTCGAGAAAATAAGATAAAAAGCAGTGTCAAACTCCTTCTGGGCATGAGAGCCGTCTAAGGACATTTAAACACCGTGAATAATTTACAAGCCATGTACAGTTGAAAATGTACATCACGGGAACAGAATCTAGATTCAGTAGACTGAATCCGTGATCACATGATTCCAAGGCTCACATGATGTAGCAATTCGTATGAAAGCTGTAAATAGTTATATATATATATATATATTTATAAGCTATATATATATATATGTGTGTGTGTGTGTATATATATATATATACAGACAATCAACCACCACGAAGCACCACCATGGGGGATTGAAAAATATAAATAAAGAAGTAAAAACGATCAACCACCTCGGAGTAAATTCCAGGCGGGACGAAATGTAAATAAAGTTGTAAAAAGCCACGAAGTAAACTCTAGGCCTAACAGAAATGTGTATATATATATAAGCAGTATACGCTCCGGATGTAAAATCCAGGCTCATCGAACAGAGTTTGACAACAATTTATATATAAGCATATATATAAAAGCAATAAACGCTGCGAATGTAAATTCAGGCTCAATCGAGGCATAACTCAATTATATATATATATAATATAAATTTATATACAAAAGAAATAAAAAGCCACGAACCGAAGTCTGGACACACACACACAACACAACTCTCAACGTGAATAACAATGTGTGCAAAAAGTTTGGAAAAGGCTTTAGATGATGTAAAAAGGCTTACAGTGGACTGCCAAAGAAGACTTCAATAACTTTAAATGGATGAACACTCGGTTTCGACCAGTAAAAAAATAGCCAAATATAAGCTCACAAGTGTTTGAAATGAGAAAGCAGTCAATTTATAATGTGTATAGAGCAAATTGGATAGGGCTTCCTCGCTTTTTCTCTTTGCAAAATGGCTGCCCCAAGCCCTCTATTTATATAGGGGAGCCAGGTGTGTACATGTGGCATTGCAGATGCACTGCTGTTTGCCCGGTTCTCCCCTGGCTCCACAGTCCCGCCATCTCGGAAATGCGTGCATGCGTGTAACATATTATTCGCTTAAACTTTTTGAACTTCAATCCGGGCATCCGATCAAGGTGTATAAGACCTTTTACGACATGGTATTGTCAAGATCTACACAATGACATGGGATAAGAGGTTGTACGAAGTCGGGAAGATGGGACCATCCCTAGGTCTTCAAGCTTCAAATTCTATCGGTTGTACTGTCTTTGTGGAGTTGTCACTCGGAATTAGAGCTATTTATTCTTGTAGAACTATTCTATGTAGCATGTATGTTAAAATATTATTGAGATGGCGCGTTGGGGATTGAAGGGGGAAAATGACAATTTTGCCCCTGACTGAGGTTATCTCTAGTTTTGGGCTGATATAATAGTCGTTGCTTAGGGTTATCTCTGAGATTGGGCTATTGCAAGTGTTGAACGTCCTCAGGGTTTTCTATGAGGTATGCCTGACCTCCCTGGATTATCTCCTGGTTTGGGACTTAGTGCCTCGGGGCTATCACCGAATGTTGAAGCTAATCGCAGGGGTTTGAAACAAGCATTTTCATTGTTATCTCCGGAACTGCAACTGCATTTATCGGGGTTGTCTTTGAGGTTGGTTTTGACACTCCTGGGGTTTTCTTTAGGACTGGAACTGAATATCTCGGGGTTGTCCTTGAGATGGCAAACTTCTCCGGTGTTATCTTCAGAACTGGAATTATATTCGTCCGGGTTATCTCTGAGGTTTAAACTGAAGATCTCGGGGTTGTCTTCGGGACTGCAACTATATATCTCGGGGTTGTCTTCGAGATGTAAAATTGAGTATCCCAGGGTTGTCTCCGGGACTGTGTTGATTTGACTTCCAGGGTTATCTCTGGAAATGATTTTTCCCTAATGCAAGGTTAGTAACAGGAATGCATAATTTCGAGTGTCTACAGATGCCCTTCTTTGTCATATTCATGCAATGTAATGGCATGGGTAGGATAAAGAACACTACACACTTGAAACATGACAAGATATTCATGATGCAATGTCCTGCAACATGATGTAAATGTATGATGTATGTGGTTCGTTGGACTATTTTCCAACGGGATGTGTTGACCGTTTGCTCCCATAACTTGTGATGGGGACTGGAGTTATCACAGATATCTCTGATGAACAGCTTGGATGTGTGCTCCAAAGTGTTCAAGAACTTCCAGGATGTTGACATTGGGGTTATCACCAAAGTCCTTAATCCTTGGTACAGACTTCCCATTGAGGATGTACCTATTATATACGAGAGACCAGTGGGGATGTATTCTATCAGTTGAAGACGTGTATAACATATTCCATCATCGGTCCTCCCCGATTAGGATGTTCTTCCCTGGTTGGTATCTCTAGGTCCTTCCAGTGTTCTATTGGAGTTACTGCCAACAGTTTATGTTTGTTAGGGTTGCCTGACCCTTGTTGACATATACATCAACAGATAAAATCCCTGATGGGGATAACGTCGAGGCTGCTTGACCTTTGTTGACATGTGCATCAATGGCTGAAATCATCGGATGGCTTTCGATGCTTCGATGGATTTTTCTGTCGTCGGATGAGTGTTGTCAAGGTTGCTTGACCTTCGTCGACATGTGCATCAACGGCTGAATTGTATGAAGTTTTCGCTAGGGTGATTCGTGAGGTATTGTCGGATGTAGTTTTCAACAGTTGTGATCATTGGTATAGTAAGCCTGTGTCTGGGTGAATACCAATGAATGCCATGTAGACCTGTAGTTTGGTCCATGAAAACCAGGATTTCAGGCTTTTCCACTCGATCGCGTAGCATTCTTTGTCCTAATTTGGCTTTTTCAGCTTGTGAGATCTCCTTTGCAACTCAAAATGGACCGAGCCGGAGGGGTGGGCCCTACACAAGGGAGCCGTAGGTACACCTGTGGCCAACCGTGGGTGGATTTAAGCTACATGTTGCTTTCACAAGTCATTTTCAAACTGCGCCACACAGAGAATTCAAGAGCTCTTCAGATCTGCTGAGTTTGGGCGTCTTTCTGCAAATTTTTTTACCGTACAAGTGTTTCACACTATCCTAGTAACGTATTCATGTCTTCTTTTCCAGTTTCTATCCGTTGGAAAATGACTTATCATATGAAATGCGTCTAAACACATAGTAGTGAATATGCATGTTCATATGACTTAAATATTCAACATAGTAAATATTAGTATTAAACCATGCTGAACACAATGATGTGAAAAAAATTAACTTTTGAAATAATCAAATTGGTACCTTTTTCTGTTATTTTTTGTCCTATTTGAGGACAAATGAGCAAAGGTATTAAAGCAAAATAATCTAGGTAATTAATCTACCATCATGGATTGTGGATTTGATTTTTGTATGCATGCAGGATGTTTATAACTGTGGGTAGGTGTGCTACTAAATGGCCATATAGGCATGCCTATATGCATATTGATAGTCCTGTTTACAAAGGAGACTTTGACAAAATTTTCCAAAAGTCTAGGCATTAGGTAGACATGCATTTTTAACTCTACTGTAGGTGTATGTTAAAGTAATGCATGAATCCATATAGTCATAAAATGCATTTGAAAAGCTCCAGGTTAGAATTTACCACACCCTTTCTGAGGTGATTTGGAGACTTGTGTCCAGATATTACGAATCCGGATCAGCTGAGTAGTTCCCACAAGACCACTTCAGGTGTGCGGAGGAGGGCTTCTGAAGTGCCTCGACCCTGTTCAGTTAGACAACCTCGTCGTTTGGTGGAGGCGGTGATACGTCCTATCCAGGTTGATGTACCAGATGTTGAGGACGAGGAGGAGAATGCACCGGCTGCAGCTCTAGCTCCTGCTGCTTATGCTCCCCGTAGGGATCTTCCAGGCATTCAGGTGGCAATTCCAGATCTTCTGGGTGATTTGAGCGCCACCCCTTGTTGGTTGGAAAACCGATCACTAAACACGCGCAAGTATACGCGGTCTAACAAGTAATACAATGATAAGTAGAATGTTGTACCCATGAGGAACTATGACTAATATTTACCAAGTACCGACTGTGTATCACTAAAGTCTTATTCGAACAGGAGTAAATGGAAGTGTGATTACTCTAGTTAAAACTAATTAACAAAGCGAGTAAATGGATAACGAATGGTAATTGAAAAAAATACAAGTTAAGGTCACAACTTCACCCCACACAGGCATTCTGTCGAACACCTGGTGTGCTATGCTTCATCAAACTAGTTACCCTTCTCTCTTTGGTCTTAATGGTCACGATAATTTGTCGACCGAGAACACACAGGTGCCTATACACCTCTGTCGAGGTATGCACAAACATATCCTCTCCAGATCCATCTGAAAGGGAATAGAAAAGAAAAGTGTTAGAGTTTATGCCCTAGAGGCCAATTATTTGATATAATTGCTTAACGTTTTGATATTATATTTGATTAAATAAATTAATGATTTTATTATGGTTTTATTTACTGTGTTATATAAATGTTAACATAATAAAAATCCTTAGAATATTGATACAAATAATATATTTTCAAGTATATGACTTGAACATGAGATTATATATTTACAATTAGTATCATTATTCTTAAATGTCCCTAGTCGAGTATCATTGTTGATGGGACAACAATGATGCATTAAGACTAGTATGTGGATTGACTGATGACCAAATCTCATTGGTCATAAATATATGAGATATTAAGTCAATGCATAGGTACATGTTAGAGAACGATGTACTGGACATACCCACCATGAGAATTCTATGTGGAGCATTATGCGAAGTGTCATTAGCAATTCTCATAGTTACAATGATGTAATGGTCCTCCGACCTGAAATCACTATATTTCTTCACAGGAATTTATGTACTTTGATATCATCAAATGTCACCTTTAATAGGGTGGACTATAAAGGTGATTATTGGGTACATCATGAATCGTCTGAGGAATATGAGTGATCTAGATGGAATTTAACCCTCCTATGTATTAGGGGTGATATCCATAGGCCTCTTGATTGAGTAGGACTATGAAATGCATGGCCATGCTCAAATAGTGATTTGTTTCATATAGTCTACTCATTGATCAAGAAAAACTCAAATTAAATTATGAAGAGTATGACACATTCCATGACTCGAGTTTAATCTAGGATATTAATGTTAAAAGGATTAAATTACATTGAAACATTGGTTACGAAAAGGTTGCATCGAATCATCGATCTTATTATTACTTGGGTAGCAGTGATGCATTACAAGATGTCGCTCACTGTTTATAATTTTATAATATGATTTTAAAATTATTGCCAATGTAATAATAACCTATAGGGTCACACACATAGAACGTAATTTAAAAAAGGAAATTAATTTAAATTATAATGATTTAAATATATCAATATGATTGATGGTATTTTAAATCACGAATTTAAATTAAAAAGGTTAATTTGTATATATGTATATTAATTAAGTAAGACTTAATTAAGATATATATAAATTCAGATTTCAATAATATTAGGTTTTGATTAATTCCTCCTAACTGCTATATATATGATATATATCAGTCACTTTAGGGATTATGTCAAAATAAAAAAAAACCTAGCCGCTCTTAGAGAGAGAATAGAGAAAACAGTTTCAAAAATCCTCAACCTTGGTGGCTAGTACCGCGGTTCCTTCTTCTGTAGATCGTAGGACGATTCGCGAAGCATTCGTGTGGATACCGTAGAGATGCAGTTCATTTGGATTGTGTTGGAGATTCGATCGTATCAATTCCATTTTCTTAATCGCGGATTGCGTTGGAGATTCGATTGCTTCAATTTTAGTTTCTTAATCGGTATAATTTCTTACCACTGAATTAATTTTTTTCGCATGGATACTATTTTAGGGTTTCAGAATTGCCTTTAAATTGGTTTATTTCCGCTGCATTTTTGTGTCAAAACCCTACGAAAAGAACGTCCAAGCTAGATACAATCCTACACATGTTTATGCGAATTAATCATAACAATGAATTAAGCATAAGTTCTCAATTAGGTTGCACGTGGCACACATATATATGTCTATTCTACGCACAACTCATGCAATCAAAACCCACAATCACATTCTAATATATTTAGGTGTAAATCTATAATCCTTCTGTCGATATCAAGTAGTTTACCAAAATCATCACTAATGTCTTAGTGAGAATCATTAAGCACAAATATATTAAATCAAATCATATGGTGTCAACCAAAGAGATAAGACAGTCAATTTAAATAACAAAGGGTTCCATTATAACCTTACAGCTAATATTCAGTTCATAGCTATTGAACAAAATACAAGTAGCACTAAAGATAACATTTATAGATTACAAAATTATAGGAAATAAATGGATAAGAGGAAACTCTGTCAAAACCCTTCAATCTCCACGCATTCCGCTCAAATCAAGCTTTCCAATCCGTGTTGCTCACTACTTTTGTCGCTCCACGAATTTGCCAGACTTCTCCCTAATCTACCTAATCTATATTTTCAAACATCAACTAAGAGAAAGGAAGAGAAATTACAGAAGAAAACTAATATAAGCTAAACTATACTATTCTAAGGTCTCCTAAGATATATGTTATGAGAGATCTCAAATGCAGAGGCTATCCTTCGTATATATCTATTTTTCCTTCCAGCTAGGTCAAAATCGAGTCAAGTCCTGCTGGGCACGAGAGGTCGTATTGCACATGGCCCGATAGATTTAAGGGTGGCGAAATACCATTTCACGTGTGTGAAAGAAACTGGAGCTCAAGCTGCAGCGCGAGTCCATATAGTGTCGATGTATGCTGTATTTCGCCATGGTGACGTCAGTCGGAAAAAGCAGTCTTGTGTATACGACCAATAGGCTTGGCATTGGCGTCGCGGCGCGAGTATGAGAAATATGACCGTTTTTCCCCTGAATGCTAGAAAACACCTGATAAGCCCTACATTGCATCGATTAAGCATAATAACACTATAATTATATAAAACCATATAAAATCTACGAGAAAAGGTAACTATTTAAGTCATAAAGTATCCGATTCGCAGGTATAAATCACACTCATCAAATACCCCCAAACTTATGTCTTTGCTTGTCCTCGAGCAAACTATCTAACACAACACTAACAATAGTAAAACACCCGCGAAAGAAAAATAAAACAGTAAAGTAGTATCATGGCTTCAAAGCTAGATCATAGCTACTCCAAGAGAATAGGGCAAACATATATATGAATAAGGGTTCATTCAATTTCAAGCATAAGACTGTATTCGATCCATTCTATATGTGTGTGTGGAGACCAACCGTCCTAACTAATCATAGCTTAAATAAGTTCGCACAGTCGATTGTTAATAATAATATGCACACTGCGCAACTTAAATATTAAACAAGCATTAAGAATAAGACGCAAGTGCAGGAAAAGATCAAAAGACTCTAGCATGGACGACAAAAAATCGACTTTGACGGGTCCTTAATTACCTCAAAGCTATTCAGAACTACCCATGAATGAGCTTTTGATCAGTGACTCCCAAGCCAGAAGACTTTAGGGCACTAGGTGTAGAACACCCCTATGAATCTAATAACTTGAGCAGTAAAGGCCATGTAATCAACATAAGTCAACTAAGACTTTACAACAAAAACGAAGATTATTTAGCGAGTGCATTTTATGCTCCATCTCGATATCGGTCTTGCGTTTATGGGAAAGTACGTTTAACGGTCCATCTCGACCCACCGTAAAACTTTCGATACAAACTCATCTTTTCTATTTTTATTCTCATTTCATTCATTTGTTTTATATATGTCAACATGCCAGAATCCAAGATCCAATACTGTATAAACATCTAAGTCTTTTATTACCTTGTAAAAATGAAAGTTTATAAGAGTGAACAAACTCTCAAAGCAATAAACATGCGAACTAAATTCGGGAAAAAAAAAAACTAGTTAACATAGTTTGTTGGTGCTTGCTAAGAAGGACTGATCAATAACAGTCTAAACTTATCGATTGAACAACCATAGCTCATACATGCTTGACACGACTCTAAGAGATAGACAAAATTACTTTGTGCTTGTCATCAGCCACAATCAAAAATTAATGATAAATAAAACACCCTTGCTAAATAGCAGCTCAAAATAGGGTAAAAAGGCCATTCAAATGGCACAAGCATCTAAATATGTATAAGCCCCAAAAAGATAGCTATAAACCACAAACATGCTAATAAAAATCAAAGCATTAATAAATAAAAACCAAAAACAGTACATGGCATCCATAATGATAAAAATCCAAACATAAACTCGCAGTTCAAAATGACTGCACCACAATACTGATAATAAAATACTAAAGTATGGCAACCTAACATGGAAGTACGGAAATAAACATATAATAGCCAAAAAAAACCCCAAACTTGAGCGAGAAATGCCATCATTGCTAAATATATGTCAAACGATACAAGAGGGCTTCCCTAAAGATTGCTCACTCAGCAGCTGCATCATACTCATCAGCCTCGGCGGGCGGTGATGGTGGAGGGTATGGTGGGAAGACAAGAGGCTCTGGGACTTGGTATGGCATGAACTCATCGTTCTCGCCATAATAGGCAGGTTAGATGCTCTGTATAGTGTTTACCATTTCACTGCATCTTTGCGATAGCTATATCCGACCTACGAGCCACTTCTTTGCTATATGTGCTCAGATCGCCTCTATGCCTCGGCGTTGTGCTTTTGGTGCAACAAGGTGAGGGACGCCATGGTGTTTGCCAGTAGACCCTGTGCAGCTGGGCCTGCGCCTGAAGGCTGCACCTATTCTGGATCTGCTGTAGGAGGTGGTGTTGTAGGTGGCTCATAGCCTTCACCTCTAACATGAGACTCTGCCCCATCCCACACGTTGAAGCGTGAGATTGTCTGATGGTCGATGACTACCATTGGAGGCAGAGCTATCTCCTCTAGCCCCCACTGAATACCTGCATGCTTGCATAAGTAGGTGATCAATGATGGATGTGGAAGTCCCGAAGCGATGGTACTCTTGATTGCCTTGAGAATTAACTCGTGAATAAGAACTCCAATATCCACATGCAGACCCGTGACAATGACGAATAACAGAATTGCCCTATCTTTGGTCACATCGCTCAGGTGCCGGGTAGGAATCATATTAGCGCAAATGAAGCTGAACCACGCCTTCCCATAGCGACTGAGCGCTAAAATCGGGAAACTGGTCTTTTCACCTGTATAGTCATTCTTCTGCCGTGTGGTTCCGGGCTTGTAGAGCCTCTTGATGATATCCTCAAGGTCATAACTGCGGAGTCCCGACTCCATATAATCCTTGCCCTCGTAGTTGGGCATGGCAAACAACAGTGCATTGATAGCTTAACTTCCAAACGCCACTAAACGGCCCCTGACTTGAACAACATCATCACCTTCGGCATTGGCGTTCGCATAAAACTCCCGAAACACATATACAATAGCTAACCCGGGTGGTTTTGTGAAACAGATCCATTGGTATCCTGAAATCATGGCCAACAACTCGCCATCCTTTTTGTCGGGCCTCAACCCCCACTCAGGAATCAAGTTTCGCGTGACAAAAGAGGTTTTGTATCTTTTCAATGCCTCTTCGCTCAAAAATTTCGTGTTGTCCCAAGCCTGTGTTGCGGCGGATGAGGAACCGCCAATGCTAAGTCGTTGCCTCTTTGGTGCCATTTCAAAAATTAAAGCAGTTGGTATGAACACTAGTAAAAAAAACCCAACTCAAACTCCCCCAAACCTTTTGCACATAAACCCAATGTAATAGCAATGCCAAATCAGCCCTAAACTTTCAAATTCTCTCTCAAACAATTAGTCGAGCACCTAGTGTGCGATCTTCAAAACCAACTTGGACAGCTTTTATTTGAAAATACTTTCCCCCAGATTTTCGTCAGCGGAAATCAAACCAAAGTACAACAAGAAAAACAACACAATCCCATTGATTTGAAATCAAAACAGAATTGACAAAAATTCCTAATTACCTTAAGTGGGAAACCATAGTTTGAGAAATGTGTGGGCGATTCTGACAAGCAATTGATGGCTCTTGGATTGTTTTGGTGGTTGGAGATGAACAATTGATCACGACTGTAATTTTGTGGGAGGGGCTTGGGTTGTTGGGCTGCTGAGGTTTGTGATGTCCTTTTTGATGCCAAGTATGTTCGAGAAAGAGGATAGGAATGGCACGAACTGCAGGCCAAAAACTGCCTTTAAATACCAAAAATTTGCTTTCTGTACATGAAAGTGCCAAAGCATTGTTGGTTGGTATGCTTGGAAATAAATTAATTAGGGTGAGGCTAGCTTCAGCTATTGGCTAACCTTGCTATTGTTATGTGGCACTGCGGCGTAGAGTGGGAAAACCAAGCTTTTGGACCATTGTATGCTATGTACGGGTACAGGTATACACTTGTTGACGTCGTCATGCATGAGGGCCATTTTATGTGTTTTTCCTATCTGTTTTTTGCAATGCCAAGAATAAAAACTACACTACAAAGGCAAACATACATTATTAAAAACACAATATAAACTATTGTAACTCTGAGATTGATATACAATACAACATAATAAACATGATGCTTGCAGATGATAGACATAAAAACATTAATGCACAATCTAACAGCTATGTTAACAACTAAAGTGAACAGACACAAAGTAAACTAGACATAAGTAAAGAAAACAGATAAAATTTATACCGAGATGGGGGTGCCTCCCCATCAAGCACTTGTTTTAAAGTCGTCGGCTTGACTATACCGATGCCGTTCAATCCCGTTCATAAGAAAAAATGACCATTTCATGCTGCCTATTCGTCAATTCCTTTGGATTTTTGGCAGACATGGATGATGGATCATCCTTGTTTCCTTCATCCATCTAGTCATCCATCAGCACAAAGAATCTTTCGCCACTTGAATTATCCACTAATTCGCCTATATCATTAAGTTGAAAGCGTTCTTTGTGCTCTATTGGGCCCTCTCGGGTTTCCAAAGTCATGAGCGTGGTTTCTAACTGTTGATTACTATTGACAGTGTACCCACTGATGATCCTCTTTTCTCTTAGCTCAGCCTCCGCAGGTTGGTCAATTTGCACATTGACATTGCCCTCAACACTTTGGTGAGACTCATCGCCTTCTCCTCGCATATCCACCGTGCACTGCTCTACTACTTCATCGTCGAGATCAATTATGACCGGTAGAAAATTTGGCGGTGGATTTGTAATGGCAATGACGAGTTGTCCCAATTGACTTTTGAGGCTCTGCAATGCGGCTTCTTGGCTTGCTATCCGAACCTCATTTTTCTCAATAAAGTTGGTGACAAGCTCTTCAAGTCTGTTCTCTTCTTCTTGTGTTGAGTACTCAGAAAAGCTATCATTGGGTCGAGACGTCAACTCATATTGCGGCGGAGACTGATATTCAAACTGAGAGGCATGATTCAGATCATGATATTTCTCTTGACTGTTATCTCAAGAGTTTGGATAACCCTGGCTGTTTGGATGATAGGAGATCGGTTCAAAGTCAGCTCGTTCCTGACCGTAGGCATTCTGAGTGGACTGACACTCAAGATTGTCAAAAAACCTCAAGGCATTTGCAATTTGAACTTGCAATTACTCGAGTCCTTCTTCCAAGCTTGGTTGCGTCGTCTCCTCATAAGGCCATTGATAACATTGATCGTCCATAATCTGTAAACTTAAAAACAAAAAGAAAGGAAGATCAAACAAATAAAAGAAATATATATATATATATATATGCTTAAAGTAAGACTAAATTGATGGAAATCAATATTGGACAATATTAGAATAATAGTTCCCCGGCAACGGTGCCAAAAACTTGTTGGTCAAAAAACTAATCACTAAACACGCGCAAGTATACGCGGTCTAACAAGTAATATAGTGATAAGTAGAATGTCATACCCACGAGGAACTATGACTAATATTTACCAAGTACTGACTGTGTATCGCTAAAGTCTTATTCGAACAACAGTAAATGGAAATGTGATTACTCTAGTTAAAACTAATTAACAAAGCGAGTAAATGGATAACGAATGGTAATCAAAGAAAATACAAGCTAAGGTCACAACTTCACCCCACACAGGCATTCTGTCGAACACCTGGTGTTCTATGCTTCATCAAACTAGCTACCCTTCTTTCTTTGGTCTTAATGGTCACGACAATTTGTCGACCGAGAACACATAGATGCCTATGCACCTCTGTCAAGGTATGCACAAACATATCCTCTCTAGATCCACCCGAAAGGGAATATAACAAAAAAGTGAAAGTAGTATGCACACAAGCCAATCATGTTTGATGATAAAGCATATACTTTGTAACAATCTTATTCATTTATTAATAAAAAGTATTAATTTATTAAAGGCTTTTAATTATCTACATGATGCTGTTTTATAATATGTGATAAACCCATAGTTTTAAGCAATGCTTTTAGAATAATGATGATGATCATTCTAATGAGATCTAAATTCTAAGAAAGCTTAAAACTAAAATAGTTCCCAATCATTGGATTACTAAATTGGGGATTAGTGAATCCGGATAGATTGGTACATACGTTGCTTGCTCATTGGATGAGGATGATTGATCTCATGATCATTTGTGTGGAGACACTAAAGCAAGTATGTAGGTGCTTATTAGAGAATAAGTTCACTGAACGTGGCTCGCTAAGGAATTCCTGTAGTGATAGTAGTACAAGTAATCCTTGGACTTGAGATCATCATAGTATCTTGTGTATGATGAGTTATACTTTGACTTATTCCTTAAGACCCTTAGGGTATATCAAAGGGTATGCTTGGGTATAATAAGTTGTACATGGAGATAATGTATGATCAATAAAGAATCTACCACTTCTAATAAAAGAAGAGAAATGTCCTATGTGATTCGATAAATGACAACCCAAAGAGTCCTTGGCAGGCGAGAATGAAATTAGAAAGGAGTTTCTAATTTGCATTATTTGGAGTTGTGCATTTAAGAGTCGAAATACATATAATTAAATAAAATAAGACTTGACAAGTAATTCCATGTCTTATATTTAATTGGGACATTGTATGGTGGAAGGATTGAATTATGCATGTAACTATTTACTCAAAGGTTCTTTAATGATTAATGTTGAAATCTATATTATCCGGAAAGTCGTTGATCGCTAGGGAGGCTTATCCCTATTGTAGAATAAATATTATTTATTTAAATAAATTAATTATTTAATTTATTTATTTAAATAAGATTAGAATTGTTCTAATTGATTTATTCACAATGGGTTTAATATGGAGAACCTAAATGGTCACACCATAAAAAGGAAGAATAATTATTTAAGAAGTAAATGGCATAATCGTAATAATATGTTATGTATATTTAATTTAATCTATGGTGATAGAATAAATTAAATAGCTTAATATTTATTATTTAATATTTTAGAAATATTAAATATAAATTAATAAGAGGAGTCTTATTAATATTATTACAATTATTATTATTTTAATTTCTAAAAGAGTTTAGGAATTAATTTAATATAAGTACTCTCATTTATTCCTAATTGGATTAGGAAGGAAAATTAGTTAAAGGAGTTTAATTAATTATCCCTAATAAGATTAGGGAGCTTAATTAATTAAAAGAATTAATTAATTAAAACCTAATTCCTTAATTGTTAAGGTGGGTTGCCCACATCTATAAATAAGAGGAGTCTTATTATGGGTGGTATGGGTTGTTGACTTTAACAAAATACGTAATAATTCCAAGTTGTTGGGAGTATGCCCTTTCTATAGAGATAGAAAACTAGGGTTAGCCATAACATCCATCTTCTTGAATTTTATTCTTCCTTGGTGGATCACCTCTAGAGGCCAAACACATGGGTGGCTAACGTTGATCAAAGGAAGGAACCAAACCGGTGGATTCAAGTTGAACGAAAAGGATTGGAGGTGAACTTGTACCTGAGGAAGCTCGATCTTCAAGGGTATGATTTTATTCTTTATCTTTTCGTTTAATTAATAATTATGCATAAAGGGTGATCCGGGTATATGGTTTGTAAATTTTTAAACTCTGATTTTTACACGCTTCCGCACTTTTATGCAATTTGATTGCGTTCTTGAATATTACAAACCTCACAAAAAGAACATCAAAGCTAGATACAATCCTACACATGTCTATGCGAATTAATCATAACAATGAATTAAGCATAAGTTCTCAATTAGGTCGCACGTGGGGCACAAATATATGTCTATTCTACGCACAACTCATGCAGTCGAAACCCACAATCACATGCTAATATATTTAGGTGTAAATCTACAATCCTTCTGTCGATATCAAGTAGATTTCCAAAATCATCACTAATGTCTTAGTGAGAATCATTAAGCACAAATATATTAAACCAAATAATATGGTGTCAACGAAAGAGATAAGATAGTCAATTTAAATAACAAATGGTTCCATTATAACCTTAGAGCCAATATTCAGTTCATAGCTATTGAACAAAATACAAGTAGCAATAAAGACAACAAATATAGAATACAAAATTAGAGGAAATAAATGGATAAAAGGAAACTCTGTCGAAGCCCTTCAATCCCCACCCATTTCGCTCAAATCAAGCTTTCCAATCCGTGTCGCTAACTACTCTTGTCTCTCCATGGATATGTCAGACTTCTCCCTAATCTACCTAATCTATATTTACAAACATCAACTAAGAGAAAGGAAGAGAAATTATAGAAGAACACTAATCTAAGCTAAACTATACTATTCTAAGGTCTGATAAGATATATGTTATGAGAGATCTCAAATACAGAGGCTATCCTTCGTATATATCTATTTTTCCTTCCAGCTAAGTCAAAATCGAGTCAAGTCTTCACAGGCACCGGAGGAGGAAATGCACAATGGCTATAACCAATAGACTTAAGGGTGGCATCATGACGCCATGTATGCGAGGAAAGAAATCGGACTCATGTTGCAGTACTAGTCCATATAGGTCGATGGTGAGCTGCAGCAATGGTCATGGTGACGTCAGGTTGGACCAGGAGGTGGCACCGCGGCGTAAGTATGAGAAATATGACCGTTTTTCCCATGAATGCCTTAAAACACCTAATAATCCCTTCATTGCATCGATTAAGCATAATAACACTATAATCATATAAAATCTACGAGAACAGACACCTATTTAAGTCATAAAGTATCTGATTCGTGGGTATAAATCCATATAGGGTCAGTGGCACTGCGGCGACATGGTGACGTAAAGCTGGACCAGGAGGTGGCGTTGTCACGCGACCAATAGTCTTGGCATTGGCGCCGCGACGCGAGTATGAAAAATATGACCGTTTTGCCCCTGAATGCTAGAAAACACCTGATAAGCCCTGCATTGCATCGATTAAGCATAATAACACTATAATCATATAAAACCATATAAAATCTACGAGAACATGCAACTATTTAAGTCATAAAGTATCCAATTCCCTGGTATAAATCCCACTCATCACCCCTCAGTTTACTGACAGGCAAATGAGGTAAAAGTTGGGTTTGATCTTCCTTTTTCGTTATTTTGAGGAGCCAAGATTTTGACATTGATTTGCATGTGATGTAGGTTCCTAACTTTACACAGCCTCGAGGGAATTGGTTCATCATACACTCCTTGTATCAGGCTCTACATCCAGATTACCGAAGTATTGTGCATAGTTGGGGCTTTGGGTACCAGAGAGGCAAGTTTTTCGGTTTGGGACCCAGGAGTTGATTCCTACATTAGAGGAGTATGAGCGGTTGATGGCCTTGCCCTTAGACCAACCTTGCGCTTGGATGGCTATTAGTGATATGAGCCGACAGTTCTTGACTCTCACCGGGTTGCGGCGTAGAGTGGTACATGATGAGATTACATTCAGTCATGTAGTGTCCCAACGTTTCTTGATAGACAAATTTGGCTCATTAGACAGCCATGCACGGCATTCTGGGGATTTCACCATACCAGAGGATCAGTGGCATGTGGCCAGAATATATGTACTCGTGATGTGTGTAGTGGCGTATGTATACATGCCACGGTATATGGATGAGCTGGACATCGGTGTTATCATGGCAGTGAGAGCTCTCATGGAGGGTCATACCATTGTACTGATAATTATGGCAGAGACGTTGAGATCAGCCACGTTTTGCCACACCTACCCTGCAAGTGTATTTATAGGCATCTTGATCATGTTGTACGTGTGGTTCATATCACACTTGAGATCGATTGACACGTTCTAATGGCATGGGTATTATTTTTACCATGAGATAGCTATGTCTTACTCTTTTCAGCCATCGAAGTGTGTAGACGCTGCATCCTGATCGTTGTTCTTGGTAGGGATTGGGGATCCATTTGGCATTCTGTCGTGTACAAGGCTCAGTTCACCCTACAATTTTATTACTCATTCCCCTGGCATAGATTATCTCTCTCTGGCTGGTTTGAGTGGCATGACTACCTACAACCCATTGGTTATGATGTCACAATTTGACCAGTTCCAGGACTTCCATCCTTTTGAGGGGGTATTAGGTCAGCGTGTGGCTTCTCACCATTTATCAGCAGAGGACCGATCCCGGGTGTATGCCTGTTTCGATCAGCGTGAGAGAGCTAATATTTTTGTTAGCCATCCGAGCTGTTCTTCAGGGTATTTTGCGTGGATAGGGACAGAAGCTGCATCGACTGCGATAGTATCCACAGTGTTGTGGATTGAGTATGTCAATGAGGAGCCCACGGAGGCTGTTGATTTCCCCACTAATGAGGAGGAGCTGTTTGCTGGTTCAAAAACAGCACTTGTTGACTCTCCCAATACTTATGCAACTGTGACTCCCCTATCAGAGTATTTAGTGTAGAGTTTTCATTTGATGACCTTCAAGAGAGATCAGGCTAGGGCATTAATGTTGATAGCTATTGATGTGAGAGATGTCGCTCTATTAGAGAGAGATGATGCCTTAGCACGTATAGATACTGCTATTATGGAGCGAGATGAGGCCAGATCATCCAGAGATGTCGTGATAGTTCAGCGGGATAGTGCTATATCTGCTGGGGATGTAGCCGTTATAGACAATACCACAATGAGGTCCCTTACTACTGGCATTATTGCAGTGATGAGCACATATATTGATGAGCACAGTGCCACTATGCAGATGGATGTAGATCTGTTAGCTCGCGTAGAGACCCTTGTACATGAGATCACAGAGTTACCTCCTTCTCCTGAGAGGGATGCCATGTTGGACTTGATAGCTCACATATACACTGATTTGTAGATGGGCTTGTATTTTCTTGCACAGACTAGCTTAACCATTTTTTCATGTACAGTACACATTGTATATATCAAACAACATTATACATAGCAGGAAATAATATTTTGATCACTTCCTATTAAGTTATGCCTTGTTGATTGCTTGATATTTTCCTATTTCTTCAGGTCTTATGATCTTGATGTATTCTGAACTCCTCCTTGATGGATGGACATTGAGATGTCTCAGGATCTTTTCAGAATGGATCATTGATCTGTGTGTATTTCCTGCCATCTTTGGTGTCTTGGGACTGGTTTCTATATATAGATATCAAGAGGAGTGTGGCTTTCTTCTCTGAGCTTGACCGCACCACAGATGGTCGCCAGTACTCCTTTGTATGGGGGAGCCTAGTTAGTTCCATCTCTTATGGATTGGTGCTTCTCTTTGAGGAATCAACCGCAGCTTAGATGGTGCCGATTCTCTTGTTTACATGGGGAGGTCAGGTAATTCCATCCCTTTAGTCTGAAGCCGATGAAATGTGATGGATTAAAGGATGAATACAGTACCGTTTGACAAGTTTTTGTGTTTTGGTAGAGGGTGAGACCGAACCATGAATGGCTTCCTACATACTCTTATTGAAGAGGAGATCGGGTCCGTGTAGTTCAAACCTGGTGTGAAGGTTCCATGTTGTATGTGGCAAAGGGGTGTAGAGATGTGTTGGTTTTTTGTTTTTGTAGTGAGAAGGTTGTAGAAATGTTTTTTGTTGTTTTTGTTTTATTGCGACTGGACCATATAAAATATGGCTCCCTACGTACTCCCGTGTATTGAAGAGATCAGGTCGGCGTAGTTCGCCACATGTTTAGGACGGTTTGCAGCCAATTGAAAGTTTGATCCCATTTTCAGGACAACTGCAGGGGAGAAAATTTGATCCCATGTAGAGGACAAACTGCAGGTGTGAAAAGTTTTAATCCCTGATGGGATAAAACTGTGGTTGTGAAAAGCTTTAAAGGCAAAGTTGTGTGAAGGATCTACCAATCTAGAACCAGGTTGCTGGTTGGAAAAGTGTGTTTGTCCCTGATGGGGCAGATGAGTGTGAAGAAAGGTTATATGTAGTGAAGGGTTAGAAAACCTGAAATGACTGGGGATCTGGTGATCCAAAACCAGGATGTTTGCTTGATGGTAACCTTAGACATAGTACCGTTTCACGGTGTCCGAGTTGATGAGCTATGGAAATTCATCGCTGTCTATTTCTTGTAATCTTAGAGCACCTCCTGTCAATACCTCCTTGACAATAAATGGGCCTTCCCAGTTTGGGGTGAATTTTCCATTAGACTTATCTTGGTTTTCAATGATCTTCTTCAAAACCAAGTCGTGTTGTTTGAACTGTCGTAGCCGGACTTTTCTGTTGTAGGATCTAGCAATCATCTGTTGGTATAACTGACCATGGAAAATAGCATCACTTCGCCTTTCGTCTATTAAAGACAATTGGTGATACATGTCTTATAACCATTGGTCTTCATCCATCTAAGCGTCTATCATCACTCTGAGGGATTCCATTTCCACCTCTATGAGAAGTATTACTTCCATCCCATAGGCTAATGAGTAGGGGGTTGCCCCAGTGGAAGTGCGCATTGATGTTCTGAAGGCTAACAGAGTTAGAGGTAATATGTCAGGCCATCCTTTGTGATTGGCGGACATCTTTTGCATGATCTTCTTGAAGATTTTGTTAGCCGCTTCAACATCACCATTCATCTTTGGACGGTAGATGGTGGAGTTTAGATGTTTGATGTGGAATTTATTGCACAACTCCTCCACCATTTTGTTGTTGAGGTTCTTAGCATTGTCTGATATAATTACCTCTGGTTGTCCATATCGACAAATGGCATTGTTTCTGATGGGATTAAATGCTTATTTCATCATTGTACTATATGTTAACTTACAAGTGAGTCACTCAACCGTTTTTTCTTACAGTCAACTCACTAAACCTTTATTTACTAACAAGCCATTAGAAAAACTGTCAAGTCATTTGACTTTAAACTGAATGTACACGTCAACAGCTGACTTGTAAAAAAAAGCTTATGTGTCTTGAATTATCCCACGTGGCATGGATTATGTGGATCTAAAAGGAAAAATTTATGGAGAATATAAAAGAATTATTTTAAAGTATAATATAAATTAGAAAAGTTAACAAAAAAAGAAAATAAATCAAATATATATTTAATTTTTTTGTAATTAATACCAAATAATTTTTTATTTAATTCTTTACAAATAATAATATAAATTAGGAAACTTTTTCAAAAAAATAAGAAAATAAATAAACAAAATATATTTAAATATTTTTGTAATGAATATCAAATGAATTTTTGTTTAATTTTTTACAAATATAATAATATAAATTAGAAAACTAAGCCAAAAAACCAAATAAATAAATGAAAATATATTCAATTATTTTGTAATTAATATCAAATGAATTTTTATTTAATTCCTTACAAATATAATAATATAAATTAGAAAAGTTTACCAAAAAAATAAGAAAATAAATGAAATATATATTTAATTATTTTTCTAATTAATATCAAATTAATGATATTTTGGTTAATTATTTACAAATATAATAATATAATTAGAAAAAATAGCCAAAAAACAAGAAAATAAATGAAAAATATATTCAATTATTTTATAATTAATATCAAATGAATTTTTATTAAATTCTTTACAAATATAATAATATAAATTAGAAAAATTTGCCAAAAAAATAAGAAAATAAATGAAATATATATTTAATTTATGATGAAAATGAAAAATATTTTAAAATATAATGTAAATTAGAAAATTTAGCTAAAAACATGGAAAAATAATTTTTTTACTTATTTTTGTAATTAATAAAATTAAAATCTTTTCAAAATAATTTTTTACGTAAATGTTTATATATGTTAGGCAAAGAATTATTAATTATTGAAAGCAAATATTATGATATATTAACAATTTATTACTATAGTATAATTAAATAAATTAAACACACTTATTTCACTATCTTTCTCTCTCTTTCTAGCACCATCATCACTATTCATCATCTTCCTCATCCAATTTAGTGCAGAAAATCCAGATAATAAAAACACTAGCAATCAACAACTAATAAGAGATGGAATAGAAATATGGTATATATTTCCTCTTTGGCACTAATAAACAAAATCAAAATACAAAAAAAAAATTGAATCAAACCGTGTGCCAAATTCAAAACTGCTACATAAAATAAAACAACCCCATGTGGCTTAAGTGCATCCGCTAGAAATCAACATTCCCATACTGTGACGCCCCCAAAATAGGTATACAACACCCATTCTGAGTCGCCAAATACATGGTACAGAGAGAAAACTACAACTTCATTATTACAATTGTCGTGTGTAATACGACAACACGTACTGTGAGTTTAAATACAAATAGTGTCTTCTAGACAATATCCACACTCAAATAAGTCCTCATTAGAATTATTCATACACTATTTTACAAAAATAGTGAGGACTGCTAAAATAACTTTCTAGAACCATCACTCTCTACCCCGACTAGTTTCTGCTATATTCTCGCTTCTTGAGAAGATAAATGGAACAACAAGGAAAAGGGTGAGCTCAACTAGCCCAGTAAAAAATATTATGACTAAGATAATATACAACAAATTATCATTAGTCTTCAACAGGGAAAAATCTGATAAAATATAATAGACAACAAGTTTTAGATCAACAAATCGTGAAAGCGACAATCCATTAGAAGAGTCACGTAGAGAATGAATTCTACTATCTTCTAAGATTTAAAAATCCATCATCAATATTTTATCCCTGTAACAACAATCAATATACATCTTTAATCAAATATTCATCTTTTCACTACAAGCCAAAGATATTCATTTGTATCACCAGTCGGTCATGTTCATCTCAACACATGTTCATCTTTGCACTACGGGCCAAAGATATTCATCAGTTAATCATCAATCTTTGCACTACAGGCCAAAGATATTCAGTAACATCATCATTTAAGACTGAGGGTGATGAAAAATATTTTAAAGAAAACGAATCCAGTGAGATAGAAGGACAAATATTAGGGATTCGTATTACAGTTTATACAAGATCAATAATACTCCATAATAAACTATAGTGGAGTAAAATTCAAGAATGAAGATCAAAACATGGATTAAATTTCAAGAATAAGGGTCACAATTGATAACTTGGAAGAATTTTTTTTTTTTATTTTTTTTGCGAGCAAGTGCCGTGAGCGAAGAATGAATAGTACCGTGAAACGATGACAAGTGAACGATGAAAGTGAGCAAGACACGTGAAAGCGATGCCGTGAAAACGATGCCGTGAATAGTAAGCGTGAACGATGCCGTGAATAGTACCCAGTCATGAAAAGTTCCAAATTTAATAAAAAGTTCAGACCAATTTTTCGATGAAATGATTTTAGATGAAGCGAAATTTTTAATCATTTCAGAAATTATAGAAGCAATACTTACCATAGTAAGTTCAAATTTAAGAATACGAGAAGAAATAATATCGCTTACGTAATATGGAGTATGAAAGAAAATAATATTTCTCACGAGTGTTGCAATAAAATAATATCCTTTACCTTAGTAGAAACTAGATTTGACTGGAATATCAGATATTATTATGAGAAAATCTTGCAAAAAAACTACGCTCAAAATATTCTTATACTCTAGAAAATACTCACAATACTTTAGAATAAGAATTTCTGATTATGAAGGTTTGATTGAGGAAGGAAGGTTATCCCTCTATTTATAGTGTAGGACGGAGGAAGAATTAAACAAGGCTGCCTAATTTTCCTCCGCCCACCTGTCTAACTTTTCCCTCTTTTCCACTCCTGCCCAACCATTTCTCTGCCAACTCCTTATTTTCAATGCCTAACTCTCAATTGGGGCCACCATTGGAGAAAAACTTTGCAGGCAACTTTCCACCACCAACCATTACTAATAACACATGCATATATATAAATATACCTATATATATATATATATATATATATATATATATTATATTAAACAATTATAATATATTAAAATATTGAATATTTTATCAAAGAAATAATTGCAATCCCACAGAAAATATGTCAACTTTCAACAATTATTTCATGCTAAAATTCTTTCATTTATATCCACATAAAATAAATAAATCCATCATTTATATCCACATCAAATAAATATTTCCTTATCATATAAATCAATAATTAATTATTCACAATTAATATTACAGAATCACAATTATGACAACCAGGCCGTTCTGAGGAAATAGGGGGCTTTCCAATAAGGATTTCTCCTTCTTGGTAGCAATTAGGTGACCAAACCTCTCCTCGATGAGAACTTTCTAGACATTGCCAATAATGTTATCTAATAATATTATTTAAATAATATGAATTATTGATCGATAATGGAAAATCTTTGTGCGATGACAATTATTGAAACAACAATGATAATATTAAATATCAACGACAATTATTGAATCAATAAAATAAAATATTTAACAATAACCACTGTAGTAATTATTGAGTAGTGCCTTTTACGTAAGAATTAATAATTCAACAATATTGTGCAATCTGGTGTACTCTCTTGTGCAACCACCAGCGTAGACATCGTATTTTAACCACCGGGTAATCCAAGCGGTGTTAATTGGTAACAATTACGCAGTTATTTATAAAAACTCAAATTTGTCATTCTCTTCATCCAATAGTTATTCTGTTATGGGGCCCCCAAATGGCTGCGCCGTCGTACGAATATTCCCCGACAACAAGAATATTCCACGACCAAACGAATATTCCCCGACAAAATGAATATTTTATAACCACTTGTTTATTTTGCAAAATTTGCACATTTCACCCATAACCAAAGTATTATATCAAATTATCACCTTAATATTTCAAGATAATAAATAGACAAATTAAATTTTATTTATAATAAGTTGGGGTCTTACACATACAACATTGTTGAAAAAGCTAAGATTTGAAATCCCCACCCCAGATTTTTGACAAAAAGGAAGTAGAAACCAAACATAAACAAATATGATTATTGGAATACAACCAAGATCAATTAGTTTCATTTAAACATGGAACCACGAGATAAGCGCCAAGCGTAGCCAATAAAAGCCGCAAAGTACATATTGAAACCTTGAGGTGTGCTCTCATGATCTGCTTCATCTTTCTCCAGATCTTGTTTTGATCTCGTCGGTACCTGCTTCATCTTATCTTATTTTATTCTGTTGGATCTAGGTTTTGATTGAAGCATCTGTTGGATTAGTTTGATGAGGCGGCTATAATAGAGGGCTAAGACAAAGAAAGGGATAGAAATTAAAATTTCAGAGATATGTAAGAAATAATTTTATTGAATTAATTTTAATGTTTAATAAATATGATTTGCCATATTTACCCTCAAATGATTAATAATTATAAAAAAATATTTGAAATAATTTTTAAAATTACACATAAGAATATTTATGCCTAGTAATTTATTTATATTGATAAAAAAATAAGCCACGTAAGTGCGCCACGTCAAAGTTCTATTACAAATTTAACAGTCAAGACGAAATTTAAATTTTTTGTTAGTGAATAAGGGTTCAGTGAGTTGACTGTAAGAAAAAAAGGTTGAGTGACTCAGTTGTAAGTTGACATATAGTATAATGACCGAATAAGCATTTAACCCGTTTCTGATGAAAGCAATAATGACTTCTTTGGTAACCTTGGGGAAAGAGGCTGCTTCTACCCATTTAGTGAAGTAGTCGATCATGGTGAAGATAAACTGATGCCTATTACTGGCTTTGGGCTCGATTGGCCCGATCACGTCCATTCTCCACATTGAGAAGGGTCAGGGCGAACTCATATTGTGGAGTTCCCTTGGAGGGGCGTGGATAGCATTCGCATGAATTTGGCATTGATAACATCTCTTGACGTGATCATCACAGTCAGCCTTGAGAGAGAGCCAGTAATGCCCTATTCTTAGGATCTTTTTAACAAGTAGAGGGTCACTCATGTGTGGACCACATACTCCACCATGGATTTCATCTATGAGCCTCTAAGCCTGGTCCTTGTCCAAACATCTGAGGAGACCAAGTCCTACATCCCTTTTGTAGAGTGCATCTTCGCTCAGGTAGAACTTCATAGCCAGTCGATGGATCCGCCTTCTTTTAGTCGGGCTCGCCTTAGCATGTGTAGATCCATCTTGATAGTACTCCTTGATATGCTGATACCAAGGGTGTTGGATGGGAGGTAGCTCATCCGATACTTCTCCAATATTATTCCCATAGGTTGGTGCCTTTTGTTGGGAAAATGTGAGTGTTGGCATGTTTTCCTTGTCAGGTATGTTGATCAATGAGGCCAAGGTTGCTAGCGCTTCAGCAAAGTCATTCCTATTCTGAGGAATGTGGAGGAATGATATTTCTTCAAACTCCGAAGCCATCTGTAGAGCCTGTCGATGGTAAGGCGGAAAGTGTAGACCTTTGGTGTGATAGATTCATGTTGTTTGTCTGATTACCAATTCAAAATCCCCAAAGACAGTTAACCGTCTGATACAGCTTCAGATTCAAAATCTTTCATGTTTACAGCTTCATCAAAATACATCTTTCATGCTTGGTGTGCATCGTACTGATGGTGTTGCTGAATTGTCATTACCCCTTCATTGGGGAAGTATGTTTCCAAAGGTTTGAAATCCCCTGAAGGTACGGCGGCCAGTTGATCCGCAATTCCTTGACCTTTTATAGACTTTTGCGTCACGTAGGCGATGTCAAATTATTGTAGGAGCAACTGCCATCTGGACAGTCGACAATTTTAACATGGGTTTACTGAACACGTACTTGAGAGGATCCACACGGGATATGAGATGGGTTGTGTGACCATGGAGGTAATACTGTAACCTCATGGAAGCCCATGCTAAAGCACAACAAGTTTTCTCAATCAGAGTTTACTTGTGTTCACTGTTGCTGAATCTTTTGTTGAGGTAGTAGATAGCTCGCTCTTGGCCTCTATCGTCTTTTTGTCCCAGCATGTAGCCCATGGCATTATCACTGATGGATAGGTACATGAACAGGGGAACATCATCCCTGGGTGGTACTAAAAAAGAGGCTTTGACTAGCTGCTCTTTGATTGTAAGGAAGGCCTTCTGGCACTCATCATTCTATTTCATGGAAGAGTTCTTCATTAACAACTTGAAAATAGGTTCACAGGTTGCTGTGAGTTGGAAGATGACCCTGCTAATGAAGTTGATTCTTCCCAAAAATTCCTGTATTTCCTTCTCTGTCTGAGGAATGGGCATTTTCGTAATGGCCTGGATTGTGGTGGGATCCAGCTCAATCCCCTTGTGGCCAACTAGGAATCCTAGCAACTTGCCTGATTTAACGCCAAAGGCGTACTTGGCTGGATTCAACTTCAAGTTGTACTTACGCAACCTGTTGAAGAGCTTTCTGAGATGATCTAAGTGGTCTTCCTCACTTCGGGACTTGAAAATGTTTTCATCCACGTATATCTCTATCTCATTGTGCATTAAATCGTGGTAAAGAGCCATCATGGCTCGCTAGTAGGTAGCTCCGTCATTGATGAGGACGAATGACAACCATCTGTTGTGACAACCCGAGAATTTTGAATATTTTTAAAATTTTTATTAATTGATTTAAGGTTCAAAATTAGAACCTAGACAGAAAATTAGTGTATGCATTTTATATTTTTAAGATGGAATTTTGAGGATTTCAAAATTCTATGAAGAATTTAGGTAAATTATTCAGGATTAGGTGTATACGTGAATATGTTCTGTGTATATGTGTACAGTATTAGGTTAAGGGTCAAGGGTTGAACAGATAAACAATACCTGTAACAAACCCTAAGTATATATTAAGAACGTCAACATTCGGTTAGAAAACCCTAGCGATTAACAAAAAACCCTAAAACCGGTTCTAAAAACCCTAATTTTAGTTCTGGGAATTCGAAACCCTAATTCGATGTATGAAAACCTAATCTGGGAACTTAAATGATTATTATATTGCTTAAGTGCTATATATTAGCATATTAATTAGGGTAAAGTTTGATTATTTAGCAAACTCTAATTTTAGATTTTTAAACCCTAAATTTCGGGATAAGAAACCCTAATTTATAATTAGGGAAAAATCTAATTGTTAATTTAATAATTGTAATGCTAATTAGAGAACCCTAATCCTAATTTTAAAGTTAAGTAATTAGAAAATCCAAATCTAATACAAAAATTTAATTTCTAAATTAGAAAATTGTTTTTCTATTCAAAACCCTAATTAGTGGTTTATAAACCCTAATGACCATTTTCACCCTAATTGCTTAATTAGCAATTTTAATTAGGATATATTAATCCTAATTAACAAGATTTAAGTTATGATTAAGAAATTTTAATATAATTAGAAAATTCTAATTATAATTTAGAAATATTAATTTTCTATTTTTAAAACCTAAATTGGAAATCTTGGAAATTAAATTACAAGTAAAGGGCTACACCCTAAACCCTAAAATGGTCCAAACCCTAAATCCAAACCCTAAACCCTAAGGATTTGGCTAATTGACAAGAATTCCATTAAATATAAAATCAAAATGACATTAGTGCCCTTATTGCATTCTTTAATTGGTTGCTTGTAGATCTAGCCCTAAATTGAGTTGGTGAACCACTCCTAGCCCTAGTTTTGTGCTACAAACCACAGCAATCAGCCATTTGCCAGCCCATTCCATTACATATGTAGCAAATAAATAGATTAAGAGAGAGAATGGACTACTTTATTTTTCATGTCTCCCAAGACCCTCTCTCTAAAATTCAGGAATGGGGAATGATAGATAGTGAGATACAAAGCCTATATCAGTTTATAACTTACAAAGATCAGAATCAGAAGTCAGATTAAGGATCAAAGCATAGAAATGTTAGGTTTGTAATATTCATGAACGCAATCAAATTGCATAAAAATGCGGAAACGTGTAAAATCAGAGTTTTAAAAATTTACAAACCATAAACCCGGATCACCCTTTATGCACAATTATTAATTAAACGAAAAGATAAAGAATAAAATCATACCCTTGAAGATCGAGCTTCCTCAGGTACAAGTTCACCTCCAATCCTTTTCGCGTTCAACTTGAATCCACCGGGTTTGGTTCCTTCCTTTGATCAACGTTAGCCACCCATATGTTTGGCCTCTAGAGGTGATCCACCAAGGAAGAATAGGAATTCAAGAAGAATGGGTATTGGCTCAAACCCTAGTTTTTCCTATCTCTATAGAAAAAGGCGTACTCTCTCAACTATTGGAATTATTACGTATATGTAAAAGTCAACAACCACCTCACCCATAATAAGACTCCTCTTATTTATAGATGTGGGCAACCCACCTTAACAATTAAGGAATTGGGTTTTATTTAATTAATTAAATTCTTTTAATTAATTAAGCTCCCTAATCTTATTAGGGACAATTAATTAAAAAACTCCTTTAACTAATTTTCCTTCCTAATCCAATTAGGAATAAATGAGAGTACTTATATTAAATTAATTCCTAAACTCTTTTAGAAATTAAAATAATAATAATTGTAATAATATTAATAAGACTCCTCTTATTAATTTATATTTAATATTTCTAAAATATTAAATAATAAATATTAAGCTATTTAATTTATTCTATCACCATAGATTAAATTAAATATACTTAATATATTATTACGATTATGCCATTAACTTCTTAAATAATTATTCTTCCTTTTATGGTGTGACCCTTTAGGTTCTCCATATTAAGCTAGGTTGTGAATAAATCAATTAGAACAATTCTAATCTTATTTAAATAAATAAATTAAACAATTAATTTATTTAAATAAATAATATTTATTCTCTGATAGGGATAAGCCTCCCTAGCGATCAGCGACTTTCCGGATAATATAGATTTCAACATTAATCATAAAAGAACCTTTGAGTAAATAATTTACCGTACAATTCAATCCTTCCACCATCTGATGTCCCGATGAAATATAAGACATGGAATTCTTGTCAAAGTCTTATTTTATTTAATTATATGTATTTCGACTCTTAAATGCACTGACTCAAATAATGCAAATTAGAAACTCCTTTCTAATTTCATTACACTTAACCAAGGACTCTTTGGGTTGTCATTTATCGAATCATATAGGACATTTCTCTTCTTTTATTAGAAGTGGTAGATTCTTTATTGATCATACATTATCTCCATGTACAACTTATTATACCCAAGCATACCCTTTGATATACCCTAAGGGTCTTAAGGAATAAGTCAAAGTATAACTCATCATACACGAGATACTATGATGATCTCAAGTCCAAGGATTACTTGTACTACTATCACTGAGAATTCCTATTGACGAGCAAGTAAAACTCCATTAGGTATTCCTTAGCGAGCCACGTTCGATTGAACTTATTCTCTAATAAGCACTACATACTTGCTTTAGTGTCTCCACACAAATGATCATGAGATCAATCATCCTCATCCAATGAGCAAACAGCGTATGTACCAATCTATCAGGATTCACTAATCCCCAATTTAGTAATCCAATGATTGGGAACTATTTTAGTTTTAAGCTTTCTTAGAATTTAGATCTCATTAGAATGATCATCATCATTATTCTAAAAGCATTGCTTAAAACTATGGGTTTATCACATATTATAAAACAAACATCATGTAGATAATTAAAAGCCTTTAATAAATTAATACTTTTTATTAATAAATGAATAAGATTGTTACAAAGTATATGCTTTATCATCAAACATGATTGGCTTGTGTGCATATTACTTTCAATCTCCCACTTGCACTAAAGTCGATCGCCATTGTATCTTATACTCTTCTTCTCTAAGTAGCGATTATCCTGCTTTGTTGGATAAGGTTTAGTTAATGGATATGTAATGTTGTTCATGAGAGTCCACTATCTCTATAGTGATTTCCCATCTTTTAATGATTCTAATAATCAAATGAAAGTGCCACAACACATGTTTAGATCAAGATGAGACTTAGGAACTATTCTAGTTACGTAATGAACTTTTAATCCAAACAATCAACTTGCGACTTCATTTATAGCTATATACTTTGTCTTTATCACTAAACCAAACAACTCTTTCTTTGTTTGGAACCTTTCAATTCATTGCACCACCATTGTTCAACGTAACCCTTTACCTTAAAGTGGATTTTTCTATCGTCTTAGTGCATCTAAAAAACTTGAGTCATTAAGCCCTCTAGTTTTAATTAAGACCCACCATGAATATGATCACATCCTTAGTCTTGGGTTAAGCACTTTAAGATGTTTTCAACGACTCATAGTGAATTTCTCCATAATATGGTGATCAACATCGGGTCTCGTACATTTCATTGCATGCATGATTGTCACTCATGCGACCTCTCTTTTCGAGTCGTGGGGACTATAAAGAGAGATATACCATAGCTCTCATCGACATGAGACATCTCTTGGAGTTTGCCATACTAAGCGACTTTAGCATCAAATGAATATCGTTCCTTGGGTTAAGTCGAGCATCCTCTTAAATCTATCTATATAGATTTATATCCCCAATTAAGATACTCTTCCAAATTATTCATGGAGGAATGTTTAGACAACTTTATCTTTCTTGATTGCGACATTGGTATGTCATTCCTTATCCGTAGTATATCAACATATAGTACTAGGAATGTTACGATGCTCCCCTTGACCCTTTTGTACACACTAGGTTCATTCTTATTTTTGATAAAATCAAACTCTTTTGATTGCCTCATCAAAACGAATATTCCATATTTGAGAAACTTGCTTCAATCCATTTCTCGAGTGTCTACAACACTTACCTCATCGTATGTAGCTGGATCATCATCTTCATGATCGTACCTCATCATCATCATCATGATGAATCCATACCTCCTAGGTATCTTGGTACTATTCCAGTTTATGATTGATTTGTGGTACAATAGGTACATCTATAGGTTCCTCTTATTTGACTTATAGTGTTTTGTGGTTCTTGAACTCTTCAAGATCTATTATTCTCCCACTAGCCCCTTCAATAATAAACACATTTATCTTAGAAGGAAGGTGTGTTTTGCAACAAACACCTTTTACTAAGTAGGATTATAGAACATATACCCTAAACTTACTTTAGGATGTCCCATAAATTGTACTTGTCAAATCTTGTCCCAAGCTTATCCTTTGAAACATTTTCACATAAGTTGGACAACCCTTATCTTAACAAACTTAAGATTAGGAATCCTCCACATCCATAACTTTTATGGAGTCTTGGTAGGATTTTGAGGTTACCATTTTCGTAGAATGTCGACCATTTTAGGACATTATCCCGGAAGGATCTTTGGAATGTCGGTAAAATCGTTATGGACCGCACCATGTCCAACAAGGTACGATTTTTCATTCGGATAAATCAATCAATTATTGCGTATCGGGATGTGTCCATTATGAGAAAACCATTTGAGATGATCTAGAAACTTATTGCACAAGTATTTATTCCTTGATCTAATCAAAGAATCTTAATACTTTTGCCAATTTGTTTCACTACGAATTCTTTGAACCTTTTCATATAATTCACACTTGTATTTCAACAAATACATACATTCAACTCTTTGAATGATCATCTCCTTTTCTTATACTAGTTTGTTCAATTTACAAAATTATTTTCATGTAAGTCAGTATACAAAATTTATTAAGTAATATTCGATTCTATACAAAATATTATTATTATAAATAGAACAACAATTGTTCTTAATTATAATACCAAAGATTTCATTGTCCAATGATAAAATAGAAATAATATTTTTAACAAGCTGGAATACAATAACAACTTATTGACTTAATAGATTTGCCCGTAGGTATTTCTAAACTATAAGTTTCTATAGCTAATGCGTGACAACCTTTGCTTCATTTTCCACATATAGGATTACTTATTTTGTTTAACTTTCTACTTACCTTGGTCCTTCATAAATCTATATTTATGATAACCAAAGTCGGTATCCAATACCCAAGTAGAACCTTGACTTAAAGAAAAATTTATTTCAATCATGAACAAAAAGCGTATTATGTAGAAACTTCACTAAGCTTCTTTGGTTAGCCTCTGCGCAAGATGCTTCTCACAAATTCTTTCCGGTGTCGATCTTATTGCGGTGGAAGCAAACTCCTTTGCTATCCCGTATCGGTTTTGTTCTTATTATCCTTTGTTTTGCCTTTCTATATACCTTCTTTGAATCATTCTTCTTTTAGGAAGATCCTTTGGCCCCTACCGGTGAAGACATGGTCTTTCTTAGTTGTAAAATGACTCTCAACATTTTTCAACATGTTAAGCAAATCGTGAAGGCGATATCTAGCTTGTTCATATGAAAATTCACAACAATTGTGAAAGGAGTCCGGGAGTGAGTGCAAGATCAAATCTTGGCTCAACTCACCATCCATGACAAAACTCGTTGTCCTAATTGATCAATCAAATTGATAATGTTAAGGACTTTTATCTGTACTGTAGTGTCATCGGTCATTCTAGATCGGAAGAGCTCCTTAGATATCTGATATCTATTAGTCCTACTTTCCTCACCATCAACTACTTGATGTGCAGGAATATAGTTGAAGCATCCATAGTTTCATGCTGACGCTGAAGCTCGTTACTCATGGATGCGAGCATGATGCATTGAGCCAACTGTGCATCATCTTGCCACTTTCTAAAAATAGCAATCTCTTCTCAGAGGCATTGTCTGCAACCATTGCAGGGATAGGCGTATTAAGGACATAAGATAGCTTTTCAGCCAGGAGAACTATTCTCAAATTCCTTAACCAATCCATTTAATTTGGTCTGGTTAATTTAGCATCTAATATGCTTCGCGATGATAGTAATTTTAGACATTGTAAAATTACGTAAATGAATTTGTAATTAACAACATTTTAACATACATACTTTTATTAATTACCAAAATAAATTAGGTCTTGTTTTAAATTGGTATCTCCACTATTTTCTTCAAACTATATTACCCTCACTTATATAGTTCGGCAAAATCGATTAAAGATTTGCTAGTGAGAATAAGGATCCCATTTCAAATGTATATAGCCTTGTGGTGACACAACAAACTATATATAAATAAATAGGTAGACAACTTTTGTCAATTACATCAACTATGCAACTCCTTGAATTTTGCCTCTTAGATTATTTTGATCAGTGGTGGCACATCAAGAATCAAAATTATCCAAGTTAAGTCAGACCTAGCACTCCATATATTCAAAAAGAAAAATATCATCCTTGTGGTGACACAACAAAACAATATTGTTCAATTTTCTTTATAAGCATCAAATGTGATAAATTAACATCTTAAATACTTAATACTTGCCTTGTGGTGACACAACAAACTCATATTAAATATTTAATACTCTATTAATTTTATCATGCTAGAAATGACGTTCGATATTCCAAATATCTTTGAGCGCTTAGGACTTAATATAAATTGATTGATGGGTTTGTTATTAATTTGTCTCATCTTGTTTTAGTGCATGCATATATATATAAAAAACGCGCGTTATATTAATTAACATGCGAAGCATGTTTGCATAATATATAATATGTAGTATAAGCATGCACATATAGAATACTATATTCTACCCGAATTGATTATGGACTTTTATTCTAGTTTGGTTCACTAGAGCCACCAAGTGAACCAAAAGGTCAAACCCTAGGGGTGCAAGAATTAATATTTAAATATAACTATTACATTTAAATCCGGGCTCCTTTACAAATGGGTCTTCAAGCGCTCCTTGCTTCTTGATCTCCAATTCTTCAAAATTAATTCTAACTATTCCTATTACAAAACTATTTAAAATAAATAGAAACCTTGATCGTGATCGAGGGAAGAACATAGGAGGAGATAGAATTTACATTAAGAAAAAATTAGAGAAGATGAGTACTGTGAGACCCCATTTAATAAAACCCATACATTTATGCATCCAACTAAAATAAA
This sequence comes from Panax quinquefolius, assembly GCA_020205615.1. Classification (NCBI taxonomy): domain Eukaryota; kingdom Viridiplantae; phylum Streptophyta; class Magnoliopsida; order Apiales; family Araliaceae; genus Panax; species Panax quinquefolius. Next base: position 100,804,312 of record CM035167.1, on the reverse strand, counting down.
ATCCAATCACATTGGTCGATAGTCCATAATCAATCCCATTTATTATCATACACATCATCATATGCATCAATAAATAACATTCATCTTATGAATAATAAACATTTAATATATATATTGATATCATTTAATGGGCAACTTTAGTTAGTATAAAATCTATTTTTGAATCAAAATAAACTCCTTTATTTTAATCCAAATTTAAATCAAAATAAAACTATTTTATTTTAATTTATCCAATTTTGAATAAAATAAACTATTTTATTTTAATCAAAATCTTTAATCAAAATAAACTCCTTTATTTAAATTAATTATAGAATCAAATTCCATGTAAAAAAAATCTTTTATTAAAGGAAACACGGATATTTTTCCTATTCACAAATAAACTCCTTTATTTTGAATAATATGAAATCTTATTTCATATCTAAATAAACTTCTTTATTTAAGGAAAGAGCTGATTCTTTTTCCTATTCACAAATAAACCTTTTTTATTTTGAATAATATGAAATCTAATTTCATATCTAAATAAACTCTTTTATTTAAGGAAACATTGAATCCAATTTCAACTCCAATTAGTTATCATAGAATCTAATTCCAACTCTAATTAGTTAACATGAAATTTAATTTTAAAATTAAAATAAACTTTATATTTTAATATTAAAATAAACCTTTTATTTTAAGATAAAATAAATTTTTATTTTAATTATAAAATTATTAAGAATATTATATATATATATATATATATATATATATATAATAAATACCTTAAACACGCAAAATGATTTCGTGGCCCAAGTTCATACACCCTTTTTAAACCATTACATGAAATCTTGTTATCTTGTTATCCACGAAAAAAAAGAAGGCTGGGTCACGTGATTCCCTGCGGTTATAATAATATATGTATATATTATATCCGTACCTTTTTTTTTATTTTTTTATTTAAATTTTATACAATTAAATTATGCCCAATTAAATTGTTCTAAACACATATCAATATAATATCAAATTAAAACAATTAATAATTCGCATAAAGGTTTGGCTCTGATGCCACTGTTAGGTTTGTAATATTCATGAACGTAATCAAATTGCATAAAAATGCGGAAACGTGTAAAATCAGAGTTTTAAAAATTTACAAACCATAAACCCGGATCACCCTTTATGCACAATTATTAATTAAACGAAAAGATAAAGAATAAAATCATACCCTTGAAGATCGAGCTTCCTCAAAGTACAAGTTCACCTCAATCCTTTTAGCGTTCAACTTGAATCCACCGGGTTTGGTTCCTTCCTTTGATCGGCGTTAGCCACCCATGTGTTTGGCCTCTGAGGTGATCCACCAAGGAAGAATAGGAATTCAAGAAGGGGTATTGGCTCAAACCCTAGTTTTTCCTATCTCTATAGAAAAGGCGTACTCTCTCAACTATTGGAATTATTACGTATATGTAAAAGTCAACAACCACCTCACCCATAATAAGACTCCTCTTATTTATAGATGTGGGCAACCCACCTTAACAATTAAGGAATTGGGTTTTATTTAATTAATTAAATTCTTTTAATTAATTAAGCTCCCTAATCTTATTAGGGACAATTAATTAAAAAACACTTTTAACTAATTTTCCTTCCTAATCAATTAGGAATAAATGAAGTACTTATATTAAATTAATTCCTAAACTCTTTTAGAAATTAAAATAATAATAATTGTAATAATATTAATAAGACTCCTCTTATTAATTTATATTTAATATTTCTAAAATATTAAATAATAAATATTAAGCTATTTAATTTATTCTATCACCATAGATTAAATTAAATATACTTAACAATTATTACGATTATGCCATTAACTTCTTAAATAATTATTCTTCCTTTTTTATGGTGTGACCCTTTAGGTTCTCCATATTAAATAGGTTGTGAATAAATCAATTAGAACAATTCTAATCTTATTTAAATAAATAAATTAAACAATTAATTTATTTAAATAAATAATATTTATTCTCTGATAGGGATAAGTCTCCCCTAGCGATCAACGACTTTCCGGATAATATAGATTTCAACATTAATCATAAAAGAACCTTTGAGTAAATAGTTACAAAAGACAATTCAATCATTCTACCATGATGTCCCAATTAAATATAAGGCATGAAATTCTTTGTCAAGTCTTATTTTATTTAATTATATGTAATTCGACTCTTAAATGCACAACTCCAAATAATGCAAATTAGAAACTCCTTTCTAATTTCATACGCTTGCACCCAAGGACTCTTTGGGTTGTCATTTATCGAATCACATAGGACATTTCTCTTCTTTTATTAGAAGTGGTAGATTCTTTATTGATCATACATTATCTCCATATACAACTTATTATACCCAAGCATACCCTTTGATATACCTAAGGGTCTTAAGGAATAAGTCAAAGTATAACTCATCATACACAAGATACTATGATGATCTCAAGTCCAAGGATTACTTGTACTACTATCACTACTGAGAATTCCTATTGACGACAGCAAGTAAAACTCCATTAGGTATTCCTTAGCGAGCCAACGTTCAAAGTGAACTTATTCTCTAATAAGCACCTACATACTTGCTTTAGTGTCTCCACACAAATGATCATGAGATCAATCATCCTCATCCAATGAAAGCAAACAACGTATGTACCAATCTATCCAGGATTCACTAATCCCCAATTTAGTAATCCAATGATTGGGAACTATTTTAGTTTTAAGCTTTCTTAGAATTTAGATCTCATTAGAATGATCATCATCATTATTCTAAAAGCATTGCTTAAAACTATGGGTTTATCACATATTATAAAACAGCATCATGTAGATAATTAAAAGCCTTTAATAAATTAATACTTTTTATTAATAAATGAATAAGATTGTTACAAAGTATATGCTTTATCATCAAACATGATTGGCTTGTGTGCATATTACTTTCAAGAAAGGTATAAGAACCCTAATTTTAGAAATCCTTAAAATTTTGTGTTGATGTTGTAATTTGTTGGCTAGATATGTGTTCGAGGGTATCACTTGATGATCTGGGTTGCTAAAACTTAGATCCATATCATTTTGATACTCGAAATTGAAGATTTCTTAAATCTGGAAAAGTTAGAAATTTTTGACTGACAAGCAAATGTCAGGCTTCATAGATCGGTGTCTGGTAATGGTTTTAGTGTGTTAAATGTTTGTATTGGTAGTATGTTATGTGGTTTATACTCTGCAACTTGAATATGGGTTATTTCATGTTTGGATTAAGAGTTATTGTTGGTCAAAATCTTTTGACCGTTCACGGAAATGGGTTTCTGGGCAACCCAGAAACCCAGATCTTATCTGACAGTGGTTCGGTAAGGCTTTGATCCGATCATTGCTTTGTTATATGTTTTGGCCTAGATTTTGTGTTGTTGTTGTAGGCTGACATGAGTACTACATGTTAAAAGCATAAGATCACTCATAACCATAACCATAAGTTATTAATGTTTGGTCAAACGTAGTTGACCGAACTGCTTGATGAACAATCTGGAAAACCCAGATTTGTTCTTGACCATGTACCTGACAGGTACTTTGACCAGCCATGGTTCGTTTTATATGTTGTTGATAGACTAGATTGGTGATATATTTTTGTACCCTGGTATGACTACTACACGATTGAACCTTAATATTATACAAAAGGAGTCCAGAAAACTAAGATTCAAAGCTTCCAAATAGGTGCCTTGACTGTTCTTCATTTTTTGGGTAACCCGAAAACTGAAGAACAGGTCTGGAAAAAACTTTGAGGGTCAATAACTTCCTATTATGATGCATGATGGCCATGAAACTTGATTGTAGTTGTAGAATTACATGAACTCTATAATCTGGAAGCTTTAGTAAGCCCGGAAATCAAGTGTCGCATAGATTAAAGTTTGGTCAAAATAGCAACCTTGTAGTCTAACATTAAAATCTGAGTTTCCTCAAGAACAGCTCAAGAACACCTATAGCGACGGTTCTGTCGCTATAGGGCCCTTTAGCGACGGTTTTATTAATTTTGAATTTCTGATTTCCGGAAATTAATTAATAAATAGAAAAAAATGGTTTTTAATTATTGAAAATACATAATAAATTCTGAAAAATTATTTTAAATTCTGAAAAATATTTTTTAATTATTTAGAGTATAATTCATAAATATTTAATATTTTTGGAATATAAAAGGTATTTATTTATTTAATTATAATATTAAATAAATTATTTAAAATGATTTTTATACATGAAAAATCATGAAAATTGTATTATAATATTAGAAAATATTTTTAGTTATTTCGGCGACTTTTAATATTTTGTGATGAAATTCATTAATTAATCAATATTAATGATAGTTAACTTATTTAATAAATATATTAAATAAATTATGAAAAATAGAATTAATAATTTAAAAATCATATAAAATGATTTAAGTGTTATAAAAATATTTTAAGCTATAAAATATAACTTTTGATATTTTGTCATGAAAATATTAATATTTTAATAGTAATTATCGGATAATGAATTTAATTATTTAAAATCATATAAAGATGATTTTAAATATTAAAATACTTTGTGATATTATAAATATATTATAATTTTATATGATGTATTTCATTAATATTTGATAATAAATAGATATTAATGATAAAAGAATTATGTGGTATTTAATTCATTTAAATACAATTTTAATGATTGAAAATACAAGATAAATAGTAATAATTATTTAAAAATTATTACGAGCTTACGAAAAATATTTCGACTGATATTAAAATTATTTAAGTTATTTGTTAAGTGTTTAGTCAGAGTTTAATTGAACTTAGACTCGATAAAAGTCCGACTAGACTGTCGGGATGTTAGAATTGTGTCGGGTTCAACTTAGACTACTATAGTTTGACTTGATACCGAGTCTTATCTGTGTTATAGAATGATAGAGTTATGTGTTATGTGTTTAGGTTATTCTATGTATATCTATATATATTATAGTATTATATTGTGATGATATTATTCTAATATTGGAGATCTATATTATTAATATTAGGTCTTCGGATAAGGCGATATAAATTGCGTAGCGGTAATCAACGGTTCAGGCAAGTATGTTTTTACTTAACTCTACTAAGAGTGTTTCATTCGGATAAGCTTATGGTTAATCATTGCTGGTTGCCATGAATTGTACTCTATACATATTGCATGTATAAGTCAGGTATGAAAGGCTGATCACCTTCATTACCAGTTGGTTCAGATATATTTGTTCATGTATAATACTTGTTCAGTCATAAATTTGTTCCTGCTAGTTCACAATTATATTGTTGAATTATAACCAGCTTATTATTCAGACTATTTCAATCATGATATATCATTATATTATTGAACTTAAACTTGATGGGCAATCCTTATGCTCACCCTTGCTATATCATGATAAAACATTGTAGATTAAGACGAACGTGTCGGATACAAGGAAAGGTTAAAGACAGTTTCAGCTTAAAGTTAATGTACGCAATTAGATTTGTAATAGTTGTATGATAATAATGTTATATGTTAGATAGTTTATGATTTGTGTATTAAGTTAAGGTTACTCGACCTTGGGGAATAGTGTGTAATGTATTGTATAAACAATTTATGTTTATATCTTCCGCAAAAATAGTAATAGTTGTATAGAATTATCGAACCGAATCCGCGGTGATTCGGGACCTCGGATTCGGGGCCCTCACATCTGTAGTAAAAGGTTCCCCAATGAGTGATGAATGCAGTTTTCTCACGATCCTCTTCGGCAACCATGATTTGATGGTACCCCGTAAAGTAATTTGCAAATGAGTACATGTCGTATTAAGCAGTATTGTCAATGAGAGTGTGAATAAATGGCACGGGAAAGCTATCTTCAAGGCAAGCTTTATTCAGATCCCGGTAATCCACGCAAACTCGCACCATTTCTCCTGGTTTAGGCACGTGGACTATATTGGATTGCCATTCAGGGTATGTGGACACCATGATGATGCCTGCTTGAAATTGTTTCACAATTTCTTCTTTAACTTTTAAACTCCACTCCGGTTTTAATCGTCTGATGCTATGCCTAACTGGCTTGAATCCCTCTTTAATGAGAAGGCGTTGTGTGACGCCCCCAAAATAGGTATACATCACCCATTCTGAGTCGTCAAATATATGGTACAAAATTTAAATACAACTTAATTATACAACTATCGTGTAAAGAACGACAAAATATAACCTGTGAGTTTTAACAAGAATATTATCTTCTAGACAATATACAAACTCAAATTCAATATTATTACAATTATTGTCACAATATTTCAGAAAATAGTGAGAACTACTAATGCAACCATCTGGACCGTCAATCCATTCCCCAACTAGTCCCATCTGTATTCTCATTTTTTGAAGAGAACAGTGAAAGAAAGGGTGAGCTCAACTAGCCCAGTAAGAAATATTATGACTAAGATAATGCAGAATAAATTATCCTTAGCCTTCAACAGTATAACAACTGATATAATATAATCGACAACAAGTTTTAGATCAACAACTGTAGGGAAATAAGCAATCCATTAGAAGAGTCAAGTAGAGCATAATATCTACTATCTTCTATGATTTAAAAAGTTTATCATCAATTTTATCGCTGAGACTCAGCTTAATAAATAATCCACATCATCGAATCATCCCTACACTACGGGCCAATGACATTCTTTAGTATCACGACCACGAGTTATTCATGCACTACGAGCCAAGGATAATCATGTTTTCATTAACGATCATGATCATGCCATAAAACAATTCATCGTTGCACCCTTGGCCGAAGAGAATCCATGACCATAATCATACCAAAAATTGTCCATCAATGCACTACGGGCCAATGAGGGCTTTTACCACATCATTTGTAACATTACGGTCATGATTATACCGAATAATCCCTGGTCATAATCATACCAAGTCCATCTATGCACTACTGCCAAAGATAACTTTCATAACAATATAAGCATGAAGATAATGACAATGACATAATAATTCAATAAAACAAGTTCAAGGATAAATTTTTAAAGATTTATAATTTAATTTATCCAGAAATCAATAACGTCCAAATTGTCTATATGATACTGCTTTGTGGAGTAAAATTCAAGAATAATATTGTACCAAAAATAATTTGGACCGAAAACGAATCAATTTTTATCATGAATAATACCCCGGGTGAATAGTACTCGAGTGAATAGTACCCCGTGAATAGTACTTCAGGAATAGTAACCCCGTGAATAGTACCTCGACATGTAAAAGTTAAAACTTATCAAGAATGCTCAGAATAATATTTCCATGAAAAGATACTGGATAAAGCGCAAATATCAAGGATATTCTACTAATTTCATGGAATATAGAATCCAAAACTTAACAAAATGAGTATAGAATTCGAAATCTGAAATGAAATAATATTACTTACATACTACAGAGTATGGAAGAAAATATTATTTTATACGAACACTGAACAAAAATAATATCCCTTACGAATATTAAACGAAAATAATATTCATTTCGAATATTAAACGAAAATAATATTCATTACGAATATTGAACGAAAATAATATTCATACGAATATGCAAAATAATATTTCTTCAGAATATGAAATAAATAATACCCCTTACGAGTATTGAAAGAAAATAACTCTCTTCATGAATACGAAAGAAATAATACCCCTTACCTTAAAAAGATGAGTATCCCGACTGGTATAGCGGATATATATTCTTGAAGAAAATTTTTACTATTTTCTATACTCAAAACTTTCTAAAACTCGAAAGAAATACGCTCAATATTATAGACGAAGAATTCTCTGATTCTGGTGTGATTTTCAATTCTAACAAAGCATCCTATTTATAGGAGAATGGAAAAGGATACTATTTGAATTTAGAAAATCACGGACTGCACAGTAAATATTCGACGATTTCACGGGCGAACGAATTCGTCTGAAACTTTTAAAATTTTGATTTTACTATTCATTACTGTGCAATAAAATATTCTAATAAAACAAAAACTTTAAATAAAATATAATATATTCTATTTAAAATTAAATAAAACAAAACTTATAAAATATTTATATATATAATTATATAACCTTTGCCTTACGGCAAAGGCATACAACACACACACAATCTGCTATATATATATATATATAATATCATAACTCCCTTCCATTTACGTAAACTTCCCCCCCCCCCCTATTTCCATTCTTCCACCCACATATGGGCCTCACCTCATATGTCCCTTTAACACACATCACACTCACACATAAATATTATATATATATATATATATATATATATATATATATATACACACACACACACAGTAAGGATCAAGAGCATTCTCTTTAAATAGCATTCCTCCTTAAATAGCATTCTTTTATTAAAACTACGACGTTTTGGAGGGACGCGGTGGCATTTTTGTAAATACGCGGTGACATTGTATTTATAAAAATGTCACCGCGTCCCTCCAAAACGACGTAGTTTTAATAAAAGAATGCTACTTAAGGAGGAATGCTATTTAAGGAGAATGCTCTTGATCCTGACAGTATATATATATATATATATATATATATATATATATATATACTGAACCATCTTCTACCGATTATTTTGAAAAAGGGTAAATGGGGGTTCAAATAATACGCCAATATTTACATCAAATACTTCATAAAAATTCGCTCAATATTTTTAACAACATTTATTCATCATTATTATAACTCGCAATATTAACAACCAGATCGTTCCCAAGAAAGAGGGGGCTTTCCTATAAGGATTTCTCCATATTGGCGCGCAATTAGGTGACCAAACCCCTTTCCTCGACAAAACATTCTAGACATTGTTAATTATGCATATAATAATTAGAATAACTTGTCATCTCAATTATTGATTTAATAATATATAAAATATCAACAATAATTGAATCAAATAACGTGAGATACTATACAGCAATTATTGTAGCAATAATTGAATAAAATGGAGTGACTTCTCACGTAAGCATCAATAATCAATACTGTGTGCTACTATGCAACCACACGTATTACTGTACTTTTACTACCGGGTAGTTCAACAGTTTAACGGTAAAACTTCTGCTGTTATTTTCATAAAAAGATATTTCTGTCGTTTTCTAATTCCGACAATAATTTCGTTGTGGGGTCCACCAATGATTGTGTCGTCGTACGAATATTCTCCAATAAAAAGAATATTCCCCGACCAATCGAATATTTTATAACAACTTGCTTACTTTGTAAAATTTGTAAATATTACCCATAACTATAATATTATATCAAATTCACACCATAATATTAAAAAATATTTTGAGAAAATTAAATCTTTATTCGTAAAATTTTGGGTCTTACACGATGAATGACTATGTCAGTGGAAAAACCCACCATGTCTTCATGAGACCATGCAAACATAACATAGAATTGGGTTAATAGTGTAACCATGTCATTCCTTTAGTTTGAAGTAAGGTCCGTACCGATCTGGATTAGTTTAGGGTTTTCTAAGGTTCCGAGATTGAATGAGGTGGTTTGATCAAGGTTTTGTTTGGGTTTATCTTCAACCCATTCTTTGATCTCCTGAGGTATCTCAATGTCCTCTTGTATTTCCATCAAGTGTGAGTCCAACTTTTCATCAAAGTTATAGTCGTTATGGAGAGAAGGCACCTTATCAGCAAGCACATGCACTCTAACTTTATAGTCCTGAAACAAAATGCTTTCGCTTAATATATATGAAACTGTTCAATCATACTAAGTGTTAGCATGTAAAGACAAAACCACTGCTAATACTGTACAAAAAGTAAGCAGTTATTGTTATCTACAGGTCAAAAGGAGTTTCTGCCCTTTTTACCCTCATCGAAAAATGCAAGGAGTGTTGCTCGAATTGCCAAGGGTGAAGTCTTGGTGGACGGCTGTGATGAAGGGGTTGTTGTCATCCTCCTTCTCTCGAATGATGACCATGATATCTGGGCAATCATCGTCTGGGGTGATTCTATTTGTAATGTCCATGTGGACGATGATGCGTATGTTTAAAATGCACCTAACAATGTCCTTCTTACGCCTCCAGTTCTTTTCCTCCGCCTCCAGATCTGATATCAAGACCACTTTTCCTTTAACCGGTATCGGCTTAGGAAATAACATAGTTATCACATGTGCAGGGACCTTTACTGAAGTCTGTGTAATTTCAGCTCCTATAGGTGCAGGCAATCGACGTATGGCTGAAGATGAAGGAACATGTTTGTGTTTATGATGATTCCTGTGACTGGAGCTAGCAGAATAGCCTAGTCCAATAGTCCTTATTTAACTGAGAACTTGAATTGGGCACTTGATGCCTTGATGATCTTTGCCCAACACTTGTTCAGGTTAATAACCTAAAGATAACATTTCTTAGCTTACCGACATTACCTCGGCGAAAACTCTAGGTGTCAGAGGTGATGCCCCAATGGGATGGTAGTGAGTGTTTGTGACGCCCCCAAATTCAGACACTCGTATCTCAAATTTGGTTCTCCACGTACTAATTCTAACATCACACTAAGGTTATCAACAACGGAAATAATAGAATAATTTAGATTGATATAATATAAATATTCGCGTCCCAAGGTACTGCAACCATTACTACAACAATCCAGTGATTAAACTTAAACATAATTAATCATCCTTGATACATCGTAATAAGCATGATAACAATAATAGTACTACTACTCTTAAAGGACTAAACTATTTTATAGCATTGCCTTTTCCCTTGTCCTTTCCCGAGGTACCGCCTTGCTCTGCCTTAACTGTAATGTTTTTAAGGAAGCAAGAATGAGCAACAAGTTTGCCCAGCAAGTAATATAGCAAGAAGAACGAACAGTTATATCATTTGAATCTTCAAGGGTATAATAATAAGTGATAGTTCAAGGATACCAAGAAATATCAAGATTATTCAATAGAGGTCACCATAGACTGAAGGATGTCAATGAAATTTCAAGATTTAATCATTTCGAGGTTCAATAACACAAATCAGTCATTAAGGACTAAAAAATCTTACTAGAATTAACAGTATTATACTGAAATCCAAGATAAACGAGTACAACAGGTGATCAGCCTAAGGTACCCTGCGTTATGTATAACATTTAATCATACTTATGTGCGCACGTCGGTTCCCCGACAATATAGAATTTCCCATTTTTAAGAGGGTTGTTCATCTTAGTAGATTTACAAGAGTACGCACTAAGTCAATTGGTTTGGATAGCTTTCTAACGTATAATAACAATCTAACCGAATCAAAGGTTTAGACAACTTTTATAATGCACTTAAGAACAATAAGTCTAATGCTCGCAGTAATGTCAAAGTAATTGATTTCCGAATAGTAATAGACATTTGCTCAATATAAGTATGTTAATAATTCAGATTTATACAATATACAATGTAAAGAATTTATATAACTTGTATTCTATATGTGAATCAATGAAAGTTAGAGAACTCGCACATAATCCAAAATTTGTGAAAGTTAGGAGACTTGCCTTTAGCGTTGATTACCACATATAGCGTAAAATCACCTCAACAAACTAGGTTATCCTATTTATGTATGTATAGGTATTCATTAGTCATATACACTTGATATACATATTCGCATACTTTCATCACACATATCTAAATTAATGTAAGCTACACACATTCAAACTCATAGATGCGTAACTCACATTGATTTTACCTTTAAAATCTTTTAGAAACATTTTTAGTTTTCTTATACTTACCTCATATATGAAACATCACCTAAGCTACTCATACATGTTGAAGCACCTTTAGGCTAAGTTTTGTTCCTTTGTTGTATTTACTCATAAATTTCCATTTTACCAAGTTAAAAGAGCTTATTATAACAACTACTAACTATAGTATTCGTTAACCACATAACATTGTCAAACAACCCCTTCTAGTTCATACTTGCGTATTTATTTAGGAACTCTTTTAGTTCATGCTTGCATAGTTTATAAAGTGTCTAACTAGATATATGAATATGTTGATTATCTCTAGAGTCATACACATCCTATCCTAATTGTTCCAAAGTTCACAATATAAATCATAGAGTTTTCAACTCAATTGGTTTTTAAATATTGAGATGTCATGTCTAACAATCTATACATGCAAGGTATGTTGAGTCTATATTTCATATGTATTTACAAGACTAACTAAACAATAAACATATGCTCAATGGGTTAGATTCAAAAAGGCGTAAGGTTTTATAATCATGGTTTTCGTCTTTTAACTTTTCATTTAAAAAGGTTATGATTCAACTCCAAACCTACTAAACAACTTGTAACATACATTGATACATGTTTAAGGAGTATGTATGTTCTTGAAATTAAGTGGAGTTAAGATTTCTTGAATCAAACAACAAAATAATTTCTTTTGTTATTAAAGACCTTCCGGGAAATGAGTGTTTGTTTGTTCTCAGGACCCCCGTAGGAAGTGGCATGTATCCCTCGCTAAAACACGAAGCGGTATCCCCTGTTCGGACTATTTTGAAATTTTCAACCCAACTCTCATCCAAGCAACAATGTAATGATGTATAATTGCTATAAATTTGCTACATAACACTCCTAGCATGCTTCTAACATTCCCACACATACAAACAATTAATTTCAAGGATTAATTCAAGTTTTTTGCCATTTTTCCAAAGTTTAACACATTTAGCAATTCTCTTCCCTACGAATTCGTTACTTGACCATTTTACTTCGTTTAACTCTCATTGATTTTGTTTTTAACCATATTTTTAATATCTAGCATTCATTTACAGATTCTAGCATGTTTCAACCATAAATCTTTCAACTCAAAACAATTGTTTTCATACTTTTCTATGAACTTTTCAAAACATGAATGTATGAACATCTAGAGGAAGGTTACCTTTTCTGAAGTTGAATTGTTTCTTCTAGCTTCAATTTGTAAATAATGTAAGCTCACAATGCTCACACTCTTATTAGAAATCTCAGAGAATTCAACACTTACCTTTGAGAGGGGAACCTCTATTTATAGAGGGAGTATTATCCATTTGGAGAATTTGCCCTAAGGGTTATTTCCATGGATGATTGAAGGAACCTTTGTGCAACAAGAAGTGGGTGGAAATCTTCACCAACTCCATCTTCTCTCCTTCCCATAGCCATCATTCCTCTCTTGGTTTTCAACAAGCATAGAGCCATAGGCTTTTTGTGAAACACGTCTGAACCCTTTTTTCTTGGAATGGGACTATGATTTTGGGACATTCTAATACTCAGCATTTTATTAGAACACTTAGGTTTATTTTATACTTTGTTTACAATTGAGCATACATATACACCCATTCATATTTACACATAAAATCATATAATCCATGTACAATGATTTATTTTAAACAATATTTATCCTAGACTAGGATATAATTTAATTGTGTACCAATGTTACTTATTATTAATTTATTTATTTAATCAAAGTTATTTTCTCTCATAGGTTTAAAATACCCATTTAATTATTCCCACACACATCAAGATGTCCCATAAGACTTTTTCATACCACTTGGTTAATTACTTAAGTCAAGCTTACTTTTGTCATATATTGTTTATATAATTCAAATGTCACACCTTATCTTTTATTGAATGAAAAACCTTATTATATATGATTTCTTTTTACATACTATTAATGATAATTAATGAATAACAAATAAATCAACCCCGTTATGTAATTATTCATTTATTAGTAATACTAATTAATTTTATCATTAGTTAAATTAGCATTTTCTCATTTCATCATCTTGCCACACTAGGCATAACTCCACCAGTTTAAACTAAGTGTCTCATCTCTTTTGCTTCATTGCTTAATTATCACCGGCTAAATCAATTAAACTACTTATCACAATATAAGTCGATACTATATATATTTATATTCAAATAAATATGCAAACAAATATTTATCCTCACTATTATAATTTATTAAAATTCGCGGGTATTACATCCTCCCCCCTTATAAAAATTCTGTCCTCGGAATTGTACAAGGTTACTCAAATAAATAGGGATGATCCCCTCGTATTTTACCCTCTAATTCCCATGTGGCTTCTTCGGTATCGTGGTTTCGCCAAACCACCTTTACAGAAGATATAATTTTATTCCTCAACGTTTGCTCCTTTCTATCTAGTATTTGAATAGGAGTTTCCTCATATGTTAAATTTTTCTCTACTTGAATAGGCTCATAGGAGATCATGTGTCTGTAGTCGGGTTTGTAAGGACGTAACACCGAAATGTGAAACACGTTATGGATGTGTTCCAATTCAGGTGCTAATGCAACTTTGTATGCCACTTCGCCCACTTGTTTCAAAATTTTGAATGGTCCTATGAATCTTGGACTCAATTTCCCTTTCTTTCTGAATTTGATCTGTCCCTTCTAGGGGGAGACCTTCAAAAACACAAAACTTCCGACTTTAAAGTCTCGGCTCTGACGATGCAAATCGGCGTACTTCTTTTGGCGATCTTGAGCTGCTACCAATCCGGCCCTTATTATTTTTACCACGTCAGCCGTTTGTTGAACTAATTCTGGTCCCAAAAGTCGTCATTCTCCGACTTCGTCCCAACATAATGGTGTTCTACACTTTCTCCCGTAAAGAGTTCATATGGCGGCATACCAATAATCTCAATGTAGATATTATTGTAAGCGAATTCTACTAATGGTAAATGGTCATCCCAATTCCCTTTGAAGTCCATCACGCAAGCTATAAGCATGTCCTCCAATGTTTGTATGGTTCGTTCACTTTGTCCGTCGGTTTGAGGGTGATAAGAAGTATTTAATCTCAACTGAGTTCCCATTCAATCTTGATAACTTTTCCAGAATTTTGACATGGAACACGGATCTCGATCGGAGACAATCGACACTGGCACTCCATGTCGTGACACGATATCCTTTACATATAAATTTTCTAATTGGTTCAAACAGAATCGAATCTTGATGGGTAGAAAATGAGTTGTCTTTCTTAGTCGGTCCACGATAAACCAAATGGCATCATAACCCTTCTGTGTGATCGGAAGTCCAACCACGAAGTCCATTGTAATATACTCCCATTTCCATTCTGGTATTTCTAGTGGTTGAAGTAGTCCACTAGGCCTTTGATGTTCTTCTTTGACCTTTTGACAAGTAAGACATCTACTAACGCATTCTGTAACCTCTCTTTTCAAATTTGGCCACCAGAAGCGTAACGACCCCACATTTCATACCATTTAAATCTCAACTTCGGTCGTTAACCATACATTAAATCTCTAATTTTACATCATTATTCGATATTAAAAACACTAAATTTGCGGAATATTTAAAACGTTTATACATTTCCTTCTTTCTTGCCCTGAATCGCAACCTTTACATTACATCTCTTTGATTAAATCTTATATCATGAATCATTACAACAAAATGACTATACAAAGTCTTAAATCATAACTAAATATCCATATACATTGGATAACTCAACTTACAATTCAACAACATGTTACGTTCAAAATATGAAATACATTTCTCATAAAACATAAGTAATCTTCGTGAATATAGATCTCTATAACTCACTTAGCACATATCTTTACCTTAAAATCTTGACCTACAAAAGTGGTTATTTGCAAGAGTGAGCTCGACAGCCCATCAAAATCTAACAGTTTTCATGCATCACATAACACGTAATAATATGCTAAACATACATATCATAATAACTAAAACAACACGGCATAGATGCTTTTAGTTCACATAGCAAATATAAAGATTGAGTTCCTTACTCAATCCTCCTTATTTAACCAAAACAATGCAGTCATAAATTGACTTTAACATTTCATGATTTCAACATGTATAACATATCATGCAATTTAAAACAGTTCATCAAGTCCACTTAACAAATAGGAACCGAAAGACTTGCCTTGATCGTTGTTTACCAATAATAGTTTAACAGCTTACAGTTATCTGCACTTCACGTGCCCTACACAATTATATAATCATACACATCAACTATTAGTCACATAACAACACATAGTAATTGTAATATAAACTTTACTCCACATCTCATAATCTTTCCTATTAATTAGCACACAATGTTCAATTAGATTGTGTTAACTTTTCGACTTATGACTCACTATATTTCTTCTTAGTCAAACTCGAAGTTCATTCAAGTGCTTAAGTCTTGCTAGGACTACTTATTGGTTTTAAACTAAACCCATTTCATATCCTATAATATTCATTTCAATTGAAGTGAAATACTTTTTAAGTTCGTTAACAGTTGGCACGGCGTTTCGACGTTCATTCGTTAGACGCCCTATTTGCCTCTCTTGTATATGCTTACTATGCTTCAATAACTTATCTAATACATCATTTACTAATGTTAACCATCATTATATTTACTAACATTCATGTTTTATAACTTAGGACATCATCTTTTATGGTCAGGAGCACTACACATGCATATGTGTATGCCCTCCTTACGCCCTCTGATTGCCCCCCGAAAACATAATAGTCCTAACGATGACCATTTTGCCTATTGTTACAGAACTCAAATTGAAAAAATTAAATAACAAAAGTTGTAGGTCTACTTGTCCTCGTTCTGGATCAACTTGAATCACCTCAATTGGAGTTCATATGAGAACGTTATGGCCATTTTACTACAGGAGGCCAAAACTGTCCGACTCAGACTTACATTCCAAAGATCATGCTGCGCGAGAACTAGGCTAACCGAGAGTCTTTCTTGTGTGAAATTGGTGTTGGAGCACGAATTTTAATATTTGGGGCACAAATTTCTACATTTGTATGAATTTCAACGATTGAGCCTCCATTTTTGGCGTTTGGGCACCAAAAACTAACAGAACCGAGCACGAAGACCATTTTCGCTTTGTTTAAGAAATTCTAGCAACTAATTACATACATATAACTAATGTAATTTACACATAACCTCACCAAGCATAAATATATTAACTTAAAACTACTGAACAACAAATTTAGAAAGACTAATTCCGTAAAAATAATGTATTAAAATTAAAACTCCATGTTTGACATTTGTTAAACACATTGTATACTGTAAATCCTACTAACCACCAATTTGATTACTTTTAAACCACAATTCTCTGTAGTTCATATCTAATTAACATACCCGACTTTCAATTTCACAACTAGCATACAATTGTATCTAAAACCTAATATTTTGTACAACTCAAGTTCATACACGTTTTCACTGTAAAAACCAATTCTTCTTTCTCTTTGATCGTATTTTAGCATACAACATATATATACATATATACATGCTAGTTATAACAATTATAATTATAATTACATGTAATATCATAACCAATTCTAAAACATGGTTTACAAACACTTTTTGTAAAAACCTATATACAGTGAGGTTGAGTTTCAAGAAACATACAGGCTAAATAGTTATACTATAAAACCTATGTTAAGATTATAAAACATACCTTTTTGTTGCTTTTAGAAAAACCATTCACTGAGAATCGCTACTCTGAACTAGCTTTTGAAATCTCAGTCCTTTCTCAAATGCTCTCTCTGAAATTTCTCATACTCTTTTCTTTCCTTAAACACTTCCCTTTTTCTTTTCTCAGACTTAACCAAATACAATATACGTTACACAACATAAAACTAACGCAGACGTTTTTTTAAAAAAAAAACTGACATTATAATAATTGCCCCTAATCAATTATCAGTTATAAAATTATTATATATATTATTTATATTTAATAAATCAAATTTAAAAATCCAAAAGCCATAAGGCTCTGTTTGGCAAAACTCTTTAAAATTAAAGACTTAATATATTTAAGCCTTGTTTGGAAAAATAAATTAAAACTACTTTAATTTATTTTAATAACCACTTATAATATAGTTATTTGTCACACTTCTAATTAATTAAGTTTTCATACTTAATTTAATTAATTCTAATAACAATTCATTGCATAATATAATAATTTATTTAATCATTATAAACTCTCTAACTTAATTATTAAATTAAATTAAATTACTATTTCAAAATAATTGCTTTCCTTAACTCATTAATTATTTATTAAATAAATAAATAATCAAATCACATCAAATCAATTAAACAAATACTTATTCAACGATAAACATATCCATTAAATATTTATATAATTTAATAAATATTTAAATATTATAATTAAAAATCTGGATTGTTACATCATTCCCTCCTTACAAGAATTTTGTCCTCAAAATCACAACTCAAACCACTCATTCGTTACAATCTTCCCTACTTAGAAAGATTCTGTCCCCAGAATCGAAGACACAAATTAAATAAATAACTCAGAGTAATCTTTCATCATTTTATCTAAATATAGGTTTTATATTTCCTACTACATTCATTACCTTAACAAATTCTAGGTTTCATTTCATAACTTTCACTTGAAGTCAATTATATTCCGAGTATTATATATCTTTTAACCCATTCATTTCCTTTTCTAAGGATCGTTAACATCAACACTCGAGATATTACATTTATCCTTTCTTCTAAGAATTTCGTCCTCGAAATTTTATTTATTAATCTTTATTCATTCAATCTAACAAAATATATTTTACACTAATACTTCATTCATTCCTTGGGTTTTATAACTACTTCCTTTCCACAAAGATCGTTCTACAATTATTAACTTTTCTATTAATAGTTTTACATTATTCTTTGATAACTCATATCCTTCTCACTTCAAAATCTCTTTTCTCACTTATTCAACATATTCATCATTCAGTGTTGCATTCTACGACTCACTTCTTTTTAAGGAATACTTTCCTTTTTCACTTCCATCTTGTAGAATAACAAGAATCTTCCACAATTGTTCAATAATTGAGAAGTAGTATGAGTAACTCAGGAATTTAAAAGATTCCAAATCATGCTGAGGGTCACAAGACCTTGAACTCTATTCTCTAGGTTTAATAGTGCTTCACCCCTCCCCCCCCCCCCCCGGGTTCTTCACACTTTAAACCCTCTTTGGTAGAATGTTTATCAATCACAAAGACTGAAAACACCCTCCACTCGTACACTAGGTGGCAAGCCTATTGTACCACTACGTTGGGCCGCAACATAGTGTTTTGTAACGACTATATGCGTCACGCTCAGTACTTAGGGTGTTAAGCCCTTCGTACTATGTATTGTGCACAAACATTCCAGGTTAAAGTATAAACTAAGCGCAACCTCTAATAAAAGAGTTGTTCATCTCAGAATTTAGAGTGCAAGCATTCAACTGAGGGTCTAATGACCACGAACCATGTCCACAGTTATAAGTAATCTTTCAACTTTATCTTTAATAGTAATACGACTATAAGGACTCCAAGGTACTTAGGGAATCAATCCTTCGTACATGTATTATGCTCAAACATTTCAGCGCAAAGTATAAACTACTTATGGGAACTCAATTGCGAATGAGTACGGCTTATCATCCACAAACAGATGGCCAAAGCGAACGAACGATCCAGACATTGGAAGATATGCTGAGAGCATGCGTCATGAATTTCAAAGGAAGCTGGGAAGAACAATTACCGTTGGTGGAATTCGCCTATAATAATAGTTATCACGCGAGCATCGGCATGCCGCCTTACGAAGCGTTATCGTAGAAAAGTGAGAACTCCTTTGTCTTTGGGATGAAGTTGGTGAACGTCAACTGCTAGGACCAGAACTAGTGCAACAAACTGCTGAGATTATCAAATTCATCAGGACAAGGTTGGTAGCAGCTCAAGACCGACAGAAAAAGTATGCTAATCAACACAGGCAAGATCGTGCATTTGACATATGAAGCTACGTATTCCTAAAAGTTTCTCCTTGGAAGGGGAAAATTCATTTCGATAAAAAGGAAAAATTAAGCCCGAGGTTTATTGGACCCTTTGAAGTGCTGCGAAGAGTTGGAGAGGTAGCTTACGAGGTAGCTCTACCTCCAGATTTGGAAAATATTCACAATGTTTTTCATATTTCGGTGTTACGACCGTATAAACCTGATTACAAACACGTGATTGAGTACGAACCGTTACAGTTCGAGAAAAATTTGTCTTATGAAGAGATTCCTATCCAGATAGTCGACGGGAAAGAATAAGTGCTCAGGAATAAAGTGATACCTTCTGTGAAGGTGATATGGAGGAACCACAATGCTGAAGAAGCTACGTGGGAACTCGATGAGAAAATGATGAAAGAGTACCCAGAGTTATTTGTTTAATCGGTGTCTTTGATTCTGGGGACAGAATCTTTGTAAGTAGGGAAGAATGTAACGAATGTGTTGTTTGAGTTGTGATTCTGGGGACAGAATCCTTACAAGAGGGGAATGATGTAACATTATAGTTTTTTTATGTTTTATGTAAATTATAAATATTTATTGATTTATATAAATATTTATTGGATGTGTTTATTATTGGATAAATAATTCTTCAATTTGATTAATTTGATTTAGTTAATTATTTATTTGTTAAATAATTAATGTGTTATGTGAATTGAGTTATGTGATTAAGTGATTTATTTAATAAATTGTTATTACATAAAGTGTGACAAATAACTATGTGATAAAGAGTTATTAAAATAAATTAAAGTAATTTAATTTAGTTTTACCCAAACAAAGTTTAAGGATATAAATTATTTTATTTTAAAGGGTTTGCCAAACAAAACCTTATGGCTTTTGGATTTTTGAAATTTAAATTGTTTATAAAATAAACTAAATAAAAATATATATATATATATATATATATATATATATTTATAAGTGGTACGTTATATATTTTATAAGCGATGTTATTATTGATTAGGCTTATTATGGCCGTATACATTTTTATGTTACGTGTATTGGATATCGGTTGAGTTACGTTGTTAGTAGTCTAAATTATTACCGAGAAAAGAAAGAAGGGCTAGAGAGAGTTTTGAGAAAAGAAAGAAGTTCGAGTTTGAGAGAAAGCGTGATTTTCAAAGCAAGTCTGTTAACAAAGATTCGTAAGCAAGTAAAAAGGTGGGTTTCTCTAACCTTAATATATGTACATATATATATTTATGGTTTCATGATGCCTAATGTCTACGTGTTCTTCAACTTTCTTTGTGTATAAGATTTTTACAAAACTCTCTGTAAAACTATGTTTGTATAATTGGTTAGAGAAACATGCGTATTTATAGTTGCAATTGTTATCACTAGCATGTATATATATATATATATATATATATATATATATATATATATATATATATATATATATAACTGTAAAACCCTAGGAATTTTGGATTATCCGAATTTAGGTTTAAAGAATTAGTTATTAATAAAATGAATTTTATTAATACTATTATGTCTTATGTGTTCATTAATCGTTCTATAACCTAGAATGATTATTAATCGGGAGGATTCAGCTACGAGATAGATTTGAAGCAGTAAGAATTTTCAAGGCGAAAATAAAATTTTTAAAGGGAACAAAAATATTTTTGGGGAAAAAGACGAAATAGGCACTTTTCATCCGTTTCTGCTCGGAGATTTATTTTGAAATTCTGAGAAGTTATTGATTGCGTGAAATCTTGAGACGTGATGGAATATTCAATAATATTTCGAGTTATGGCAAAAGCGAAGTTTTCATTGCGGACTCAAAACCTAAGGGTTAGGGAAAGTGAGTTAGAGAATGTAATGAGTACATTATAATAACTAGGGTTATTATGCGTGAGAAATCTGAAGTATGATACAAGTTATTATACGAGTATATTACTTAAGATTAGTACGACGTATAATACGAATATCGTACGAGTTAAATACAAAAAGATTACGAGATTACGAGAAAGGAATGCGTAGAATACGATTAGTCTTAATGGACTTTGTGTTCATAGACTTTTTTAGAATCCAATTGGACTTGGATTATGTCAAGCCCAGTGATTTGTGAAGTTAAGCCCAAGTTAGGCCCAAGAAGAATTAAGATTAAAGCCGATCCAAAGAAATTAAGCGGATCGAACCAGGTGAGTCACCAGATGGGTAAAATCCATGGGGCAACCCATGGGGATGACCCATGGGCATAAGGGGCAGCCACTTAGCCACCAAGTAAGGGTGGTGGCCAAGTAAACTTGGTGGCTAAGTTGTTAAGGAGGTGGGAAGAGTGACTTTAGGGGCGAAATGACTATTTTGCCCCTAGCTTTGGTTTTCTATAAATAGAAAGCTAGATTTTCATTTTCTAGGATTTTGAAAATCCTAGAACTTGAGAGAGAGAGAGAGAGAGAGAGAGAGAGAGAGAGAGAACTCGATTGGGAGAGGAAGAGCATGAGCATGAATGCTCGGATCAAAAGTGATCGAGAAATAGAAAAGCTCGCAAATCGCCGGCTTTGTCTAACGGAAGAGGATTAAAGAAGAACGGTAATCCGAACCCTAGTTCTTCTAATAATTTTCTTTAAGTTTCTATGTTTAAAACATAACTTAATGAGAATAAAGAGTAAGAGATATTGAGAATGATTTCATATGGTTGAAATCATGAGAAAATAAGAAATAAGAAATAAGAAATTTAGTTTATAAATTTCTTAAGGAAATATAAGATTAAGTAAGGATTTTTGAAGCGATCCGAATGAGTCTTATGAATGAGTAGGTTAAATAAGTAAGGAATGATGTTCTATAACATCGATTCCAAGAAAAAGTAGAATCGTAATCAAAATATCGATTAAAATGAAGAAGAGAGCGAAGCGAAGAATCACGAAGAACACGAAGAGCGTTGTTGATGGACAAATTTAAAACAATCGTAGTGTAAATGTTGTTGATGGACAAGTTTAAAACCATTGCGTATAAGTTAGATGCTTATTGCTTGGTTAGGAACGGTAGAAACGTTTATGAAGAATGGATTAAAACTAAGCTATAACGAAGTTATGGCGAAAAATTTGGAAAAGAAGAACGAAAATTTGAAAGTTAGTAAATGAACCCGAACGTGTAGGGTTTCATAAAAATATAAGAGAACGTATAAAATGTGAGTCGTGGACTCAAGAACGAACGAATTCTGAGTTTGGATGACCGAATTACGGACGAACGAACAAAGAACGTTAAAAATATTAAAAACGTTAAAATGAACAAAGAGCGAAGATTAAGCCAATTGAATGGCATGTTAATGGATTCAAAATGAAGTTTTGTCCAAGGCATATTAAAGTACATAAGATAAGGAAGAGAATGGCTTTGGAACGACCTCGTTCCAAGTTATAACGAAGAAGTTATGAGATCGTAATGTACGCGTCTCAAACTTGACCTAACACTTAGAAAAAATTTCTAGGTTTCATGCTCGGCACCACTGTTGTGAGTTGTGCCTTTGAGGCCGTATGGCCAATACTGTAATAACGATGTCCGAAACACCTTTCGAGAGTTAGTTCGTCGGTTATGCCAGTATCAGTAGTACAATTTGTGGCACCAAAGCGCCCATGTATACTGATCTGAAAATCTTCTAGAGTGTGGTGATATTGCGGTATGGCCCACTAAGTAAGGACTCACGCCACAGCGCCAGTCCGGGAAAAGAGGAGAGAGAAGTAGGTGGCGCCTCAGCATGAGAGAAAAGGAAGGGCACGGCGCCGCAGCACGGGTGTAGAGCAATGCCCAGAAATTAGATTTTTAGTTCTTAGTTACTGGAGGATTTGCAAGAAAGAAGTATGAACATGTAGTTCACTAATGTAACACTTAATCAAGTGTTTTAAACCTTTAATAAAGGTTGAACGAAAAGATTAAACGAGAATAAAAGACAAAGAATGTAGATGCGGGTTATGGAACCGATGTCCGGGGACCGTAGTCGTGATAAACTAACGTGAAGGATTGCTATGGTTGTGATTCCTTAGACGTTGGTTGACGATGTAAATGTATAACATTTTGATGTTATGACATGGCATTGTGAGATGAATGTAAATCATTTAGACGCGGTGAACGCAATGTTGTTACGATGAACGATTGGTCTTGAAATACAGCGAACCGTATGGCTTTGACATTAAGAAAGAATAATGAACATGGGGTTCATGGGATGGATAACGATCGAAAGCAATTAAAACCTTGAGTAAAGGTTGAATGAGAGATTAAGAGACGAGCAACGTGAACGTTGAATACGTAAATGATCCTTGTGAATCGTATTCACATTGGACGAACGTTCTAAGTATACCCTAGTTGTATAACTTAGACATTGATGAAGGTAGTAAGTAAGATATGAATTATCAAGAAAGCCGTAGTAAGCGGTAAAAAAAAATTAATGAAAGCCGATTGTGAGTCGGATGAGAATGTTAGAATGAAATGTAAGCATTGAACACTTTAACCGACGTGAAGGTTGAGTGTACGTAAATATTAAACGGGTAGAACCTACACCCCGTGTATGGTTTGACCGTAGGATAGCGAAGACTATTGATTAAACATGTGAACTGTGAAGAAACTAAATTTAAGACAATAACATATAACGTTAAGAAGCCGAGTTAATAAGTATAACTTGGATAACGTTCCGAGTTGAGGGAACCGGACGTTGTAAGATATGAATAAGTTCATATGAAATGTTTAACGCTATGGTCTCATAGTATTGACATAGAATGATCGGTCCGAGTATACAAAAAAAGACTATATGACTTAGACGATGAGGAATGAATCCTAAGGTATGGCAATTAGTTGCCAGAAAGCCATAAGGAATAAGAAATTGACTTAACGAACATTATATTTTAATAGTTCGTATAAGTTAAGAGAAATTTAGGTTGTGGTACGATCGTAACCTTTGATGGTTGACATATGGGATTTGGGCTAAAAAATTCCTTGAGAGAAGCGAAGGTATATCTGGCCCGGCAACCGATCTAACTCTTTGTGATGGTAGTGTAGATGAGGCGGGAACTTGTTTGTTGGTTGTTTGTGGGAAACCACTCGAGTACCATATGAACTACTAGCGGAGAAGCGATGTGTCTTGAGTCCTAGAAAGTATCTGAAGAAGATAAGAATGTGAATCATCAAAGATGATGAGCGTGTTGAAATGAGACATCTCAGTATGTCATGAAAACCGTAAAGCGGTAATGAAAGTTAGTCGCGTAAAATTATATTGCAAGAACGCGAACCTTAAGAAGTAAAGTTAAGTAAACCGATGTGTAAGTCAAGTATATGACTAATTGGTGTATTTGTTATTTCCTTATGTGTTATAGGGATTGGAATGAGCGATTCGAAGTAAAAGTATGTATGGTACATGCGTAAAGGCAAGTTTCCTAACTTCATTCATACTATATGAATGCTAGTTTCTTAAACTTCTCAGATGTTGAACTTGAGAAGTCTGTCTATGTGCGAATGTGCGATATTTGTACAAAGTGGTAGAATGTATGAGGCCTTGTGCCACAATGTGAACACTTCGGTGTTTCTGTCAGATGAACTGTTCTATGTTTGAACTATTCAATAAAAGAATGCTCTGTTTATACATGAACCGTTATTGTTAAGTCTGTGCTATTGATTCTAGCCAGACAAAATGTGCATGAAAGAGAGTAGAGAATGAAAGTATTTCAAAGTGCATGTAACTAATGTTTTAAGATGATATGAATCAAGACTATTCCTATTATTCAAGCTGCTTCGTAACCTTTGTTCGGTTATTGAAGTCTGAAAAGATTGTTTAAATTCTTGAAGTTGTTTGTTCAACTGTTATGACTTTCTGGGCAATTGAATGCTAACACTTGCTTTAAATGAAAAACATTTTCAGCGAACGATGTTAGAAGAACTTAAGGATCCCGTATAGATCAAGCTGACGGTATCCAGATGAAGTGTCATTCAGAATGTGAATGAGCGAGAAGATCAAGTGAAGACTTGTAATGTAGAAAGATGAAAAATTAAACTATAGATTAGTTTAATGAACTGTATGTATCCTTGGTGGCGGATAAAAGTCACTCTTGTAAGATGAAAGGAATAATGTAATTATTATTATTTGTAATGAGGAAAGTTATAAGGTTTTTAAAACCTGGGATTTGAGAGTGTATGTTGTTATATTTCAGTATATAATGATGTATGCAGAATGAATGATGTACTCGTGACATACGGAATTCGGGTGTGAAGAAAGACCGGATTTCGGGGCGTTACATGTTGGTATCAAAGCTGATAGGTTATAAATCTTAGGTAAGAGTACCTAAGACTATAATCGTAAAGAGAAGGATAAGAAGATCACCACGTGATCATAGTAAATCATAGTAACAGATGAGTTGTTAAACGATGAATGATTTTTAGCTAATGCTATGAATGAATGGTACTACGAAGTAGTACGGGAATAAGAACTCAGATTGAGTTGTAAAGGATAGCATACGAATTAAAGAAAATTCATATTAAGTAAGGAGAAAGTTAGAAGTTATAAAATTTCAATTGAGGACTCATGTGATAGCTGAGTTGTATGAATCTTTCTATGGGCAGAGGTTTGTGCTTGGTGTAACAACCACTCAGTTTATTACAGTGATAATCATTGAAATTAGTCTCGCTATCAAGATGTATATGACGAGAAGGTGAATCTTTTCTCATGTATATACTTGGTAGGTAGAGAACGATAAGGTAGGTACGAGTTCTTGAAACACATTCTTATGGTAAGTTTGTGACTCATAATAATATGGTATGTTTTCGAACGTCTCAGCGAATGGACGCTTAAGGTCTTTCTGGATGTTCTTAAACTCATACTATTGTGGAAAGTTCCTGAACTCATAATGTGTGGTAAGTTGATGGACTGTACTAAGGTATAGGAATGTTTAGACTGAAAGTAAGTATTTTCAGTAGACTTAGCATTGAAGGTGCTAGAAAAGATTAAGTATTGTCGCAAGTAAGACAATGAAGGACGATGGAGAATGGGATATTCCAAGTCATCTAGCTATGCTAGATTTCGAAATTTCTTGAAATCATGCTAATGTGCGCATTTTGAAAATGAAAGAATGGGTTCAGCTTTTGGAACCAATGGATTTTAAAAGAACTATTCTTGGTATGTCTATGCTAATTGTTTCAGCTAGAAAGAAATTGATTTGAAATATCAAAATGAATTTTATATCATCAGTGCATTTGATGCAAGGATGGTAAAAGGATGGAGTTATTAATGCAATTAAACCTGGTGTGGAATTTGATCAGAGGATCAATAACCTGCTATGGTATGATGCATAATGATGAAGTCATAAACTGATGAAGTCCTCAACGTACTGTGAAAAGTGCGGTATCATGACGTCATGAAACGTTTTGAAGTATTGCAAACAAATTTAAAGAATTAGTCGATGTCAAGCAAGTTGACTAGACGAATGTTTCAAGTTGATGTCCAATTTATTGTTATGGTCTAAGCTACATGATTTGGCTAAGACGAATGGTATGTCATGATTAAAAGAAAATCGAGCTTTCTTTGAAGAGTTATGCCAAACCAAATTGTTTTGGTGTGGAATCTAATGAGTAAGTCTGAGGTGAACATACTCCGAAATGGGGTTATACGATGGGTTGATCGCCTACGTATTGAAGAGTTAGTTTACCTTCTTTATGATTGTAAACTGACTGTGGAAAGAAAGGTTACGACATTATGCTGTTTAACCTAGTAAGAGTTCATAGTCAATTTGACCCCTCAACAAAAGTATGAAATGTTTTAAAGGAATCTTTATATTGTTCGTTATTCCTTTCACTTCATGATTTTTGATAAGTTATGAAGGGTAGGGAATGTTTGAAAGATAATAACTTCTTTGAAGAGAAGTTGAGAAGAAGAGTAAGTTAAGATTTCGAGGATGAAATTCTGTGAAGAAGGGAAGAATGTGATGACCCGGGTAAGGGTTGGTTTTAAGAAATTCTGAGGACGAAATTTTTATAAGGAGGGAAGAATGTAACAACCCAGAATTTTGGATTATCCAGAATTTAGGTTTAAAGAATTAGTTATTAATAAAATAGTTTTTTATTAATACTATTATGTGATATGTGTTCAATAATCGTTCTATAACCTAGAATGATTATTAATCGGGAGGATTCTGGCTACGAGCTAGACTAAACGAGTAAGAATTTTCCAGACGAAATTAAAATTTTTCCGGAACAAAAATATTTTCGGGGAAAAAGACGAAATATGCACTATTCATCCGTTTCTGCTTAGATATTTATTTTGAAATTCCGAGAAGTTATTGATTGCGTGAAATCTTGAGACGTGATTGAATATTCAATAATATTTCAGCTATGGCAAAAACAAAGTTTTAGCATGACTCTCAAAACCTAAGGGTTAGGGAAAGTGAGTTAGAGAATGTAATGAGTACGATATAATAACTAGGGTTATTATGCGTGAGAAATACGAGTATGATACGAGTTATTATACGAGTATATTACGAAGATTAGTACGACATATAATACGAATATCGTACGAGTTAAATACGAAGAGATTACAAGATTACGAGAAACGAATGCGTATAATACGATTAGTCTTAATGGACTTTGTGTTCATAGACTTTTGTAGAATCCAATTGGACTTGGATTATGTCAAGCCCAATGATTTGTGAAGTTAAGCCCAAGTTAGGCCCAAGAAGAATTAAGATTAAGCCCGATCCAAAGAAATTAACCGCGGATCGAACCGATGAGTCACTGGATGGGTAAAACCCATGGGGCAACCCATGGGCATAAGGGGCGGCCACTTGGCCACCAAGTAAGGGTGTTGGCAAAGTAAACTTGGTGGCTAAGTTGTTAAGGAGGTGGGAATAGTGACTTTAGGGGCGAAATGACTATTTTGCCCCTAGCTTTGGTTTTCTATAAATAGAAAGCTAGATTTTCATTTTCTAGGATTTTGAAAATCCTAGAACTTGAGAGAGAGAGAGAACTCGGTTGGGAGAGGAAGATCATGAGCATGAATGCTCGGATCAAAAGTGATCGAGAAATAGAAAAGCTTCAAATCATGAGCTTTGTCTAACGGAAGAGGATTAAAGAAGAACGGTAATCCGAACCCTAGTTCTTCTAATAATTTTCTTTAAGTTTATATGTTTAAAACATAACTTAATGAGAATAAAGAGTAAGAGATATTCAGAATGATTTCATATGGTTGAAATCATGAGAAAATAAGAAATAAGAAATAAGAAATTTAGTTTATAAATTTCTTAAGGAAGTATAAGATTCGTAAGGAGTTTGAGCGATCCGAATGAGTCTTATGAATGAGTAGGTTAAATAAGTAAGGAATGATGTTCTATAACATCAGATTCCAAGAAAAAGTAGAATCGTAATCCAAAATATCGATTAAAATGAAGAACGAACGAAGAATGCGAAGAACACGAAGAACGTTGTTGATGGACAAATTTAAAACAATCGTAGTGTAAATGTTGTTGATGGACAAGTTTAAAACCATTGCGTATAAGTTAGATGTTTATTGCTTGGTTAGGAACGGTAGAAACGTTCATGAAGAATGGATTAAAACTAAGCTATAACGAAGTTATGGCTAAAATTTTGTAAAAGAAGAACAAAAATTTGAAAGTTAGTAAATGAACCCGTACGTGTAGTGTTTCATAAAAATATAAGAGAACGTATAAAATGTGAGTCGTGGACTCAAGAACGAAGGAATTCCGAGTTCGGATGACCGAATTACGGACGAACGAACAAAGAACGTTAAAAACGTTAAAATGAACAAAGAGCGAAGATTAAGCCAATTGAATGGCAAGTTAACGGATTCAAAACAAAGTTCTGTCCGAGGCATATTAAAATATGTAAGATAAGGAAGAGAATGGCTTTAGAATGACCTCGTTCCGAGTTATAACGAAGAAGTTATGAGATCGTAATGTACGCGTCTCAAACTTGACCTAACACTTAGAAAAATTTTCTAGGTTTCATGCTGCTTACCACTGCAGCCATGAAGTTGTGCCTTGGAGGCCGGCGCATGACATGTAATGATGTCCGAGCACTGCTGCAAGAGTTCACCGCAGTGCGAACCGTAGTATAATTTGTGGCACCGAAGTGCCATATACGATCTGAAAATCTTACGGGTGTGGCGCCAACGCGCCCACTAAATAAGGACTTCGCCTATGGCACCGGATCGGAAAAGAGGAGAGAGAAGTAGGTCACGCCGCAGCATGAGAGGAAATGAAGGGCACGGTGCCGCAGCGCCAGTGCAGAGCAATGCCCAGAAATGAGATTTTTAGTTCTCAGTTATTGGAGGATATGGAAGAAAGAAGTATGAACATGTAGTTCACTAATGTAACACTTAATCAAGTGTTTTAAACCTTTAATAAAGGTTGAACGAAAAGATTAAATGAGAATAAAAGACAAAGAATGTAGATGCGGGTTACGGAACCGATGTCCGGGGACCGTAGTTGCGATAAACGAACGTGAGGGATTGTTATGGTTGTGATTCCTTAGACGTTGGTTGACGATGTAAATGTATAACATTTTGATGTTATGACATGGCATTGTGAGATGAATGTAAAGCATTTAGACGCTGTGAACGCAATGTTGTTGCAATGAACGATCGGTCTTAGCATACAGCGAACCGTATGGCTTTGACATTAAGAAAGAATAATGAACATGGGGTTCATGGGATGGATAACGATCGAAAGCAATTAAAACCTTGAGTAAAGGTTGAATGAGAGATTAAGAGACGAGCAACGTGAACGTTGAATACATAAACGATCCTTGTGAATCGTATTCACATTGGACGAACGTTCTAAGTATACCCTAGTTGTATAACTTAGACGTTGATGAAGGTAGTAAGTAAGATATGAATTATCAAGAAAGCCATACCGAACGGTAAAAAAATTAATGAAAGCCGATTGTGAGTCGGATGAGAATGTTAGAATGAAATGTAAGCATTGAACACTTTAACCGACGTGAAGGTTGAGTGTACGCAAATATTAAACGGGTAGAACCTACACCCCGTATATGGTTTGACCGTAGGATAGCAAAGACTATTGATTAAACATGTGAACGGTGAAGAAACTAACTTTAAGACAATAACGTATAACGTTAAGAAGCCTAGTTAATAAGTATAACTTGGACAACGTTCCGAGTTGAGGGAACCGGACGTTGTAAGATATGAATAAGTTCATATGAAATGTTTAACGCTATGGTCTCATAGTATCGACATAGAATGATCATTCCGAGTATACAAAAAACTTTATGACTTAGACGATGATGAATGAATCCTAAGGTATGGCAATTAGTTGCCAGAAAGCCATAAGGAATAAGAAATTGACTTAACAAACATTATAGTTTAATAGTTCGTATAAGTTAAGAGAAATTTAGGTTAAAAATACGATCGTAACCTTTGATGGTTGACATATGGGAGCTAGGCTAAACAATTCCTTCAGGAGAGCGAAGGTATATATCTGGCTGGCAACCGATCTAAC
This sequence comes from Panax quinquefolius, assembly GCA_020205615.1. Classification (NCBI taxonomy): domain Eukaryota; kingdom Viridiplantae; phylum Streptophyta; class Magnoliopsida; order Apiales; family Araliaceae; genus Panax; species Panax quinquefolius. Next base: position 100,773,062 of record CM035167.1, on the reverse strand, counting down.
TCACTTTGTGATGGCGGTGTAGATGAGCAGGAACTTGTTTGTTGGTTATTTGTGGAAAACCACTTTCAGAAAGTACCATATGGACTACTAGCGGAGAAGCGATGTGTCTTGAGTCTAGAGAAGTATACTGAAGAAGATAAGAATGTGAATCATCAAAGATGATGAACTTGTTGAGTAAGACATCTCAAGTATGTCATGAAACCCAAAAGCCATAATAATGAAAGTTAGTCGCGTAAAATTATATTGCAAGAACGCGAACCTTAAGAAGTAAAGTTAAGTAAACCAATGCTTAAGTCAAGTATATGACTAATTGGTGTATTTGTGTTTTCCTTATGTGTTATAGGGATTGGAATGAGCAGTTCCGCGTAAGCTGTAGCTATGCGTAAGGCAAGTTTGCTAACTTCATTCATACTATATGAATGCTAGTTTCTTAAACTTCTCAGATGTTGAACTTGAGAAGTCTGTCTATGTGCGAATGTGCGATATTTGTACAAAGTGGTAGAACGTATGAGGCCTTGTGCCACAATGTGAACACTTCGGTGTTTCTGTCAGATGAACTTTTCTATGTTTGAACTGTTCAATAAAAGAATGTTCTGTTTATACATGAACCGTAGTGCATGGATAATTCGGTATAATCGTGACTGTAATGTTACAAATGAAGTGGTAAAAGTCCTCATTGGCCGTAGTGCATTGATGGACAGTTGTTGGCATGATCATGACCATTGATGAATACACGAATATTCTTGGCCCGTAGTGCATGGATAATTTGTGGTCGTGATACTAATGAATATCCTTGGCCGTAGTGCAAGGATGATGTGGTTTATTTATTAAGCTGAGTCTCAGCGATAAAAGTGATGAAAAACCTTTTAAATCATAGAAGATAGTAGATTTTATTCTCTACTTGAATCTTCTAATGGATTGCGTGTTCCGTTGTCGTTAAACTTGATGTTTGTTATATTTTATTAGTTTAACATTGTTGAAGGCTAATGATAAATTATTCTGCATTATCTTAGTCATAATATTTCTTACTGGGCTAGTTGAGTTCACCTTTTCTTTCACTGTTCTCTTCAGGAAATGAGAATATAGTTGGGACGAGTCGGGGAACGGATTGATGGTCGAGATGGTTGTTTTAGTAGTCCTCACTATTCTATAAAATAGTGTGACAATAAATGTAATGAGGACTCCATTGAGTGTAGATATTGTCTAGATGACAATATTCTTATTGAAACTCTTAGATTATGTTTTGTCGTATTTTACACGACTGTTGTATAATTTAAGTTGTATTTGAATTTTGTACCATGTATTTGGCGAATCAAGATGGGTGATGTATACCTATTTTGGGGGCGTCACAGGTTTGGTCACCTAATTACGCGCGTCAATAGGGAGAAATCCTTATCGGAAAGCCTCCTCTTTCGTGGGAATGATCTGGTTGCTAAATATTGTGAGTTATAATATTAATGATGAATAAGTTTGTGTTGATTAAAGATAAAATTGATAGTTCCATTATGTTAGGATTATTAGTGTTGGTTGAAATCGATATTTATTTCGATAATAATTGATGTCCGGAGGTTATATTGACCAATCGGGTAATTAATCGGATAAATGAGCAATTAATTACTATTAATTCACATGATTATAACTATTTGTTCACATGTGTGTACTATTGAGTCACATGCATGTGCTATTAGGGGAGGTGGTGCAAGATTGATAATACTTGCATGACTAAATTAAAAATGGAGGTATAGATGAAGGTAATATATACTGTAATTATTTTTTTCACATGTATAGAACTATTGAGTCATATGATTATACTATTGATTCACATGATATACTATTACGGGAGGCAGTGCAAGTTTGATAATACTTGAAGGACTAAATTAAAAATGAAGAAAAAGATGAAGGTATTATACTGTAATATTTCGAGTGCCAAAACGTCCAATTATCAAAACTATATTTTCCTATAAATAGAAGCTCATTCGTCCTTCATTCTCACCAATTCACTAAGACTCACAAGAGCAATTATAGAGAGAGACACTATAGAGAGAGAAGCTATAAAGAGAAAGAAGAAGAGAAGTCTGTTACTTCACTATTCCAGTATCTAGTCTTCTTCTGAGGTAGGGAGTATTATTTATTTCATATTCAGAAGAGAAATTATTTTTCATATTTGTATGAATATTATTTTTGTTTAATATTCGTAAAGGGTATTATTTCTTTCGTATTCATGAAGAGAGTTATTTTCTTTCAATACTCGTAAGGCTTGTTATTCCATTCTTTATTATTCTGTTGGAATACCTTGTCTACGTGGACTACCGTATGCATGGTGAAATTCTTCTGTTATTCCATTCTTTATTATTATGTTGGAATAATCTGTATACGCGGACTACTGTATGCATGGTGAAATTCTTCTATTATTCCATTCTTTATTATTCTGTTGGAATAACCTGTCTATGCGGACTACCATATGCATGGTGAAATTCTTCTGTTATTCCATTCTTTATTATTCTGTTGGAATAATCTGTCTACGCGGACTACCGCATGCATGGTGAATGACCCTTCGTATTTATTCTTTATTATTTTGTTGGAATAACCTGTCTACGCAGACTACCGCATGCATGGTTACCCTTCATATTCATTCTTTAGTAAATTGTGGAAATGATATGTCTACGTGAATTACCGCATGTCGGGTAAAATTCATTTGCAGTTTAGTATATTCTAGTATACTCGTATGAGATATCATTTATTTTGTACTCGTCATGGAATATTGTTTTCTTTTGTATTTTCCTTTTATGAGTACTATTCACGAAGTAATATTCATGAGTTACTATTTACGGGTTACTATTCACTCAAATATTATTCACTCGGGTATTCGGGACACATTTCGTGCCGGAGTACTATTCATAGGTTACTATTCACAGGTTACTATTCACCCAGTTATTATTTACTAGAATATTATTCACTCGAGTATTTGGGAACTTTTCATGCCGGGGTACTATTCACGAGGTACTATTCTCGAAGTACTATTCACAAAGTACTATTCACGGAGTACTATTCATCCGAATAATATATTTCTTTTCTGTCCAAATTATTTTTGATACATGAATATTATTCTTGAATTTTACTCCACAAAGCAGTATCATGTTGACAATTTGGATATTTTTAAACTCTAGATAAATTTAAAGTCTTTAATATTTATCCTTGATTTCGTTTGATTAATGCTTCTATCATTGTCATCATCATCATGCTTATATTTTGATGAAAGTAATCTTTGGCTTATGTGCATAGATGGACTATTGATTGGTATGATTATGACCAGGGATCATTCGGTATAATCATGACCGTAATGTTGCAAATGATGTGGTAAAAGTCCTCATTGGCGTGTTGTGCATTGATGGACAGTTTTTGGTATGATCATGACCATGGGTTCTCTTCTGCCAAGGGTACAAAGATGAATTGTTTTATGGCATGATCATGACCATTGATGAAAACACGATTATCTTTGGCTCGTAGTGCATGGATAATTAATTCATGGTCGTGATACTAATGAATATCCTTGGCCTGTAGTGCATGGATAATTCGGTGATGTAGATTATTTATTGTGCTGAGTCTCAGCGATAAAATATTGATAATAAACTTTTAATTCGTAGAAGATAGTAGATATCATGCTCTACTTGACTCTTTTAAAATACAGTTGCATGTCTTTGCCCTATAGTGCAAGGATGAACTGTTAATGAATACCTTTGGCCCGTAGTGCAAGGATGAACTGTTAATGAATATCTTTGGCCCGTAGTGCAAAGATAAATTTATTAGTATGATTATGAACAGGAACTGTGATTTGGTATAACCTTGATCTTTGATGTTTCAGGTAAAGACATGTGATGAAAATTATCTTCGTCCTGGGTACGAAGAGGAATTTAGAACCACAATTATGATTATGAGTTATTTAAATGATTGTGGACAAGAGTTGTTGATTGATGTTACAGGGATAAAACATTGTTGGTGGACTTTTAACATGGAGAAGATAATAGACTTTATGGTCTATTTGACTCTTCTAATGGATTGCTCGTTCCGCTGCAACTATGGTTGAAAAGTTTAATCATCTACCATATGTTCTAAATCTCTGATTTATTACTGACGAAGGCTATTTATAATTTAATTATATTTAGTCATGATATTCTTTACTGAGCTAGTTGTGCTCACCCTTTTGCTTCACAATTCCTTTCAGGTAATAAGAATGTAGCAGGGTCGAGCGGAGGTAACAGGGGATTAGAACGGTGGTCTATAGCTGTTGAGGTTCTCCTTAAACAGTATGGAAATAATTTTTTTGAGAACTTTAGATAAGTGTGTTGTATTTTTATACGACATTTAACAGTTATATTTGGTGAATCAAATAGAGTGAGGCGAACCCAACTTTGGAAGGGTGTTTTGCCACTTTCATACGAGATGTCTAATGACATACGACTTCGTGTTATCATAAGACAGGGTTGTGCACATCCACTTGCTGAGTATATCTACGAGCACTACCTATATAATCTTGGAGTTTGGTTGAAGTATAATTCTCAATTGGAGACAATGGAGATAATTATATGTCAAGAGAAGACTCACCATTGAAAAGAACATGATAGTAATCTGCTCATTTTTCTTTAGGGACTATTGAGTCAACCAAGGATAATTCTCGAGTCATATGATATCTATCATAACTTAGATGCATGGCCTCCCATGTACGAAGGTTTCCTTGAACATTTTCCAAAGATTTTAATTTCTAAAATAATTATTGATTGTACTTTTATGTAAAGTACCATTGTAAGGTGTTGTGGTCGAGGCACCATGAGAGTTACATATATTTTTATTAAAACTCACAACTTATGTGTTGTTGTACTTTGCACGACATGAGTTCAACAGTTGTATAAATGAAGTTTGTATTTGATTTATGTACTGTGATATCTGATGACTCAGAATGGGTCGTGTGGACTTATTTTGGGGGCGTCACATTAAACATGTAGTATTTATGTCATACTACACAAACAAACTAATTCCATGGTCATAACGCATCATATCCAAGATATATAAGCAATCAAAAAGTTTGACAAGGCTATTCTTCATTTCTGAGTTTTCTAGAAAATGAAGAACAGCTAAGGTGCTATATTTAGATCCTTAGATCTTGAGCTCTAAGTCTTCTATGTGTTGTTTACGAGTTCACACTCGTAGTCAAGACGTCAAGGTACAATACTATAATATCAGATCAACATAACAACATCTAAATCACAAGATTTAAGCCAGTCAAACCTTGTCAGAAAAATCGCTCTTGAAGGTTTCTGGGTTTTCAAAAAATCTTCAAAATAGGGGGTCAACCCTACTTTGACCTCTTATAAGTTTGATCCTTATTACGGTCTGGTTTTTATAAGGACTTTACTATATATTATCTATGTCAATCTACCAATACATAACACAAACATGGCCAAATCACTTAACATATGCAAGATCAGTGGCCATAATGATGTTATCAGAGGCTTCCTAGAAAAATCTGGGTTACCTAGAAAACGTAAAGTCATGGCCAGTCAACGGGTTTTGACAGATAATAACTTTCAATCCATACATGATATGACCCTAATTAGAGTTTCAGATCCAAGCCCACATAACATACTACAATTAAAAACCATTACAACACTAAAAACATTAATAGAGACAGATCTAGGAGACCTGACATTCGACTGTTAGACAACTTTACAAAATTTTCCAGATTTTTGAAAACATCAAATTCGTGCATATAGATGTTATAGATCTGTAATCTAACAACCCAGATCTTTAAATGGCACCCTTATACACTGTTCTAAACAACAAACAACAACATTTAACATAAAATCTAAGCGTTTCAAAATTTAGGGTTTATACCACTTTGATGCTTTGATCATGATTATGATTCTTGATGTTTGTTCTTGGCTTGATAGAGATCATGCTAGGGACTGAATTACTTTAGTATTTCGTGGGTTAAGGAGAGAGAAGAAATTGATTGAAGCTTATAGAGAAAATGAGCAATATTGGTGACTTTATCTCTTTAATCTATATAATACTTAGATGCAATGAATATAGCTGCTAAATTTGGTTAATTGCTGGATATAAAAATCACATGCTAGAGCTAGGGTGGTTCACCAACTCATTAGGGCAAGATCTATACTCCACCTTATAAAAATATAAAAAGGGCAAAATGGTCATTTGATTTATAATTTTAATGGCTAACTTGACATTTTCCCTAACCCTTAGGGTTTAGGGTTTAACCCTTTAGGTTTTAGAAATAAATTCTAGGATTTCCAAATTAGGTTTCCAAAATAGAAAATTAATATTTTTAAATTATAATTAAAATTCTCTAATTACATTAAAATTTACTAATCGTAAATTCAAGCTTGCTAATTAGGATTAACATTTCTTAATTAAAATTGCTAATTTAGCAATTAGGTTTCATAATCACGGATTAGGGTTTATAACCCAAGAATTAGGGTTTTAAATAGAAAAATAATCTTTCTAATTTTAAAATTAGGTTTCCTAATTAGATTAGGGTTTTCTAATTACTTATAACTTGAAAATTATGATTAATGTTTCCTAATTAACATTAAAATTATTAAATTAACAATTATGTTTTCCCTAACTATAAATTAGGGTTTCTAATCCAGAAATTAGAGTTTTCTAAATCAATTAGGGTTATCCCTAATTAGGTTATTATTAATAACGTTTAAACCTTATATTAGCATTTGCATTCCCAAATTAGGGTTTTTAACTTCTGAATTAGGGTTTTGAATTCCCGGAACTGAAATTAGGATTTCCAGAACCAATTTTAGGGTTTCTTATAATTCATAAGAATTTTCTAACTGAACGTTGACGTTCTTAATATAATATTAGGGTTTGCTACTGATATAGTTTATCTGGTCAACCCTTGACCTTTAACCACATACTGTACACATATAATACCATATGCACAGAACATAATCACTTATATACATAATCTTGAATAATTCACCACAGAAATTTTAAAATCACAAAATTCTTTCTCGGAAATCTAAAATCTATTCACTTATTTTCTGTCTAAGTTTATTATTTAACCTTAATTCAATATTTTAATATTTTATAATTTTCCAAATTCTCGGGTTGTCACATATGTAATGAACCATATGTGATGTTTTTAAAAGTTAAAGATAAAAGATAAGGTTATGCCTTAAATGGTGGGTTAAATCCCTAAAGCTAATATTAATACAACTAATTGTTATTGCGATTTCAATGATATGTGTAGGGTAATTGGCCAACATTATTATACTTGTGTAGCTTACATACAAGGCAAGTTCTCTAACTTCATTCTCTTAATAATGAATGCAAGTACCATAATTCCGTTATTTTGTTATTATCAAGCAAGCTTTCTAGTTCTAAATTCTCATTATGCAAATCATATATTACAGTTGAGCAAGCCTATTGATTCTATCTTGTGTATGATTGTACAAGCTCTTGTAACCTAATTCATTACATCGAGTAAGTTTCAGTTTCCTTAATATTATTCGAAGCACATATTGTTCTAATACATCGATTCAAAGGAGATTGTTCTAACTCTTTTGAATATAGCACTTCACATGTATATCATGTGTATTCAATTCTATATTGTTGTATTAAACCTTCAAGTAGTATGAAAAATTTATTGATTGAACTAGTCTAATATGGAATAATGTTCTAAAATTCTAGAACCACTGATAAGTTAGTTCTGAGCTAAACTTTCTTTAGTGCGGAAATTCTAAATTCAAACTGAGACGAACAACCCTAGCATAGGGGATTTTATACGTATTTACATTTAGATGTTTGTGCACAATACATGGTACAAAGGGCTGATCCCCCTAAGTACGCTAAGCAGGGTCTGTATAGTCTAATTGACTGTTAAGGTTTGGGTAGTAATACCTAATCACCGTGGACATAGTTTGTGGTCTTAAGACCCTCAGACATTAAAGTTCGAACTTATTTTCTATTTTTGATTCGTAGAACAAGTTCATTATTGTTCAGCATTCGTTGTTCATTCTCATGTTATTAACATTACTACTCTTTATATCAGTGAGCAATTGTTTTCTCACTCTTGCAATTAACACTGCAGCTAAAGTTGAAAGAGTCGATGAGCCATCTACTAGCAAAGCAAAGGGCAAGATGTCCAAGTGTTGAAGAATTATTTAAATTTATTTAAATGCATTATGTTATAAGACTTGTTTTATTTTATGATGTATTCCACAAACTGATGTAATAATTTAAGGTTAGATTACCTGGGATTGTTTTTGAGATGATGTAACCCTTTAATGGGAAAAATTATTGTTTAAGTTATTTAATGTTTTATCCTTTATTATGGGTAGTTAGATGTAATTAAATTGATAGTTAGCACCAAATTCTGTGGGAATGAAGTACTCGGATTTGGGGGTATCACAGGTTGGTATCAAAGCTTTAGGCTATGAACCTTAGGTGGGGGAAACCTTAGGAAGTAACCTTTAAGGAGTCAGAAAACATAGTGCTGTCTAACTCTTATCAGGTTTTAAGGAATGGATTAAGGCATCCATTGGAACTATTTAATAAAAGACATTATGTGCTATGTGTTAATAACTTATGTGCTCGTGAGTATCAAAAATGTTAAGTAAAACTTAAAATATTTTGTTAACAGGATGTCTAACGAAGGAGGATCCAGTCCAGCTAGGGAGGTGATACCTCAGATACCTAGAGATGACGAACCCTAGGATTTTCACGTAGTGCGGGAATAGTTGATCCAGGAGGATGAGCCTGTGACTGATCTAGAGGAGGATTGTTCTGAGGAGATAGATGAGGATGATGAGGAAGAGGATCGTGTGGAGTTTCCACCAAACTCCATATCGGCTGAGATGTATGATGCTTTGTACGACCGTAACATAGAGTTACAGGATAATGTTGAGGAACTGAAGGAGTTGGTTGAGATGCATCATGCTACGATGGAGCACAAGGATGCATAGATTCAGGAACTTGACTCAAGACTTGGAAACACAGAGTGGGACCTAGTTCATACTAAGGGTCAGCATGAGGATCTATTGGTAGTGAACGAGAAGATGAAAATTGACATGGATAAATTAAAAGATGAGTTCAAAGAGGAATCAGCTAAGCGTGCAAGAGCAAAGGACGCTTAGATGAAGGCGACTCAACGTACAGACCGTGCTGAAGCTAAGGTCTAAACGAAGAAAGCTAAAATGAATGAAATGGATCATGCGTTTAATTCTGCGATTGATAAGTCTTTTATTACCCACCTCAGTTTGAAGATTCGCCGTGGTTTGTGATGGATCGTAGAACGACGTATTGAATTATGGAAGAAGAGCACAGAGAAGCCTTACGACATCTTAATAAGCCCAGATAAGAAGAATAAGAGTGATAATAATAAGTGGTTATTTATTTGAGTAAATAAATTGTGAATTCCTTATTTTGAGATGAATAAAGGGATGGTATGAATATATAATCCTGAAACTTGCTTAGTTTAGGAAAGTGGATGTTAATAGAGGTTGTTCTACCTTTAATGTGTTTTAAAACATTATGAATGATAAAATATCAAAGTTATTTGAAATGTTATGTGTTATAGCTTTAATCTTAGAATGTTTAAGTTAAACTTCAAATACCCAAGAAGTTGAGTAATGAAGTAATAAGCGTATATCTTAACAGAAAATGCCTCCTAGAAGAAGACAACCACGTCAACAATCACCTCGTGAGGGGTTTACTAACAATAACAATGAGGCCAACGCTAACCCGGTTCAGCAGTTGGTGACTTCATTGACGGGTGCACTTGCGAATCAACCACAAGCTCAAGTTATAACATTTAAGGAATTCAAAGCGGTTGGACCGCCAGAGTTTCAAGGGTCTATGAATTTAGTGGAAGCCCAAACTTTGATCATGGAAATGGAGAAGGTGTTTGACGTTGCTAGAGTTAACGAAGATCAGAACACTGCGTTCGCGACGTTCATACTGAAGTCCGAAGCTAACTACTGGTGGCAAGCAAATAAGGTTCATAGGGGACAAGGAGTGATAATGTGGGATAGATTTAAGGAGATATTTTTTAAAATGTACTTTCCAGCGAGTTCTCAGAATCAGTTGGAGGTGCAATTTTTGGAGCTGAAACAAGGAACCATGACGGTGCCAGAATATGCTACAAAGTTTAACGAGTTGGCAAGGTTTGCCACTTATCAAGCCAATACGGATGAGCGTAAGGCGAGAATGTTTGAACAAGGATTGAAACCCTGGCTGAATAACAAGGTTTCAATGTTCCAGTTAAATACATTTGTGGGTGTACTAGAAAAGGAAATTATCGCAGAAGGTGGAAACGATGCCTTGACCAAGTACAATCAAGAACAGAAGAAGAGGAAGAACGAGAATGAAAATAAGGCTGGTGAAAGTAATGTTGGAAGTAACAATCAGAAGTGAAAGTGGAGCAAGAGTTTGACTGCTGGAGGACAACAAGGAATTCAGCAAAATAAAAAGTTTGAAGCTTGTGCGACGTGCGGGAAGAACCATACTGGGGTTTGTTTGAAGGGGAAGCAAGTGTGTTTCAACTGTGGTCAGGAGGGACACATTGCACCAAACTATTTTAGCCCAAAGAAAGGAGCATGTTTTATCTGCAGTTCGAAGGATCACATGGCTCGGGATTGCCCTAAAACACCAGCGGGGAGTACAAGTGCAGGACAAGGAAACAACAACGATGGTGGTGCATTGACTATCACCGGACATGCACAGTCTAGCCGACCTACTGCGAGAACTTTCAATATGACCGTGCAGGATGCTGTTCAGTCTAAGGATGTGGTGTCAGGTATCATTCCAATTAATGGTATTAATGCTTATGTACTATTTGATTTGGGTTCTACTTGTTCATTTATATCCAATGAGTTTGCTCAGAACTTGGATTTGCCTCAAGAAGAATTAGATTATCCTTTAAGCATAGAGATTACGAATAGGGAAGTGATTCCTATTAAATTCATATATAAGATTTATAAAGTGGTTATAAAGGGTCAAGAAATGATAGACTTGATACCAATTAAACTTGGTGAGTTTGATGTTATACTGGGAATGGATTGGTTATTCAATCACGGAGCAGTAATTGATTGCCAAAGAAAAGGTGTTATCCTTAAGACTCCGTCAAAGGTTATGTTTTATGGCAGTAAGTCACCTCGACAAGAGAGTTGTCTAACGGTGATGCAAGCCAAGAAGTTGTTAAGACAAGGATGTGTAAGATACTTAGCCTACGTAGTTGATACAGATAAGAAGAGTGCGAAGTTAAAAGAGATACCGATCATAAGAGATTTTGCAGATGTATTTCCAGACGATTTGCAGGGTCTTCCACCGGATCAACAAATCGAGTTCGTGATTGATTTAGTACCAGGAACGACCCCGATATCTAAAGCACCATACAAAATGGCCCCAGTAGAGATGAAAGAGTTAATGGTGCAGTTGCAAGAATTGCTTGATAAGAAGTATATCCAGTCGAGCGTATCGCCATGGGGAGCGCCAGTGTTGTTTATTAAGAAGAAGGATGGATCGATGCGGCTCTGCATTGACTATCGAGAATTGAATAAGGTCACAATTAAAAATAAGTATCCATTACCTAGAATCGATGACCTGTTCGATCAATTGAAGGGAGCAAAATATTTCTCAAAGATAGACTTGAGAAGTGGTTATCATCAGCTGAAGGTGAGGCCAGAAGACGTACCAAAGATGGCATTCAGAACTCGATATGGTCATTACGAGTTTCTGGTTATGTCATTTGGTTTAACCAATGCACCTGCAGCGTTCATGGATTTGATGAACAGGGTGTTTAAACCATTCTTAGACAAATTTGTGGTGGTGTTTATTAATGATATCCTAGTGTATTCTGAGACCAATGAGGAACATTTTTAACACTTAAGAGTGACGTTGGAGATGTTGAGAAAAGAGAATTTGTACGCTAAATTTTCAAAATGTGAATTTTGGTTGGAACGTGTACAGTTTCTCGGACACGTTATTGATAAAGACGGAATTTTGGTAGATCCATCAAAAGTTGAAGCTGTAGTAAACTGGGATCAGCCGAAGAAACCGTCAGAAGTAAGGAGTTTCTTAGGATTGTTATGTTACTACATGCGTTTTATTCAAGACTTCTCCAAGGTAGCAACTCTGTTGACGAATTTAACCAGGAAGGCGGTTAAGTTTGTTTGGACGGAGACGTGTGAGGAAAGTTTTCGAGAATTGAAGAAGAGGTTGAGCACAACACCTATGTTGTCATTGCCTGATGATACATGGAATTTTGTGGTGTACATTGACGCATCGTATAAAGGGCTAGGTTGTGTGCTTATGCAAAATGGAGGAGTTATTGCGTATGCATCACGTCAATTAAAATATTATGAGAAAGGGTATCTGACTCATGAATTATAGTTGGTTGCGGTGGTGTTTGCCCTGAAGATTTGGAGACATTATCTTTATGGAGATAGGTGTGAGATATATACTGACCATAAAAGTCTGAAGTATATCTTTACACAAAAAGATTTGAATATGAGACAGATAAGATGGTTGGAGTTGATCAAAGACTATGAGTGCGAGATTTTCATCCCGGAAAGGCGAATGTTGTTACTGATGCTTTATGTGATGCCCCCAAAATAGGTATACATCACCCATCTTGAGTCGCCAAATACATGGTATAGAATTTAAATACAAACTTCTTTTATACAACACGACAAAACGTAGCTGAGAGTTTCAAAACGGATAATGTCTCATAAAGAGTATCCAATCCCAAATAAAGTCCTCATTACAATTATTATCACACTATTTCACTAAATAATGAGGACTACTAATGCAAACATCTGGACCATCATTCCATTCCCTGACTAGTCCCAACTACGTTCTCATTTCCTGAAGAGAACAATGAAAGCAAAAGGGTGAGCTCAACTAGCTCAGTAAGAAATATTATGACTAAGATAATGCATAATAAATTATCGTTAGCCTTCAACAGTGTTAAACTGATAAAATATAATAAACATCAAGTTTAACTGTAGCGGAATAAGTAATCCATTAGAAGAGTCAAGTAGAGCATGATATCTATTATCTTCTATGATTTAAAAAGTTTATCATCAATTTTATCGCTGAGACTCAGCTTAATAAATAAACCACATCATCGAATCATCCCTGCACTACGGGCCAAGGATATTCATGTAATCATCAATGGTCATGATTATACCGAATAATCCCTGGTCATAATCAGACCAACAACTGTTCATCAATGCACTACAGGCCAATGAGGATTTTTACCACATCATTTGTAACATTATTGTCATGATTATACCGAATAATCCCTGGTCATAATCATAACAATCAATAGTACATCTATAGGAGCTTGAATCTCTGAACCACTTAAAATACATTTTGGTACTCCAGGATGGATTGCAAATGGTGTGTTGTGCGCCTCCATCATAATTTTATACTTCAAGTCAGAATCGTTCGGAACACAAAGTTTGGAGTTGACTCAAAGTTTTCATTCTTCATCGATTCTTGCTTCCAGAATAGCACCTTCTTGCACTTTCTTCCTCATACGCATCAGCTCCAGGTCTGTAGCTTGAGCAGCTTTAACTTTATCGATTAAAGTCGGCTCTACTCATATATTCCCCATCAACACATGGGTCCCTGGAGTCTTTAACTCTATCTCCATCCTTTGTAAGTCATACAGAATGGGCCTTTGCGTTGACAATATCGCACTCGTACACGCATATGATCTTCTATTCAATGCGTTAGCTACTAAGTTCACTTTTCCAGGATGGTATTGAATGGTATGATCGTAATCTTTCAATACCTCAAGCCATCGTCGTTGCCGCATGTTGAGTTCTTTTTGAGTGAAGAAATATTTGAGGCTTTTATGATTCGTATAGATCTCCACCTTCTCTCCATACAGGTAATGCCTCCAAATCTTAAGCGCAAAAACGATAGCTGCCAACTCTAGATCATGAGTAGGATAATTCATCTCATATGCTTTGAGTTGTCGTGAGGCATAGGCTATGACTTTCCCATGTTGCATGAGAACACATCCTAAACCCTTGCCTGAAGCATCGCTGTATATGACAAATCCCTCCGAACCAGCTGGTATTGTCAAAACATGTGTTGAAATGAGCCTCCTCTTGAGTTCTTGAAAACTCTTCTCACATTCCTCGCTGCAACTGAATTTTGTATATTTTCGAGTCAGCTGAGTTAATGGAGTAGCAATTCGAGAAAATCCTTCCACGAACCTCCGATAATAACCAGCTAAGCCAAGAAAGCTACGTATTTCGATCATTGACTTAGGTTGCTCCCAGCTTTGAATTGCTTTAATCTTTGCTGGGTCAATAGATATTCCATAATTTGATATTACGTGCCCAAAGAATGCTACTTCCCCAAGGAATGCTACTTCCCCAACTTGGAATATAACTTGTTTTCACGAAGCTTTTGGAGTATCAGCCTCAGGTGTTGCTAATGATCTTCACGACTTTTGGAGTAAATGAGGATGTCATCAATAAAGACGACCACAAAGTAATCCAAATATTCCTTGAATATTCGGTTCATCATATCCATGAAGGCAGCATGAGCATTAGTCAATCCAAAAGACATGACTACGAATTTGTAATGCCCGTATCGAGTTCTGAAAGCAGTCTTTGGAATGTCATCAGTTTTAATCTTCAACTGATGATATCCAGAACGAAGATCGATCTTTGAAACGAATTTGGCGCTTTTCAACTAGTCAAACAGGTCATTAATGCGAAGCAACGGGTACCTATTTTTGATGGTGACATGATTAAACTCCCGATAATCAATACAAAGTCGCATACTTCCATCTTTCTTCTTCACGAAAAGTACAGGAGCACCCCAAGTAGACGTACTAGGTCGAATGAAACCGATGCCTAACAATTCCTGCAATTGGGTTTTTAACTCTTGAAGTTCAATAGAAGCCATTCGATATGGGGCTTTGGAAATGGGTTTTGTAGCGGGTTCAAGGTCGATACCAAACTCGATTTCACGCTACGAGGGTAGGCCAGGAAGTTCTTTGGGAAATATGTTAGAAAATTTATTAACAATAGAAATATCATTCAAATCTGACGTATTTTTGTTTAAATCTGTGACATGAGCTAAGAAAGCTTGACATCCATTTTTCAATAAACGAATAGCTTTATGGCTTGAGATGATCGTGGTTGATTTTAATGGTTTGGTCGCTTGAATTCGCATAATAGGTTGCTTAGGAATATGAAAGCTAACAACCTAACGAAAACAATCAATTTTAGCATGATGAGTAGTTAACCAATCAATCCCTAGAATCACGTCAAATGCAAGTATTTTTAAGGAGATAAGATCGATAGGTAACGTGCGGTTACCGATTTGAATCAAATGAAATTTATAAATAGTGGATGTAATGAAGGTTTCTCCCAACGGAGTTTCAACAGATAAGTCAAAGTCTAATTTCTCTAGAGTCAAATTTAAACGTTGAGCGCAGTAGGAGAAATAAAAGAATGGGTAGAACCGGTATAAATTAAGGTATATACTTCGCTAGAGTTGATGATTAGCTTACCCGTGATCAAATCGTTCAGATTCCTCGCTTTTTGGGAGGTTGCGACAAATGCTCTCCCTTGAAGTACCGGTTTTGTCTTGTCTAGGATGGCTTTTGATGCCTCCATCCCAGCTGGACTTGACTTCGGTGCACGACAAAATTGGGCTAGGTGACCTTCTCTTCCATAATTATAACACACATTGGATTCTTTGCGCATGATTCGGATGATATGTCCCTCCCTCGCATTTGTAACATATCTGATTGGTCATCGTTCCCCTTCCTTAACAATAGGTGCTGGTGATGATGTCTTTCCATCATTGTTGAATCTCCTGTTCTTGAAATTTCCACTTCTATTATCTTGGCCATGATTTCCACCTAAGTGGTTACCATTTCTGGCATGTTGATTCCCTCCACATTTGTTGTCACCGCTTCGATGACTGCTACCACTGGTATTATTATTTTCCCAGTTTCTCTCTCTTGGTTGGGTTGACTCGTTATCACGCTCCAATAATTGAGCCCTATTTACAACATCTGAATACAAACATAGTTTGTGAGAAATTAAGTATTGACGTGTCTCGGGTTTCAAACCTCTTAGAAACATCCGCGTTATTCTCTCCTCATTATCAACCAAGTAGGACGCAAATCAGGATAACTCAGCAAACTTAGCTTCGTACTGTGACACAGTCATATTGTTCTGCTCCATCTTGATGAACTCTACATCCTTCATATGACGAATACTTTTGGGAAAGTACTTATCGTTGGACAGTTCTTGGAATTTTTCGCAAGACATCTTCAGTGCGGCAGGTTGAGTACGCTTTACCAATTCCCACCAGTAATCTGCCTCTCCTCGCAACATAGAGGTGGCAAAGGGAACGTTTTCCTCCTCGGAGCATCCCAAGACATTAAATATCTTGGTGATCTGATTTATCCACGTCTCCGCCTTAAGTGGTTTTTGCTCTCCGAATAAACATCGGTGGTCCAAGCTCCTTGAACTGTTTAGCGGTGACCGTTCGAGAGTTGCTATTGTTTCCACCTGCATTTTGAACAGGAGTCGTTCTCGCCTGATGTTGCATGAATTGCATAAAGCCTCTGAAAATTCCATTGTTCATCATTTGGTCAGCATTATTGTTTTCCTGAGGATTATTGCCATCCTGATGCATATTATCCTGGGTATTGATCGTTGGTGACTCAACGGTCTCATGTGCTTTATTGCTTATCTCAACATTTTCGGATGTCATTTTCAAATACTGCCACAAAACAAGGGTTAATTAACATGTCACATATTATCCCTATACTCTGACCGACCAAATAAATATCAAATAAACTTAGGTAGGTCATACTAGCGAATGAATTCCCCGTCTCTCCCCTCCTAGTTCGTGTCTTACATCTCAGCCAGGGATCATATCCCTAATCTTTGATACCAACTGTGACGCCCCCAAAATAGGTATACATCACCCATCTTGAGTCGCTAAATACATGGTACATAATTTAAATAAAAATTTCTTTTATACAGTACGACAAAACGTAGCTGAGGGTTTCAAAACGGATAATGTCTCGTAGAGAGTATCCAAACTCGAATAATGAGGACTACTAATGCAAACATCTGGATCGTCACTCCGTTCCCCGACTAGTCCCAGCTACGTTCTCATTTCCTGAAGAGAACAATGAAAGCAAAAGGGTGAGCTCAACTAGCCCATTAAGAAATATTATAACTAAGATAATGCAGAGTAAATTATCGTTAGCCTTCAACAGTGTTAAACTGATAAAATATAATAAACATCAAGTTTAACTGCAGCGGAACAAAAAATCCATTAGAATAGTCAAGTAGAACATGATATCTACTATCTTCTATGATTTATAAAGTTTATCATCAATTTTATCGCTGAGACTCAGCTTAATAAATAAACCACATCATCGAATCATCTCTGCACTACGGGCCAAGGATATTCATGTAATCATTAATGGTCATGATTATACCGAATAATTCCTAGTCATAATCATACCAACAATTGTCCATCAATGCACTACAGGCCAATGAGGATTTTTACCACATCATTTGTAACATTATGGTCATGATTATACCGAATAATCCCTGGTCATAATCATACCAATCAATAGTACATCTATAGGAGCTTGAGTCTCTGAACCACTTAAAATACCTTGTGCCTTTTACTTTATGTCATTTACATTATGTACTTAACTGCTATAACTACTATGTATGTATTAACTACTTACCACTGAACTAACTCTAAGAACAATGTATGTATGATTATGAATATATAAATGAAGGGAATCTTTTACTTATTCCGATGTGCTTGAAAAGATTCTTATGTTTGTTATATACTAAATCGTTAGCAATACAAAATAAATGAGAAAATTATTTGAAACGAAAAAAGATCTATTCAACCCCCCCTTCGAGATCTATTATGTGCCTACTAGGAACTAACAGTAAAGACTAGAAGCCATTAAATCCGAGATGGACTCTATATATGAGAAACAAGTATGGACTTGGGTTACATCACTTGAAGGAATTAAGCCTATTGGGTGCAGATGGGTCTTTAAGAGAAAGACTGGAGTGGATAGCAAGGTAGAGACCAATAAGGTCTGAATGGTTACAAAAGGTTTCTGTAACAATCCAGATTTTTTTAATTATAATATTTAAATATTTATTTAATTATATAAATATTTAATGGATGTGTTTATCATTGAATAAATATTTATTTAATTGATTTGATTTGATTTAGTTAATTATTTGTTTAATAAATAATTAATGAGTTAAAGAAATTAATAATTATGGGATAATGTTCTAATTTAATTTAATAATTAAATTAGAGAGTTTATATTGATTAAATGAATTATTATATTAATATTTCATTTTGATGGGTAATTATTTGTATTGATTTTTGTGATTTAATGATTTAATTGATAAATTGTTATTGGTATTAATTAGATTAAGTATGAAATTTTAATTAAAATAAGTGTGACAAATAACTCTATTATAAGTGGTTATTAAAATAAATTAAAAGTAGTTTTAATCTTGTTTTGTCAAAGAAGGCTTAAGGAATGATTAAGTCATTATTTTAATATGGTTTTGCCAAACAATTCTTAGGGCTTTTAAAATTCTAATTTTGTAACTTATATATTAAATTGATAATTAGTATATGTAATTATATTGGGAGTTACATATTTTATAATTATATGTGTTATATGTATATTGTATATACACTAAATTATGTTAGTTTTCTAAACCTAAGTCTAAAATAAGATCAAAGAGAAGAAGAGAGAATACAGAGGAGAAGAAGAGAGAATATAGAGAAGAAGAGGAAGAAGAAGAAGAAGAAGAAGAAGAAGAAGAAGAAGAAGAAGAAGAAGAAGGGGAAACCTTGAGAAAACAAAAGAAAAGCTTTCATCATCTCCATATTTTCTCTTATTCAACGTAGAAAGGGCACGTGAAGTGCAGATAACTGTAAGCTGTTAAACTGTTATTGGTAAACAATGATCAAGGCAAGTCTTTTAGTTCTTATTTGTTATGTGAACTTGATGATAAACTGTTTTAAATATTTGTTGCAAAGAGCATGATGTGTTCTATATATATTAAAAGTATAAAACGTTAAAGTCAATTTATGACTACGTTGATTGAGTAAGGAACTCAATATTTATACTTGTTATATGTAATGCATCATGTATGTTGTGTTAGTCCAATGTTTATGAGATATATGTTAAGTATGTTATTATATGTTATGTGATGCATGAAAATTGGTAGATTTTGCTGGGCTGTCAAGCTCAACCTTGCAAATGACCATTTTTGCAGGTTAAAGATTTAAGGTAAGGATATGTGCTACGTGAATTATAGAGATCCATATTCACGAAGATTACTTATGTTTTATGGGAAATGTATTTAATATTTTGAATGTAACATGTTGTTGAATTATAAGTTGAGCTATCCGGTGTATATGGATATCTATTTATGATGTAAGACTTTGTTTAGTCATTTTGTTGTAACGATTCATGATATAAATTTGAATCGAAGAGATGTAATGTAAAGGTTGCAATTTAGGGAAATAAAGAAGGAAATGTATAAAAGTTTTAAATATTCCGCATTTTTAGTGATTTTAATATCGAATAATGATGTAAAGATAGATTAAAGTTGTATTGTTAACGATCGAGAAGAAGAATATTATTGTATAAATTTTGGGGTCGTTATAGTTGGTATCAGAGCTGTAGGTTATAAACCTTAGGTAGGGGTACCTTAGGCTATAACCTTAAAGAAGGAAGGTGAAGATAATGAAAGAATAAGCTCAAATAGAGTTTGAGCAATAAGAAGTAATGTAAGAAACGTATAAAGAAGGGATTAAAACATGCGTGAGAGGATTCAAAGAAGAATCTCGTAGAGTTATGGGGTTACCCAACTCCAATAATAAGGATGTAAGGTGTTAATAAATAGACAATGTCTATAAAAAGAGAGTGATAAAGAAGTTAAGAATAGATAGTTATATTTAAGTATGGTGCAATTGTACTCTTTAGTAGTTGATGTATGGTATCTGGGCTAAACGATTCCTTCATAGAGCGGAGGTATATACGAACTAGTAACTCAGAACCTAGTTTGTTGGTTGTTTGTGGGAAACCACTCAGTGTACCATATTGAAACTGTTAAAGACTCGATGTGTACCAAGTATAGAAATGGACACGTATGATGAGAGTGTAGAACTTGAATGAAATTTTGAGCGATGTAAATGAAGTTGAAAATTCTTAAAGTAGGAATTGTTATATAAACAAGAAGATTCAAAGAAGAATCTTGAAGAGATATGTAGAAAAGAAATGAGAGTTACCTAACTCCAATAGCCAAGATAACGAATAATGTCGTAAATGAAAGGAAAGAAAGGGGATCGTAAAACAAAACGATCACGAGTTAACAAAAGAATCTTAAGAGAGATGATTATAGAATAAGATAACGACGTGATTAGTTTAAGTTATAAAAGAAAGATGGTTTGTAATGTTTGAATGATTATAGCTTAATGTTATGAAGATGGTGTACTATGAAATAGTACGAGATAACTCATGAGGAGTTATAGATGATGTCATACGAGGAATTCGTATCAAGCAAAGAGCAAGTTAAGAGCAAGATAAAGTTAGGTGGGGTTTCAATTGAGGACTCATGTGATGGCTGAGTTGTACAAATCTTTGTATTGGCGAGGGTTTTGTGCTTGCACTCAGTTTATCGCATTGATAATCATTGGAATGTTTGTGTCGCGCTATTTGTTATATGCCTGTTGAGAAGGTGATTCTTTTCTCATGTGTATAACAGATAGGTAGAGTATAGTTAGAGAAATATTATAAGGTTAAGTGCGAGTTCTTAAAACTCATACTTATGATAGGTTCGTGACTCATAATTATATGGTATGTTTTTGAACCCCAAATGAATGGACCTTTATGGTCCGACTAGGATAAGTTCTTAAACTCATATGATTGTGGCAAGTTCCTGAACTCATAACATGTGGTAAGTTTGACGAACTGGGTATAGATAAGTATGAATGGAGTATTGAGGATGATAGGAATAGATAGACCTATTAAGCAATGGATCATTATAGAAAGTGGAGTTGATGGTGGAAGCATAGGTATTCTAAATCTACTAGCTATGCTAGACTTTCAAAATTTATTGACTTCGTGCTGATGTTTACACTTCTATTTTCTTGAAAAACATTGGATCAACTGATGGAACCAATGAGTTTTAACAACAATACTGTTATTCGTATGTCTATTCTAATTGCTTCAGCTAGACAAAAATGATTTGCAATATATCAAAATGAATTTTATATATCATCAATTTATCATGGAACCTGGTGCAGAGAAGATAAAAATGATAGTCATCAATGCAGTATTACTTAGTCTTGGATGTGATCTAAGGATCGTCAGCCCACTATGGTATGATTTGTATGATAAAATGACCAAATGACGGAATCCTCAATGGATTGTAAATACAGTGCGGTATCATGACGTCAAAAAAAGATTTTTGATATTTCTTTGAGATATGAGAATTCATATGTATGTTGAAAGTAGTATGCACACAAGCCAATCATGTTTGATGATAAAGCATATACTTTGTAACAATCTTATTCATTTATTAATAAAAAGTATTTATTTATTAAAGGCTTTTAATTATCTACATGATACTGTTTTATAATATGTGATAAACCCATAGTTTTAAGCAATGCTTTTAGAATAATGATGATGATCATTCTAATGAGATCTAAATTCTTAGAAAGCTTAAAACTAAAATAGTTCCCAATCATTGGATTACTAAATTGGGGATTAGTGAATCCGGATAGATTGGTACATACGTTGCTTGCTCATTGGATGAGGATGATTGATCTCATGATCATTTGTGTGGAGACACTAAAGCAAGTATGTAGGTGCTTATTAGAGAATAAGTTCACTTTGAGCATTGGCTCGCTAAGGAATACCTAATGGAGTTTTACTTGCCTGTCAATAGAAATTTCTGTAGTGATAGTAGTACAAGTAATCCTTAGACTTGAGATCATCATAGTATCTTGTGTATGATGAGTTATACTTTGACTTATTCCTTAAGACCCTTAGGGTATATCAAAGGGTATGCTTGGGTATAATAAGTTGTACATGGAGATAACGTATGATCAATAAAGAATCTACCACTTCTAATAAAAGAAGAGAAATGTCTATGTGATTCGATAAATGACAACCCAAGAGTCCTTGGCAAGGCGAGAATGAAATTATAAAGGAGTTTCTAATTTGCATTATTTGGAGTTGTGCATTTAAGAGTCGAAATACATATAATTAAATAAAATAAGACTTGACAAAGTAATTCCATGTCTTATATTTAATTGGGACATTGTATGGTGGAAGGATTGAATTATGCAGTAACTATTTACTCAAAGGTTCTTTAATGATTAATGTTGAAATCTATATTATCCGGAAAGTCGTTGATCGCTAGGGAGGCTTATCCTATTGTTGAATAAATATTATTTATTTAAATAAATTAATTGTTTAATTTATTTATTTAAATAAGATTAGAATTGTTCTAATTGATTTATTCACAACTTAGGTTTAATATGGAGAACCTAAAGGGTCACACCATAAAAGGAAGAATAATTATTTAAGAAGTTAATTGCATAATCGTAATAATATGTTAAGTATATTTAATTTAATCTATGGTGATAGAATAAATTAAATAGCTTAATATTTATTATTTAATATTTTAGAAATATTAAATATAAATTAATAAGAGGAGTCTTATTAATATTATTACAATTATTATTATTTTAATTTCTAAAAGAGTTTAGGAATTAATTTAATATAAGTACTCTCATTTATTCTTAATTGGATTAGGAAGGAAAATTAGTTAAAGGAGTTTAATTAATTAAAAGAATTTCATTAATTAAATAAAATCAAATTCCTTAATTGTTAAGGTGGGTTGCCACATCTATAAATAAGAGGAGTCTTATTATGGGTGGTGGGAGTTGTTGACTTTTACAACTACGTAATAATTCCAATTTGTTGGAAATGCGCCTTTTTCTATCTGAGATAGGAAAAACTAGGGTTTGAGTCAATACCCCTTCTTCTTGAAAATTCTTTTTCCTTGGTGGTTCACCTCTAGAGGCCAAACACATGGGTGGCTAACGTTGATCAAAGGAAGGAACCAAATCCGGTGGATTCAAGGAGATCGCGGAGAAGTAGGAGGTGAACTCGTACCTGAGGAAGCTCGTTTCTACAAGGGTATGATTTCATAATTTCTTATTCTTCGTTTAATTAATAATTGTGCATAAAGGGTGATCCGGGTATATGGTTTGTAATTTTTAAACTCTGATTTTTACACGTTTCCGCACTTTTATGCAATTTGATTGCGCACTTGAATATTACAAACCTAACAGTGGCATAAGAGCCAAACCTTTATGAGAATTATTAATTGTTCAGATTTGATATGTATATTGATATGTGTTTTGAACAATTTAATTGGGCATAATTTTGTTGTATAAAATTTATAAAAAAAAAAAAAAAAAATTCACTAAATCCTATTAAGGAGTTCACGTGAGTCTTTATGTTAAGGGTGATTTTAAAAGTTTACAAGTGATTCCTTTTTAAAAGTTTCCTGCAGCGTGGCCACGTGCTAAAGTTATCAGGAGATATACGGATTATAATATATATATATATATATATATAATATATTATGTATTATATATATAATATTCTTAATTATTTTATAATTAAAATAAAATATTTATTTTAATTTTAAAATAAAAGGTTTATTTTAATCTTAAAATAAAAGTTTATTTTAATTTTAAAATTAGAATTTCATGCTAACTAATTAGAGTTGGAATTGAATTCCATGATAACTAATTGGAGTTGAAATTGTATTCCATGTTTCCTTAAATAAAGGAGTTTATTTAGATATGAAATAAAATTTCATATTATTCAAAATAAAAGAGTTTATTTATGAATAGGAAAGAGAATCAAGTATTTTCTTAAATAAAAGAGTTTATTTAGATATGACATAAAATTTCATATTATTCAAAATAAAAGAGTTTATTTATGAATAGGAAAGAGAATAAAGTATTTCCCTAAATAAAAGAGTTTATTTAGATATGAAATAAGATTTCATATTATTCAAAATAAAAGAGTTTATTTATGAATAGGAAAGAGAATCAAGTATTTCCTTAAATAAAAGAGTTTATTTAGATATGAAATAAGATTTCATATTATTCAAAATAAAAGAGTTTATTTGTGAATAGGAAAGAGAATCTGTGTTTCCTTTAAATAAAGGAGTTTAATTTTTTTTTACATGGAATTGGATTCCATAATTAATTAAAATAAAGGAGTTTATTTTGATTAAATATTTTGATTAAAATAAAATAGTTTATTTTATTCAAAATTGGATAAATTAAAATAAAATAGTTTTATTTAAATTTGGATTAAAATAAAGGAGTTTATTTTGATTCAAAATTAGATTTTATACTAACTAAATTTGCCCATTAAATGATATCAATATATATATTAAATGTTTATTATTCATAAGATGAATATTATTTATTGATGCATATGGTGATGTGTATGATAATAAATGGGATTGATTATGGACTATTGACCAATGTGATTGGATTTTATTTTAGTTGGATGCATAAATGTATGGGTTTTATTAAATGGGGTCTACGTACCTCGTCCTCTCTAATTTTTCTTAATATAAATTCTATCTCCCTCCTACGTACTTCCCCTTGACTGCTGATCAAGGTTTCTATTTATTTTAAATAGTTTTATAATAGGAATAGTTATAATTAATTTTGAAGAATTAGAGATCAAGGAGCAAGGAGCAAGGAGCGCTTGAAGACCCGTTTGTAATGGAGCCCGAGTTTAAATGTAATAGTTATATTTAAATATTATTTCTTGCACCCCTAGGGTTTGACCTTTTGGTTCACTTGGTGGCTCTAGTGAACCAAACTAGAATAAAAGTCCATAATCAATTCGGGTAGAATATAGTATTCTATATGTGCATGCTTATACTATATATATTATATATTATGCAAACATGCTTCGCATGTTCATTAATATGACGCGTATTTTATATATATATGTGCATGCACGCTAAACAAGATGAGACAATTAATTACAAACCCCTCAATTTTTTTTTATATTAAGTCCTAAGCGTTCAAAGATATTTGGAATATCGAACGTCGCCTTCTAGCATGATAAAATTAATAGAGTATTAAATATTTAATATAAGTTTGTTGTGTCACCACAAGGCAAATATTAAGTATTTAAGATGTTAATTTATCACATTTGATGCTTATAAAGAAAATTGAACAATATTGTTTTGTTGTGTCACCACAAGGATGATATTTTTCCTTTTTGAATATATGGAGTGCTAGGTCGAACTTAACTTGGATAATTTTGATTCGGATGTGCCACCACTTGATCAGAATAATCTAAGAGGCAAAAGAAAAGGAGTTGCATAGTTGATGTAATTGACAAAAGTTGTCTACCTATTTATTTATATATATTTTGTTGTGTCACCACAAGGCTATATACATTTGAAATGGAATCCTTATTCTCACTAGCAGATCTTTAATTAGATTTTGCAGAACTATATATATTGAGGGTAATATAATTTTCTTTAAGTCAAGGTTCTACTTGGGTATTGGATCTGAGACTTTGGTTATCATAAATATAGATTTATGAAAGGACCAAGCAGTAGAAAGCTAAACAAATATAAGTAATCCTATATGTGGGAAATGTAGCAAAGGTTGCCATATTAGCCATAGAAACTTATAGTTTAGCAATGCCTACGAAGCAAATCTATTAAGTCGATAAGTTGTTATTGTATTCCAGTTCTTGTTAAAAATATTATTTCCATTTTATTGTTGGACAATGAAATCTTTGATATTATAATTAAGAACAATTGTTGTTCTATTTATAATAATAATGTTTTGTATAAAAGCGGAATATTACTTAATAAATTTTGTATACTTGACTTACATGAAAATAATTTTGCATATTGAACAAATTAGTATAAGAAAATGAGATGATCATTCAAAGAGTTGAATGTGTGTATTTTCTGAAATACAAGTATGAATTATTTGAAAGGTTCAAAGAATTCAGAAGTGAAATAAATTGATAAAGTATTAGAATTCTTTGATCGGATCAAGGAATAAATACTTGTGCAATAAGTTTCTAGATCATCTCAAATGGTTTTCTCATAATGGACACATCGATCTGCAATAATTGATTGATGTATACGAATGAAAAAAATCGTACCTTGTTGGACATAGTGCGGTCCATAATGATTTTACCGACATTCCAATATCCTACAGGATAATGTCCTAGAAATGGCTGCATATCTACGAAAAGGTAACCTCAAAATCCAAGCCCCAAGACTCCATAAAAGTTATGGATGGGGAGGATTCTAATCTTAAGTATGTTAAGATAAGGGTTGTCCAACTTATGTGAAAAGGTTTCAAAGGATAAGCTTGGGACAAGATTTGACAAGTGTCGATTTGTGGGACATCCTAAAGTAAGTTTAGGGTATATGTTCTATAATTCTACTTAGCAAAAGGTGTTTGTTATGAAACACGCTGCCTTCTAAGATAAAGGTGTTTATCATTAAAAGGGGCTAGTGGGAGGATAATAGATCTTGAAAAGTTCAAAAACCACAAAATACTATAAGTCAAATAAGAGGAACCTGTAGATAGACCTATTGTACCTGGCAAATTGTAAAACGGAATAATCTTGAAGATACCTAGGAGGTATGGATTCATCATAGATGATGATGATGAGGTACACATCATAGAAGATGATGATCCAGTTACATACGATGAGGTAAGAGTTCTAGTGTGTACGAAAGGGACAGTGGGAGCGCCGTGACATTCCTAATATTATATGTTGATATACTACGGATAAGGAATGACATACTAATGCTACAATAAGAAAAGATAAAGTTGTCTAAACATTCCTCCATGAATAGTTTGGGAAGAGTATCTTAATTGGGGATAAAATCTATATAGATAGATACAAGAGGATGCTCGACTTAACCCAAGGAACGTATATTCATTTGATGCTAAAGTCGTTTAGCATGGCAAACTCCAAGAGATGTCTCATATCGATGAGCTATGGAGTGTATCTCTCTTAATAGTCCCCACAGACTCCTGAAAAGAGAGGTCGCATGAGTGACAATCATGTATGCAATAAAATATGTACGAGACACGATGTTAATCGGTCGTATTATGGAGAAGTTCACTATGAGTCGGTGAAAAACATCTTAAAGTGCTTACTTAGGCACTAAGGATGTGATCATATTCATGGTGGGTCTAAATTAAAACTAGAGGGCTTAATGAGACTCAAGTTTTTCGAGATGCACCAAGATGATGAGAAAATCCACTTTAAGGTAAAGCGTTATCTTGAGCGATTGGTGCGTTGAATTGGAAAGGTTCCAAAAAGCAAAGAGTTCTTTGGTTTAGTGATAAAGACAAAGTATATAGCTATAAATGAAGGCGCAAGTTGATTGTTTGGATTAAAAGTTCATTCTGAGAACTAGGAATAGTTCTAAGTCTCATCTTGGATCTAAACATGTGTTGTAGCACTTTCATTTGATTATTAGAATCATTGAAAGATGGGAAATCGCTATAGAGATAGTGGACTCTCATGAACAACATTACATATCCATTAACTAAAGCTTATCCAACAAAGCAGGATAATCGTCACTTAGAGAAGAAGAGTATGAGATACCATGACGATTGGCTTTAGTGCAAGTGGGAGAGTGAAAGTAGTATGCACACAAACCCGATCATGTTTGATGATAAAGCATATACTTTGTAACAATCTTATTCATTTATTAATAAAAGTATTTATTTATTAAAGGCTTTTAATTATCTACATGATCTTTGTTTTATAATATGTGATAAACCCATAATTTTAAGCAATGCTTTTAGAATAATGATGATGATCATTCTAATGAGATCTAAATTCTTAGAAAGCTTAAAACTAAAATAGTTCCCAATCATTGGATTACTAAATTGGGGATTAGTGAATCCGGATAGATTGGTACATACGTTGCTTGCTCATTGGATGAGGATGATTGATCTCATGATCATTTGTGTGAGAACACTAAAAGCAAGTATGTAGGTGCTTATTAGAGAATAAGTTCCTTTGAACATGGCTCGCTAAGGAATACCTAATGGAGTTTTACTTGCTGTCAATAGGAAATTCTGTAGTGATAGTTGTACAAGTAATCCTTGGACTTGAGATCATCATAGTATCTTGTGTATGATGAGTTATACTTTGACTTATTCCTTAAGACCCTTAGGGTATATCAAAGGGTATGCTTGGGTATAATAAGTTATACATGGAGATAATGTATGATCGATAAAGAATCTACCACTTCTAATAAAAAAGAGAAATGTCTATGTGATTCGATAAATGACAACCCAGTAGTCCTTGGCAAAGGCGAATGAAATTAGAAAGGAGTTTCTAATTTGCATTATTTGAGTTGTGCATTTAAGAGTCAAAATACATATAATTAAATAAAATAAGACTTGACGGTAATTCCATGTCTTATATTTAATTGGGACATTGTATGGTGGAAGGATTGAATTATGCAGTAACTATTTACTCAAAGGTTCTTTAATGATTAATGTTGAAATCTATATTATCCGGAAAGTCGTTGATCGCTAGGGAGGCTTATCCCTATTGTTGAATAAATATTATTTATTTAAATAAATTAATTGTTTAATTTATTTATTTAAATAAGATTAGAATTATTCTAATTGATTTATTCACAACCCGGTTTAATATGGAGAACCTAAAGGGTCACACCATAAAAGGAAGAATAATTATTTAAGAAGTTAATTGCATAATCGTAATAATATGTTAAGTATATTTAATTTAATCTATGGTGATAGAATAAATTAAATAGCTTAATATTATTGTTTAATATTTTAGAAATATTAAATATAAATTAATAAGAGGAGTCTTATTAATATTATTACAATTATTATTATTTTAATTTCTAAAAGAGTTTAGGAATTAATTTAATATAAGTACTCTCATTTATTCTTAATTGGATTAGGAAGGAAAATTAGTTAAAGGAGTTTAATTAATTAAAAGAATTTCATTAATTAAATAAAATCAAATTCCTTAATTGTTAAGGTGGGTTGCCACATCTATAAATAAGAGGAGTCTTATTATGGGTGGTGGGAGTTGTTGACTTTTACAACTACGTAATAATTCCAATTTGTTGGAGAGTACGCCCTTTTTCTATACAGATAGGAAAAACTAGGGTTTGAGTCAATACCCCTTCTTCTTGAAAATTCTTTTTCCTTGGTGGTTCACCTCTAGAGGCCAAACACATGGGTGGCTAACGTTGATCAAAGGAAGGAACCAAATCCGGTGGATTCAAGGAGATCGCGGAGAAGTAGGAGGTGAACTCGTACCTGAGGAAGCTCGTTTCTACAAGGGTATGATTTCATAATTTCTTATTCTTCGTTTAATTAATAATTGTGCATAAAGGGTGATCCGGGTATATGGTTTGTAATTTTTAAACTCTGATTTTTACACGTTTCCGCACTTTTATGCAATTTGATTGCGCACTTGAATATTACAAACCTAACATATGTATGTATATGTATATTTCGGTTGATGTCCGAATTGCTGTAGAGTTCTATGCTATTTGATTCAGCTAGATGAATTGAAAGATGTTCATGAAATTCAAGCGTTTATTAAAAAGTTATGCCAAACCAAATTTTTTTGGTGCGGATTCAGATGTTGAAAAGCTGAGGTGAACAACCCTATATGGGGACATGTTTTCGGGGACAATGGTTACGAGCATAACGCATATAGTCGTTTGAAAAACACTACGTTATGCATTAACGTAGTGGTACAATAGGTGGCCACCTAGTTATACGTAAGGGAGGGTTTTTCGGTCTTTGTGATTGATAAACACTGGTTTTGCGATGTGAAGGATTGAGTTGAAGCACTAGTAAAACCGAGAATAAAGTTCACTGACCTTGTGACCCCTCGGCATGATTTGGAATCTTTTAAATTCCTGAGTTATTCATACTACTTCCTAATTATTGAGCAATTATGGAAGATTCTTGCTATTCTTAAAGGCGAATGTGGTAAGGATGATATTCCTTAGAAAGAAGTAAGTCATAGAATGCAACACTGAATAATGAATATATTGAATAAGTGAGAAAAGAAGTGTTGATATGAGAAGGAGATGAGTTATCAAAGAATAATGTAAAACTTTTAATAGAAAAGTTAATAATTGTATAAAGATCTTTGTGGAAAGGAAGTGGTTATAGAATCCAATGAATGAATAAGGTATTAACGTAAAATCTATTTTTTATAGATTGAAGATTAATAAATAAAATTTCGAGGACGAAATTCTTAGAAGAAAGGGTGAATGTAATATCCCGAGTGTTTGTGATAGCGATCCTTAGAAAAGAAAATGAATGGGTTAAGAATATAATACTCAGAATATAATTGAGTTCAAGTGAAAGTTATGAAATGAAACCTAGAATTTGTTAAGGTAATGAATGTAGTAGGAAATATAAAATCTATATTTAGATTAAATGATGAAAGATTACTCGAGTTATTTGTTTAATTTGTGTCTTCGATTGGGATTTGAATCTTTGTAAGTAGGGAAGATTGTAACGAATGAGTGGTTTGAGTTGTGATTCTGAGGACAGAATCCTTGTAAGGAAGGAATGATGTAACAATCCAGATTTTTTTAATTATAATATTTAAATATTTATTGAATTATATAAATATTTAATGGATGTGTTTATCGTTGAATAAATATTTGTTTAATTGATTTGATTTGATTTGGTTAATTATTTGTTTAATAAATAATTAATGAGTTAAAGAAATTAATAATTATGGGATAATATTCTAATTTAATTTAATAATTAAATTAGAGAGTTTATATTGATTAAATGAATTATTATATTGATATTTCATTTTGATGGGTAATTATTTGTATTGAGTTTTGTGATTTAATGATTTAATTGATAAATTGTTATTAGTATTAATTAGATTAAGTATGAAAACTTAATTAAAAGAAGTGTGACAAATAACTTTATTATAAGTGGTTATTAAAATAAATTAAAGTAGTTTTAATCTTGTTTTGTCAAACAAGGCTTAAGGAATTATCTACCTTAAACTTAATTATATGATTTTTAAACAATTAAATTCATTATTCGATAATCGCTTTTAATATTAAAATATTAATATTTTCATGGCAAAATATGAAAAGTTATAGGTTATAGCTTAAAATATTTTTATATCACTTAAATCATTTTTCTATGATTTATAAAGCATTAATTCTATTCATAATCCATAACACTTTCATGAGTTTTCATAGTATAATTTCATAGTACAACTGCCACACAACAATCTTGCTGTAAACTTTTCAATCATTAGATTGATTCTTTCCATTCTATCACTTTATCAGATCACGGGGTGATCTTATCGTATATATTACGATTCATTTCTATATCTTGATCGTTTTGTTTTACGATCTTCTATCACTGCACTTTTAGTCTTTTATACTATATCTATTCATCACTATTGTTCAACTTTATTATCATAGTTAGGAAACTCTGTATCTTTATAACTCACCGAGATTCGTCTTTGAATCCTATCGACCGACTAACTCTATATGAGTTATATCTTATCCTAATCACTGCGATTATTAGTCTCAGGTATTCCTACCTAAGGTTCATAACCTCTGACTCGATATTAATCAGTGATGGCGGCCCCAAATCCAGGTCCTAAATCACCTCGGATCCGGTTCGATCATTCTATACAACTATTACTATTTGTGGAAGATATAAACATGAATTGTTTATACATTACATTACACACTATTCCCCAAGGTCGAGTAACCTTAACTTATACATAATTCATAAATATCTAACACATAACTTTATTATCAAACTACACTATTACATTCTTAATCACAAACATAAACTAAAGTTGGAACTTTCTTCAATCTTTTCCTGTATCTGACGCGTTCGTCTTAATCTGTAATGTTTGATCATGATATAGCAAGGATGAGCATGAAAGTTGCCCGGCAAGTTTAAATTCAACAATATAACGATATATCATGATTGAAATGATTTGAATAATTGGCTGGCTATATTTTAACATTATAATTGTGAACTAGCAGGAACAAATTTATGACTGGACAAGTATTATACATGAACAAATATATCTGAACCAACTGGTAATGAAGGTGATCAGCCTTTCATACCTGACTTATACATGCAATATGTATAGAGTACAATTCATGGCAACCAACAATGATTAACCATAAGCTTATCCGAATGAAACACTCTTAGTAGAGTTAAGTAAAAATAAACTTGCCTGAACCGTTGATTACCGCTACACAATTTATATAGCCTTATTCGAAGACCTAATATTAGTAATATAGATCTCCAATATTAGAATAATATCATCACAATATAATACTATAATATATATATATATATACACACACAGAATAACCTAAACACAAAACCCTATCAGTCTATTACACACATAAGATACGGTATCAAGTCAAACTATTGCAGTTTGAGTTGAACCATACACAAAATTGTCATCCCGGCGGTCTAGTCGGATAATTCATGAGTTTAAGTTCAAATAAACTCTGCATAAACACTTAACAATTAACTTAGACAATGTTTTAAGCAGTCAAAATATTTTTTAAAGTCTCGTAATAATTTTTAAGTAATTATTACTATTTATCTTTATTTTATAATCATTAAAATCGTATTTATATAAATTAAATACCACATAATTCCTTTATCATTAATATTTATTTAATATCAAATATTAATAAAAATCATCACTTAATATTATAATATATTTATAATATTTCAAAGTATTTTAATAACTTAAAATCATAATTATATGATTTTTAAACAATTAAATTCATTATCCAGATAATCGCTTTTAATATTAAAATATTAATATTTTCATGGAAAAATATCAAAAGTTATAGGTTATAACTTAAAATATTTTTATATCACTTAAATCATTTTTATATGATTTATAAAGCATTAATTCTATTTTTCCTTAATTTATTTAATATATTCATTAAATAAACTAATTATCATTAATATTGATTAATTAATGAAATTTAGCCCAAAATATTAAAAGTCACTTAAAATAACTTAAAATATTTTCTTTTACCATAATATTATTTTTCATGATTTTTCAAGTATTTAAATCATTTTTAAATAATTTATTTAATATTATAATTAAATACCATTTATATTCCAAAAATATTAAATATTTATAAAATATACTCTAAATAATTAAAAACTATTTTTCAGAATTTAAAATAATTTTTTGGAATTTATTTTATATTTTTAATAATTAAAATCTATTTTTTCTATTTTTAATTAATTTTCAGAAAATCAGAAAATAAATTAAATAGAAACCATCGCTAAAGGGCCCTATAGCGACAGAACCGTCGCTATAGGTGTTCTTCAGCTGTTCTTGAGCATTCATGTCAGTGCGTATGCTAGCTAGTTTGACTACAATTAAAACTTATATATTGTTGTTATCTGGGCTGTTTAATGCACTAATATGATAGTACAGATGTAGTACTACAATCTTAAACACATTACATGGTCAAAACATAACCAAGCTACAAGATCCAAGCTCCAGAAGAACATGTCAGAGCTGTTCTTCATTTCTGGGTTTTCCAGAAATGAAGAACAGTTACAGGGTACCACTTTTGATTCTCTATAACTTTGATTCTAGAGCTTGTTTGTGTGATCTAAGAGTTTACATCTCTAGTATACATGCCAGGCTCCAATATAAAAGCATTAAGTCGGTCTAAAAATAACTCCAATGAACAATGAAATCAGGTCAAAGCTTGCCTCGAAAATCGGCTGATGAAGATCTGGGTTACCTAGAATCTTCATCCGGTCGTGATGGTCAACACTGGTTTGACCGGGTATAAAATCGTTTATGTTAAGGTTCTGAGTAATCTAAGGGCATATACGTGTAGTCCATATGTCAGGCGACTAAGATCCACCAACAACATGGCCTAACTACTAACACACGGCAAGATCAAGACCCTGCAAATCGTTGTCAGACGGTTTCTGGGTAAATCTGGGTTACCCAAAACAGTTGGTCAATGCGGGTCAACGACCTTTGATCCTTCATAACTTACGATCTAGACATGATCTGGCCTTGCTTCAAGTACCAGATCAAAGACCATACAACATACTACAAGTTAAAAACTTAAAACAACACAAAGCATTAATATAGAAAGATCTAAGGCCTCTGACATTCGACTGTTAAGCCCTAATTTGTGCGTGATTCGTGCATCTAAGTGTTATAGATACATGATCTATCAACCCAGATCACTTATAGACACCCTATTACACAACTTTAATAAATCAATTACAACTTTTATCATCAAATTGAAATATATCTAGTATTAGGGTTTTATACCTTTTGAATGTCCAAATCTTGATTCTGACTTTGATGATCTGATCTTGTTGTATGATTACATGATCTAGGCTTGTTTTCTCACACTCTTTCACTCTAACTCTCGAATTTCTAGAGAGAGAAGGTCTTGGTAGAAAATTAAAATTAAAGTGTCTCTTTCTCCCTCTCTTTAATCTCTTATAAATGTTGCCAAGTTGCTAGGATATGCAGATTTCGGCTGGTTGGCTTTGATTTGCAGCACATGGAGTTGGTGAAGTTGGTATCCAACTCACATTTAGCAAGTCTTGCAAGCAATCACACCAATAATGCAACAAACGGGCAATTTAGTCTTTTCCATTCTAATTTTAATGGCATTTTAGTAAATGGCCAAACTCTTTTATTTTAATTAATTATGGAATCCAATTCCAAGTAAAAAAAAAAACTTTATTAAAGGAAACATGGATTTTCTTTCCTATTCACAAATAAACTCTTTTATTTTGAATAATATGAAATCTTATTTCATATCTAAATAAACTCCTTTATTTAAGGAAAGATGGATTTACTTCCTATTCACAAATAAACTTCTTTATTTTAGAAAAATAAAATCCAATTTCAACTCCAATTAGTTATCATGGAATCCAATTCCAACTCTAATTAGTTAGCATGAAATTTAATTTTAATATTAAAATAAACCTTTTATTTTAAGATTAAAATAAACATTTTATTTTAAAATTAAAATAAACTTTTATTTTAATTATAAAATTATTAAAATATATATTACATATACATAATATATATTACGGTAATATATATATTATATATATATATAATATATAAGTATTACAAAAAAAAACGTGGTATGCAGTACCTTTTTTATTTATTTATTTATGATTACTTATATATATATATAATATATAAGTATTACATTGAATCCTAGTACTTGAAATCTTTTATGACATGCTCCAAGCAAACACGGTTTTTATTACTTAATAAATTTTGGAGCAATCATTGGAGCATTCATTGGAGCAATCATTGGAGCATTCATTGGAGCAATCACGTGAATCTAAAAAATGCATGCTCCTGCTACCTTTAATTACAAGATTAAAGACTGGAATTTGAAAGAAAATAAAAATCCAGATTAGCTAATCATTATTTATTTTTTTTTTTTTTTTTTTAAAAAAAAAAATATATACAATTTTAAATTGTTCTAAACACATATCAATATAATATCAAATTAAAATAATTAATAATTCGCATAAAGTTTGGCTCTAATGCCACTATTTAGGTTTGTAATATTCAAGAACGCAATCAAATTGCAAAAATAAGCGGAAACGTGTAAAAATCAGAGTTTAAAAATTTTACAAACCATATACCCGGATCACCCTTTTTGCACAATTATTAATTAAACAAAAAAGATGAATAAGAATCATACCATTGAAGATTTGAGCTTCCTCAGGTACAAGTTCACCTCCAATCCTTTTCGCGTTCAACTTAAATCCATCGGGTTTGGTTCCTTCCTTTGATCAACGTTAGCCACCCAAGTGTTTGGCCTCTAGAGGTGATCCACCAAGGAATAATAAGAATTCAAGAAGATGGGTGTTTGGCTAAACCCTAATTTTTCTATCTCTATAGAAAAGAACGTACTCTCCAACCATTGGAATTATTACATAGTCACTTTGATATCTGATATAAGACTCCTCTTATAAAGATATCAAGTAACCCTATTAAAAAAAATAAGGTATTATTTAATTAAACCCTTTTAATTAAAGGGCTCCCTAATCTTATTAGGGATAATTAATTAAACTCCTTTAACTAATTTTCCTTCCTAATCCAATTAGGAATAAATGAGAGTACTTATATTAAACTAATTCCTAAACTCTTTTAGAAATTAAAATAATAATAATAATTGTAATAATATTAATAAGACTCCTCTTATTAATTTATATTTAATATTTTTAAAATATTAAATAATAAATATTAAGCTATTTAATTTATTCTATCACCATAGATTAAATTAAATATACATAACATATATTATTACGATTATGCCATTAACTTCTTAAATAATTATTCTTCCTTTTATGGTGTGACCCTTTAGGTTCTCCATATTATATCTTGGTTGTGAATAAATCAATTAGAACAATTCTAATCTTATTTAAATAAATAAATTAAACAATTAATTTATTTAAATAAATAATATTTATTTCTGATAGGGATAAGCCTCCCCTAGCGATCAACGACTTTCCAGATAATATAGATTTCAACATTAATCATAAAAGAACCTTTGAGTAAATAGTTACCGCACAATTCAATCCTTTCACCATCTGATGTCCCAATTAAATATAAGACATGGAATTATTGTCAAGTCTTATTTTATTTAATTATATGTATTTCGACTCTTAAATGCACAACTCAAATAATATAAATTAGAAACTCCTTTCTAATTTCATTACGCGCCGCCAAGGACTCTTTGGGTTGTCATTTATCGAATCACATAGGACATTTCTCTTCTTTTAATATAAGTGGTAGATTCTTTATTGATCATACATTATCTCCTTGTACAACTTATTATACCCAAGCATACCCTTTGATATACCCTAAGGGTCTTAAGGAATAAGTCAAAGTATAACTCATCATACACAAGATACTATGATGATCTCAAGTCCAAGGATCACTTGTACTACTATCACTACTGAGAATTCCTATTGGCGATGCAAGTAAAACTCCATTAGGTATTCCTTAGCGAGCCACGTTCGATGAACTTATTCTCTAATAAGCACTACATACTTGCTTTAATGTCTCCACACAAATGATCATGAGATCAATCATCCTCATCCAATGAGCAAGCAACGTATGTACCAATCTATCCGGATTCACTAATCCCCAATTTAGTAATCCAATGATTGGGAACTATTTTAGTTTTAAGCTTTCTAAGAATTTAGATCTCATTAGAATGATCATCATCATTATTCTAAAAGCATTGCTTAAAACTATGGGTTTATCACATATTATAAAACAAACATCATGTAGATAATTAAAAGCCTTTAATAAATTAATACTTTTTATTAATAAATGAATAAGATTATTTACAAAGTATATGCTTTATCATCAAACATGATTGGCTTGTATGCATACTACTTTCAATCTCCCACTTGCACTAAAGCCAATCGTCATAGTATCTCATACTCTTCTTCTCTAAGTGACGATTATCCTGCTGTTGGATAAGCTTTAGTTAATGGATATGTAATGTTGTTCATGAGAGTCCACTATCTCTATAGTGATTTCCCATCTTTCAATGATTCTAATAATCAAATGAAAGTGTCACAACACATGTTTAGATCCAAGATGAGACTTAGGAACTATTCCTAGTTCTGTAATGAACTTTTAATCCAAACAATCAACTTGTAGCTTCATTTATGGCTATATACTTTGTCTTTATCACTAAACCAGCAACTCTTTGCTGTTTGGAACCTTTCCAATTCACTGCACCACTGATCATGGTAACACTTTACCTTAAAGTGAATTTTCTATCGTCTTGGTCTGTCTGAAAAACTTGAGTCTGTTAAGCCCTCTAGTTTTAATTTGGACCCACCATGAATATGATCACATCCTTTGTGCCGGTCAAGCACTTTAAGATGTTTTTCACTGACTCATACTGAACTTCTCCATAATATGACTGATCAACATCAGGTCTCATACATTTCATTGCATGCATGATAGTCACTCATGCGACCTTTCTTTTCAGGAGTCTGTGGGGACTATTAAGAGAGATACACTCCATAGCTCATCGACATGAGACATCTCTTGGAGTTTGCCATGCTAAACGACTTTAGCATCAAATGAATATACGTTCCTTGGGTTAAGTCGAGCATCCTCTTGTATCTATCTATATAGATTTTATCCCCAATTAAGATACTCTTCCCAAACCATTCATGGAGGAATGTTTAGACAACTTTATCCTTTCTGATTATAGCATTGATAAGTTATTCCTCATCCGTAGTATATCAACATATAATACTAGAAATTTCACGACGCTCCCACTGACCCTTTTGTACACACTAAAACTCTTACCTCATCGTATGTAACTGGATCATCATCTTCTATGATCGTGCCTCATCATCATCATCCATGATGAATCCATACCTCCTAGGTATCTTGATACTATTTTAGATTTACGATTCAGTTGTGGTTCAATAGGTCTATCTACAGGTTCCTCTTATTTGACTTATAGTGTTTTGTGGTTCTTGAACTCTTCAAGATCTATTATCCTCCCACTAGCCCCTTCAATAATAAAAACATTTATCTTAGAAGGCAGCGTGTTTCATAACAAACACCTTTTGCTAAGTAGGATTATAGAACATATACCCTAAACTTACTTTAGGATGTCCCACAAATTGTACTTGTCAAATCTTGTCCCAAACTTATCCTTTGAAACCTTTTCACATAAGTTGGACAACCCCTTATCTTAACATACTTAAGATTAGGAATCCTCCCTGTCCATAACTTTTATGGAGTCTTGGGGCCGGATTTTGAGGTTACCATTTTCGTAGATATGCAGCCATTTCTAGGACATTATCCCAGAAGGATACTGGAATGTCGGTAAAATCATTTTGGACCATACCATGTTCAACAAGGTATGATTTTTCCTTTCAGATACATCAATCAATTATTACGTATCATGAGGTGTCCATTATGAGAAAAACCATTTGAGATGATCTAGAAACTTATTGCACAAGTATTTATTCCTTGATCTAATCAAAGAATCTTAATATTTTGCCAATTTGTTTCACTTACAATTCTTTGAACCTTTCAAATAATTCACACTTGTATTCAACAAATACATACATTCAACTCTTTGAATGATCATCTCCTTTTCTTATACTAGTTTGTTCAATTTACAAAATAATTTTTCACGTAAGTCAAGTATACAAAATCTATTAAGTAATCTTTCATTTCTATACGAAACATTATTATTATAAATAGAACAACAATTGTTCTTAATTATAATAACAAAAATTTTATTGTCCAACAATAAAATGGAAATAATGTTTCTAACAAGAATTGGAATACAATAACAATTTATTGACTTAATAGATTTTCCTGTAGGCAGTGCTAAACTATAAGTTTCTATAGCTAATGCAGCAACCTTTGCTTCATTTTCCACACATAGGATTACTTATCTTTGTTTAACTTTCTACTTCTGCTTGGTCCATTCATAAATCTTTATTTATGATAACCAAAGTCGATATCCAATATCCAAGTAGAACCTTGACTTAAAGAAAAATTTATTTTAAATCTTGAACAAAATTATATTTGTAACCGAAACTTCATTAAGCTTCTTTGGTTAGCCACTGCAAGGTGCTTCTCGCAGTTTCTTTCCAGTGTCCATGCTTATTGTAGTGGAAGCAAATTCCTTTGCTATTCGTATCAGTTTTGTTCTTATTATCCTTTGTTTTTGCCTTTCTATATATCTTCTTTGAATCGTTCTTCTTTTCAGAAGATCCTTTGGCCCCTACCAGTAAGACATGGTCTTTCTTGGTTGGAAAGTGACTCTCATCATTTTTTAACATGTTAAGCAAATCAACGAAGCTGATATCTAGCTTGTTTATATGAAAAATTCACAACAATTGTGAAAGGAGTAGGGAGTGAGTGCAAGATCAAATCTTGGCTCAACTCTCCATCCATGACAAAACCAGTTGTCCTAATTGATCAATCAAATTGATTATGTTAAGAACTTTTTTACGTATTTATAGTGCCATTGACCATTCTAGATCGGAAGAGCTCCTTAGATATCTCGATATCTATCGGTCCTACTTTCCTCACCATCAACTACTTGATGTGCGGTATATAGTAGGAGCATCCATAGTTTCATCTTGATTTGAAGCTCGTTACTCATGGATGCGAGCATGATGCATTGAGCCAATCGTGTGCATCATCTTGCCACTTTCTAAAAGTAGCAATCTCTTCCTCGAGGCATTATGCGCAACCATTGTAGGGATAGGCGTATTAAGGACATAAGATAGCTTTTTCATTTATTAGAACTATTCTCAAATTCCTTAACCAATCCATTTAATTGATTCAGTTAATTTAGCATCTAATATGCTTCGTAGTGATAGTAATTTTAGACATTGTAAAATTCTGTAAATGAATTTGTAATTAACAACATTTTAACATACATTCTTTTATTAATTACCAAAATAAATTAGGTCTTGTTTTAAATTGATATCTCCCACTATTTTCTTCAAACTATATTACCCTCAATATATATAGTTGGCAAAATCTAATTAAAGATCTGCTAGTGAGAATAAGGATCCCATTTTAAATGTATATAGCCTTGTGGTGACACAACAAACTATATATAAATAAATAGGTAGACAACTCTTGTCAATTACATCAACTATGCAACTCCTGTATTTTTGTCTCTTAGATTATTTTGATCAAGTGGTGGCACATCCGAATCAAAATTATCCAAGTTAAGTCCAACCTAGCACTCCATATATTCAAAAAGAAAATATCATCCTTGTGGTGACACAACAAAACAATATTGTTCAATTTTCTTTATAAGCATCAAATGTGATAAATTAACATCATAAATACTTAATACTTGCCTTGTGGTGACACAACAAACTCATATTAAATATTTAATACTCTATTAATTTTATCATTCTAGAAAGGCGACGTTCGATATTCCAAATATCTTTGAACGCTTAGGACTTAATATAAAAAATTTGAGGATTTATTATTAAATGTCTCATCTTGTTTAGCTTATACGCACATATATATATAAAATACGCGTTATATTAATTAACATGCGAAGCATGTTTGCATAATATATAATATATATAGTATAAGCATGCACATATAGAATACTATATTCTACCCGGATTGATTATGGACTTTTATTCTAGTTTGGTTCACTAGAGCCACCAAGTGAACCAAAAGGTCAAACCCTAGGGGTGCAAGAAATAATATTTAAATATAACTATTACATTTAAACACGGGCTCCATTACAAATTGGTCTTCAAGCGCTCCTTGCTCCTTGATCTCCAATTCTTCAAAATTAATTCTAACTATTCCTATTACAAAACTATTTAAAATAAATAGAAACCTTGATCGTGATCGAGGGAAGTACATAAGAGGGAGTTAGAATTTACATTAAGAAAAAATTAGAGAAGACAAGGTACGCAGACCCCATTTAATAAAACTCATACATTCTTGCATCCAACTAAAATAAAATCCAATCACATTGGTCAATAGTCCATAATCAATCACATTTATTATCATACACATCATCATATGCATCAATAAATAACATTCATCTCATGAATAATAAACATTTAATATATATATTGATATCATTTAATGGGCAAATTTAGTTAGTATAAAATCTAATTTTGAATCAAAATAAACTCCTTTATTTTAATCCAAATTTAAATCAAAATAAAACTATTTTATTTTAATTTATCTAATTTTGAATAAAATAAACTATTTTATTTTAAATAAAATCTTTAATCAAAATAAACTCCTTTATTTTAATTAATTATGGAATCCAATTCAAGTAAAAAAAAACTTTATTAAAGGAAACATGGATTTTCTTTCCTATTCACAAATAAACTCTTTTATTTTGAATAATATGAAATCTTATTTCATATCTAAATAAACTCATTTATTTAAGAAAAGATGGATTTACTTCCTATTCACAAATAAACTCCTTTATTTTAGAAAAATTAAATCCAATTTCAACTCCAATTAGTTATCATGGAATCCAATTCCAACTCTAATTAGTTAGCATGAAATTTAATTTTAATATTAAAATAAACCTTTTTATTTTAAGATTAAAATAAACATTTTATTTTAAAATTAAAATAAACTTTTATTTTAATTATAAAATTATTAAAATATATATTACATATACATAATATATATTACGGTATATATATATATATATATATATATATATATAATATATAATTATTAAAAAAAACGTGGTATCTGCATTTTTTTTTTTTTTTTTTATTTATGATTACTTATATATATATATATATATATATATAATATATAAGTATTACATTGAATCCTAGTACTTCAAATCTTTTATGACATGCTCCAAGCAAACACGGTTTTTATTACTTAAAAAATTTTGGAGCAATCATTGGAGCATTCATTGGAGCAATCACGTGAATCTCAAAAATGCATGCTCCTGCTACCTTTAATTACAGTACCCAGTACCGATTTCAGCAAAATAAAAAATCCGGATTGGCAAATCTATGTTTCGGTCCGTTTTTTTTTTATTTTTAAAAAAAAAAAAAATTTATACAATTTTAAATTGTTCTAAACACATATCAATATAATATCAAATTAAAACAATTAATAATTCGCATAAAGGTTTGGCTCTAATGCCACTGTTAGGTTTGTAATATTCAAGAACGCAATCAAATTGCAAAAATAAGCTTAAAACGTAAAAAATCGAGTTTAAAAATTTTACAAACCATATACCCGGATCACCCTTTATGCACAATTATTAATTAAACAAAAAAGATGAATAAGAATCATACCATTGAAGATTCGAGCTTCCTCAGGTACAAGTTCACCTCCAATCCTTTTCGCGTTCATCTTGAATCCACCGGGTTTGGTTCCTTCCTTTGATCAACGTTAGCCCCCCAAGTGTTTGGCCTCTAGAGGTGATCCACCAAGGAATAATAAGAATTCAAGAAGATGGGTGTTTGGCTAAACCCTAGTTTTTCTATCTCTATAGAAAAGAACGTACTCTCCAACCATTGGAATTATTACGTAGTCACTTTGATATCTGATATAAGACTCCTCTTATAAAGATATCAAGTAACCCTATTAAAAAAAAAGGTATTATTTAATTAAACCCTTTTAATTAAAGGGGCTCCCTAATCTTATTAGGGATAATTAATTAAACTCCTTTAACTAATTTTCCTTCCTAATCTAATTAGGAATAAATGAGAGTACTTATATTAAATTAATTTCTAAACTCTTTTAGAAATTAAAATAATAATAATAATTGTAATAATATTAATAAGACTCCTCTTATTAATTTATATTTAATATTTCTAAAATATTAAATAATAAATATTAAGCTATTTAATTTATTCTATCACCATAGATTAAATTAAATATACATAACATATTATTACGATTATGCCATTAACTTCTTAAATAATTATTCTTCTTTTTTTATGGTGTGACCCTTTAGGTTCTCCATATTAAACCGGTTGTGTGAATAAATCAATTAGAACAATTCTAATCTTATTTAAATAAATAAATTAAACAATTAATTTATTTAAATAAATAATATTTATTCTACAATAGGGATAAGCCTCCCTAGCGATCAACGACTTTCCGGATAATATAGATTTCAACATTAATCATAAAAGAACCTTTGAGTAAATAGTTAC
This sequence comes from Panax quinquefolius, assembly GCA_020205615.1. Lineage (NCBI taxonomy): Eukaryota > Viridiplantae > Streptophyta > Magnoliopsida > Apiales > Araliaceae > Panax > Panax quinquefolius. The sequence goes on along the minus strand of CM035167.1, from coordinate 100,729,130 downwards.
TGCATAATTCAATCCTTCCACCATACAATGTCCCAATTAAATATAAGACATGGAATTACTTGTCAAGTCTTATTTTATTTAATTATATGTATTTGGACTCTTAAATGCACAACTCAAATAATGTAAATTAGAAACTCCTTTCTAATTTCATTACGCCGCCAAGGACTCTTGGGTTGTCATTTATCGAATCACATAGGACATTTCTCTTCTTTTAATAGAAGTGGTAGATTCTTTATTGATCATACATTATCTCCATGTACAACTTATTATACCCAAGCATACCCTTTGATATACCCTAAGGGTCTTAAGGAATAAGTCAAAGTATAACTCATCATACACAAGATACTATGATGATCTCAAGTCCAAGGATCACTTGTACTACTATCACTACAGAATTCCTATTGATGCAAGTAAAACTCCATTAGGTATTCCTTAGCAAGCCAGCGTTCAAATGAACTTATTCTCTAATAAGCACCTACATACTTGCTTTAGTGTCTCCACACAAATGATCATGAGATCAATCATCCTCATCCAATGAAAGCAAGCAACGTATGTACCAATCTATCCGGATTCACTAATCCCCAATTTAGTAATCCAATGATTGGGAACTATTTTAGTTTTAAGCTTTCTAAGAATTTAGATCTCATTAGAATGATCATCATCATTATTCTAAAAGCATTGCTTAAAACTATGGGTTTATCACATATTATAAAACAACATCATGTAGATAATTAAAAGCCTTTAATAAATTAATACTTTTTATTAATAAATGAATAAGATTGTTACAAAGTATATGCTTTATCATCAAACATGATTGGCTTGTATGCATACTACTTTCAATCTCCCACTTGCACTAAAGCCAATCGTCATGGTATCTCATACTCTTCTTCTCTAAGTGGCGATTATCTTTGTTGGATAAGCTTTAGTTAATGGATATGTAATGTTGTTCATGAGAGTCCACTATCTCTATAATGATTTCCCATCTTTCAATGATTCTAATAATCAAATGAAAGTGTCACAACACATGTTTAGATCCAAGATGAGACTTATGAACTATTCCCAGTTCTGTAATGAACTTTTAATCCAAACAATCAACTTGCAGCTTAATTTATGGCTATATACTTTGTCTTTATCACTAAACAAAGAACTCTTTCTTTGTTTGGAACCTTTCAATTCATCGCACCACTGATCATGGTAACACTTACCTTAAAGTGAATTTTCCGTCGTCTTGGTGCGTACGAAAACCTTCAATCTGTTAAGCCCACTAGTTTTAATTTTGACCCACCATGAATATGATCACATCCTTAGTCTTAGGTCAAGCACTTTAAGATGTTTTCAACGACGATAGTGAACTTCTCCATAATATGGTGATCAACATCGGGTCTCGTACATTTCATTGCATGCATGATAGTCACTCATGCGACCTCTCTTTTCGAGAGTATGTGGGGACTATTAAGAGATACACTCCATAGCTCATCGACATGAGACATCTCTTGGAGTTTTCCATGCTAAACGACTTTAGCATCAAATGAATATACGTTCCTTGGGTTAAGTCGGAGCATCCTCTGTATCTATCTATATAGATTTTATCCCCAATTAAGATACTCTTCCCAAACCATTCATGGAGGAATGTTTAGACAACTTTATCCTTTCTGATTGTAGCATTGATAAGTTATTCCTCATCCGTAGTATATCAACATATAATACTAGAAATTTCACGACGCTCCCACTGACCCTTTTGTACACACTAAAACTCTTACCTCATCGTATGTAACTCTGGATCATCATCTTCTATGATGCGTACCTCATCATCATCATCCATGATGAATCCATACCTCCTAGGTATCTTCAGTACTATTTTAGATTTACGATTCAGTTGTGGTTCAATAGGTCTATCTACAGGTTCCTCTTATTTGACTTATAGTGTTTTGTGGTTCTTGAACTCTTCAAGATCTATTATCCTCCCACTAGCCCCTTCAATAATAAAAACATTTATCTTAGAAGGCAGCGTGTTTCATAACAAACACCTTTTGCTAAGTAGGATTATAGAACATATACCCTAAACTTACTTTAGGATGTCCCACAAATTGTACTTGTTAAATCTTGTCCCAAGCTTATCATTTGAAACCTTTTCACATAAGTTGGACAACCCCTTATCTTAACATACTTAAGATTAGGAATCCTCCCTGTCCATAACATTTATGGAGTCTTGGGGCCGAATTTTGAGGTTACCATTTTCGTAGATATGCAGCCATTTCTAGGACATTATCCCAGAAGGATACTGGAATGTCGGTAAAATTATTTTGGACCATACCATGTTCAACAAGGTATGATTTTTCCTTTCAGATACATCAATCAATTATTACGTATCATGAGGTGTCCATTATGAGAAAAACCATTTGAGATGATCTAGAAACTTATTGCACAAGTATTTATTCCTTGATCTAATCAAAGAATCTTAATATTTTGCCAATTTGTTTCACTTCTGAATTCTTTGAACCTTTCAAATAATTCACACTTGTATTTCAACAAATACATACATTCAAATCTTTGAATGATCATCTCCTTTTCTTATACTAGTTTATTCAATTTACAAAATAATTTTTCACGTAAGTCAAGTATACAAAATCCATTAAGTAATCTTTCATTTCTATACGAAACATTATTATTATAAATAAAACAACAATTGTTCTTAATTATAATACCAAAAATTTTATTGTCCAACAATAAAATGGAAATAATGTTTCTAACAAGAATTGGAATAAAATAACAATTTATTGACTTAATAGATTTGCCCGTAGGCAGTGCTAAACTATAAGTTTCTATAGCTAATGCAGCAACCTTTGCTTCATTTTCCACACATAGAATTACTTATCTTTGTTTAACTTTCTACTTCTGCTTGGTCCCTTCATAAATCTTTATTTATGATAACCAAAGTCGATATCCAATATCCAAGTAGAACCTTGACTTAAATAAAAATTTATTTTAAATCTTGAACAAAATTATATTTGTAACCGAAACTTCATTAAGCTTCTTTGGTTAGCCACTGCAAGGTGCTTCTCGCAGTTTCTTTCCAGTGTCCATGCTTATTGCAATGGAAGCAAATTCCTTTGTTATCCGTATCAGTTTTGTTCTTATTATCCTTTGTTTTTGCCTTTCTATATACCTTCTTTGAATCGTTCTTCTTTTCAGAAGATCCTTTGGCCCCTACCAGTAAGACATGGTCTTTCTTGGTTGGAAAGTTACTCTCATCATTTTTCAACATGTTAAGCAAATCAACGAAGCTGATATCTAGCTTGTTTATATGAAAAATTCACAACAATTGTGAAAGGAGTCCGGGAGTGAGTGCAAGATCAAATCTTGGCTCAACTCTCCATCCATGACAAAGCCAGTTGTCCTAATTGATCAATCAAATTGATTATGTTAAGAACTTTTTGTCTGTCTTTATAGTGCCATTGACCATTCTAGATCCAGAAGATCTCCTTAGATATCTCGATATCTATCGCCCTACTTTCCTCACCATCAACTACTTGATGTGCGGGGAATATAGTAGGAGCATCCATAGTTTCATCGACGTGAAGCTCGTTACTCATGGATACGAGCATGATGCATTGAGCCAACTGTGCATCATCTTGCCACTTTCTAAAAGTAGCAATCTCTTCCTCAGAGGCATTGTCTGCAACCATTGCAGGGATAGGCGTATTAAGGACATAAGATAGCTTTTCAGCTATGAGAACTATTCTCAAATTCCTTAACCAATCCGTTTAATTAGGTCCGGTTAATTTAGCATCTAATATGCTTCGCAGTGATAGTAATTTTAGACATTGTAAAATTCTGTAAATGAATTTGTAATTAACAACATTTTAACATACATTCTTTTATTAATTACCAAAATAAATTAGGTCTTGTTTTAAATTGGTATCTCCCACTATTTTCTTCAAACTATATTACCCTCAATATATATAGTTCGGCAAAATCTAATTAAAGATCTGCTAGTGAGAATAAGGATTCCATTTCAAATGTATATAGCCTTGTGGTGACACAACAAACTATATATAAATAAATAGGTAGACAACTCTTGTCAATTACATCAACTATGCAACTCCTTGTATTTTTGTCTCTTAGATTATTTTGATCAAGTGGTGGCACATCAAGAATCAAAATTATCCAAGTTAAGTCCAACCTAGCACTCCATATATTCAAAAAAGAAAAATATCATCCTTGTGGTGACACAACAAAACAATATTGTTCAATTTTCTTTATAAGCATCAAATGTGATAAATTAACATCTTAAATACTTAATACTTGCCTTGTGGTGACACAACAAACTCATATTAAATATTTAATACTCTATTAATTTTATCATTCTAGAAAGCGACGTTCGATATTCCAAATATCTTTGAACGCTTAGGACTTTATATAAAAAAATTGAGGATTTATTATTAAATGTCTCATCTTGTTTAGCATATTACATTATATATATATAAAATACGCAATATATTAATTAACATGCGAAGCATGTTTGCATAATATATAATATATATAGTATAAGCATGCACATATAGAATACTATATTCTACCCGAATTGATTATGGACTTTTATTCTAGTTTGGTTCACTAGAGCCACCAAGTGAACCAAAAGGTCAAACCCTAGGGGTGCAAGAAATAATATTTAAATATAACTATTACATTTAAACCATGGCTCCATTACAAACCGGGTCTTCAGCGCTCCTTGCTCCTTGATCTCCAATTCTTCAAAATTAATTCTAACTATTCCTATTACAAAACTATTTAAAATAAATAGAAACCTTGATCAGCAGTCAAGGGGAAGTACATAAGAGGGAGTTAGAATTTACATTAAGAAAAAATTAGAGAAGACAAGGTACGCAGACCCCATTTAATAAAACCCATACATTCATGCATCCAACTAAAATAAAATCCAATCACATTGGTCAATAGTCCATAATCAATCACATTTATTATCATACACATCATCATATGCATCAATAAATAACATTCATCTCATGAATATTAAATATTTAATATATATATATTGATATCATTTAATGGGCAAATTTAGTTAGTATAAAATCTAATTTTGAATAAAAATAAACTCTTTTATTTTAATCCAAATTTAAATCAAAATAAAACTATTTTATTTTAATTTATCTAATTTTGAATAAAATAAACTATTTTATTTTAAATAAAATCTTTAATCAAAATAAACTCCTTTATTTTAATTAATTATGGAATCCAATTCCAAGTAAAAAAAAAACTTTATTAAAGGAAACATGGATTTTCTTTCCTATTCACAAATATACTCTTTTATTTTGAATAATATGAAATCTTATTTCATATCTAAATAAACTCCTTTATTTAAGAAAAGATGGATTTACTTCCCTATTCACAAATAAACTCCTTTATTTTAGAAAAATAAAATCCAATTTCAACTCCAATTAGTTATCATGGAATCCAATTCCAACTCTAATTAGTTAGCATGAAATTTAATTTTAATATTAAAATAAACCTTTTTATTTTAAGATTAAAATAAACTTTTATTTTAATTATAAAATTATTAAAATATATATTACATATACATAATATATATTATTAATATATATATATATATATATATATATATATATATATATATATATATAATATAAAAGTATTACAAAAAAAAAAACGTGGTATGCAAATTACCTTTTTTTATTTATTTATTTATGATTACATTATATATATATATATATATATATATATATATATATATATATATATAATATAAGTATTACATTGAATCCTAGTACTTGAAATCTTTTATGACATGCTCCAAGCAAACACGGTTTTTATTACTTAATAAATTTTGGAGCAATCATTGGAGCATTCATTGGAGCAATCATTGGAGCATTCATTGGAGCAATCACGTGAATCTCAAAAATGCATGCTCCTGCTACCTTTAATTACAGTACCCAGTACCGATTTTAGCAAAATAAAAAATTCGGATTGGCGAATCATTATTTCGGTCCGTTTTTTTTTTTTTTTTTTAAAAAAAAAAATTTATACAATTTTAAATTGTTCTAAACACATATCAATATAATATCAAATTAAAACAATTAATAATTCGCATAAAGGTTTGGCTCTAATGCCACTATTAGGTTTGTAATATTCAAGAACGCAATCAAATTGCAAAAATAAGTTTTAAAGCGATGTAAAATCGAGTTTAAAAATTTTACAAACCATATACCCGGATCACCCTTTATGCACAATTATTAATTAAACAAAAAAGATGAATAAGAATCATACCATTGAAGATTCGAGCTTCCTCAGGTACAAGTTCACCTCCAATCCTTTTCGCGTTCAACTTGAATCCACCGAGTTTGGTTCCTTCCTTTGATCAACGTTAGCCACCCAAGTATTTGGCCTCTAGAGGTGATCCAGCAAGGAATAATAAGAATTCAAGAAGATGGGTGTTTGGCTATACCCTAGTTTTTCTATCTCTATAGAAAAGAACGTACTCTCCAACCATTGAAATTATTACGTAGTCACTTTGATATCTGATATAAGACTCCTCTTATAAAGATATCAAGTAACCCTATTAAAAAAAAAGGCATTATTTAATTAAACCCTTTTAATTAAAGGGGCTCCCTAATCTTATTAGGGATAATTAATTAAACTCATTTAACTAATTTTCCTTCCTAATCCAATTAGGAATAAATGAGAGTACTTATATTAAATTAATTCCTAAACTCTTTTAGAAATTAAAATAATAATAATAATTGTAATAATATTAATAAGACTCTCTTATTAATTTATATTTAATATTTCTAAAATATTAAATAATAATATTAAGCTATTTAATTTATTCTATCACCATAGATTAAATTAAATATACATAACATATTATTACGATTATGCCATTAACTTCTTAAATAATTATTCTTCCTTTTATGGTGTGACCCTTTAGGTTCTCCATATTAAACCTAGGTTGTGAATAAATTAATTAGAACAATTCTAATCTTATTTAAATAAATAAATTAAATAATTAATTTATTTAAATAAATAATATTTATTCTACAATAGGATAAGCCTCCCTAGCGATTAACGACTTTCCAGATAATATAGATTTCAACATTAATCATAAAAGAACCTTTGAGTAAATAGTTACTTGATGACAATTCAATCCTTCCACCATACAATGTCCCAATTAAATATAAGACATGGAATTCTCTTGTCAAGTCTTATTTTATTTAATTATATGTATTTGAATCTTAAATGCACAACTCAAATAATGTAAATTAGAAACTCCTTTCTAATTTCATTCGCCTTTCGCCAAGGACTACTTTGGGTTGTCATTTATCGAATCACATAGGACATTTCTTCTTTAATAGAAGTGGTAGATTCTTTATTGATCATACATTATCTCCATGTACAACTTATTATACCCAAGCATACCCTTTGATATACCCTAAGGGTCTTAAGGAATAAGTCAAAGTATAACTCATCATACACAAGATACTATGATGATCTCAAGTCCAAGGATCACTTGTACTACTATCACTACTGAGAATTCCTATTGACAAAGCAAGTAAAACTCCATTAGGTATTCCTTAGCGAGCCACGTCAAATGAACTTATTCTCTAATAAGCACCTACATACTTGCTTTAGTGTCTCCACACAAATGATCATGAGATCAATCATCCTCATCCAATGAGCAAGCAACGTATGTACCAATCTATCCGAATTCACTAATCCCCAATTTAGTAATCCAATGATTGGGAACTATTTTAGTTTTAAGCTTTCTAAGAATTTAGATCTCATTAGAATGATCATCATCATTATTCTAAAAGCATTGCTTAAAACTATGGGTTTATCACATATTATAAAAAACAGCATCATGTAGATAATTAAAAGCCTTTAATAAATTAATACTTTTTATTAATAAATGAATAAGATTGTTACAAAGTATATGCTTTATCATCAAACATGATTGGCTTGAATGCATACCACTTTCATACACAGCATCACATGATACCCAATACACCACTCACAAGAGTAAAAATTTTCAAATTTTGCTTAGGGGTTTTACAGACTATTGTCTGTCATTTTCGCAAAGGTTATAGGAAATTCATCCGCAAACCGTCATAACATCATATGAGTTTAAGAACTTTCCCAGACAGACCTTTGGCGTCCATTCGCTGAGGGGTTCATAAACATCATCTAACTATAAATCAAGTATGTCACATAAGTATGAGTTTTAAGAACTCGTACTTAACCTTATATCCTCTACCTATGACCTATCTATCTGTTATACACATGAGAAATGAATCACCATCTTAACATGCATATATCAAGTAGAGTGACACAAACATTTCAATGATTATCATTACCGGAAACTAAGTGGTTTTTACACCATGTACAATTCAGCTCCCATACGAAGAATCATACAACTCAGTTGCCGACATGAATCCTCAATTGAATCCCCACCTAACACTAACCCCCTTTTTAATACGAATTTCATTTAACTCGTATTCATAATCCTTTCACGAACTGCATGCAATTCATAAGATACAACCGACAACCAAAGAATTTTGTTTGTAAACTTTTCAATCATTAGATTGATTCTTATCCCTGCTATCACTTTATCAGATCACGGAGTGATCTCATCGTATATGTTACGATTTATTTCTATACTATGATCGTTTTGTTTTACGATCTTCTAACACTGCACTTTTAGTCTTTTAGACTCTATCTATTCATCACTACTGTTCAACTTTATTATCAGAGTTAGGAAACTCTGTATCTTATAACTCGCCGATATTCGTCTTTGAATCTTACCGACCAACTAACTCTATTTGAGTTAGTACTTATCCTAATCACTGCGGTTATTAGTCTCAGGTATTCTTACCTAAGGTTCATAACAAACAGCTCTGATACCAACTATGAGGGCCCCGAATCTAGGTCCTAAATCACCTCGGATCCGGTTCGATCATTCTATACAACTATTACTATTTGCGGAAGATATAAACATAAATTGTTTATACATTACATTACACACTATTCCCCAAGGTCGAGTAACCTTAACTTATACATAATTCATAAATATCTAACACATAACTTTATTATCAAACTACACTATTACATTCTTAATCACATACATAAATTAAAGCTGGAACTTTCTTTAATCTTTTCCTTTATTCGACGCGTTCGTCTTAATCTGCAATGTTTTATCATGATATAGCAAGGGTGAGCATGAAAGTTGCCCAACAAGTTTAAATTCAACAATATACGATATATCATGATTGAAATGATTTGAATAATTGGCTGGCTATAATTCAACAATATAATTGTGAACTAGCATGAACAAATTTATGACTGAACAAGTATTATATATGAACAAATATATTTGAAACCAACTGGTAATGAAGGTGATCAGCCATTCATACCTGACTTATACATACAATATGTACAGAGTACAATTATACATGGCAATCATCAATGATTAACCATAAGCTTATCCGAATGAAACACTTTTAATAGAGTTAAGTAAAACAAACTTGCCTGAACCATTGATTACCGCTACGCAATTTATATCGCTCTATTCGAAGACCTAATATTGGTAATATAGATCTCCAATATTAGAATAATATCATCACAATATAATACTATTATATATATACATAGAATAACCTAAACACATAACACATAATCCTATCAGCCTACAATACACATAAGACTCAGTATCAAGTCAAACTATTGATGTCTGAGTTGAACCTGACACAAATCTGACGTCCCGACGGTCTAATCGGACAATTATTTGAGTCTAAGTTCAATTAAACTCTGACTTAACACTTAACAATTATCTCAGATAATTTTAATATCAGTCGAAATATTTTTCGTAAGCTCGTAATAATTTTTAAATAATTATTACTATTTATTATGAATTTTTAATTATTAATATCGTATTTATATAATATAAATACCACATAATTCTTTTATCATTAATATTTATTATCAAATATTAATGAAATACATCTATAATATTATAATATATTTATAATATCACAGTAGTATTTTAATACTTTAAAATCATATTTATATAATTTTTAATCACTTAAATTCATCATCCGATAATTGCTTTTAATATTAAAATATTAATATTTTCATGACAAAATATCAAAAGTTATATTTTATAACTTAAAATAATTTTATAACACTTAAATCATTTTATATGATTTATAAACCATTAATTCTATTTTTCCATAATTTATTTAAAATATTTATTAAATAAACTAATTATCATTAATATTGATTAATTAATAAAATTCATCAAAAAATATTAAAAGTCACTTAAAATAACTTAAAATATTTTATTTTACCATAATATTATTTTTCATGATTTTTCATGTATTTAAAATCATTTTTAAATTATTTATTTAATATTATAATTAAATAAATAAATACCTTTTATATTCCAAAAATATTAAATATTTCTAAAATATACTCTAAATAATTAAAAACTATTTTTCTGAATTTAAAATAAATTTTCAGAATTTTGTAAGTATTTTTAATAATTAAAAACTATTTATTTCAATTTTTAATTAATTTTCGGAAAATAATAATAAAAAAATTATCGCTAAAGGGCCCTATAGCGTCAGAACCGTCGCTATAGGTGTTCTTGGGCCTGTTCTTCATCAAACCCAGAATTCATGTCAGAATACCGGTTACCTACTTTGACCGGTTCTAATTCTTTGATCCTTAGGTATCTGGTCGTGTTCTTGTTTTAATAATATAGTAATAATGTAACATTACATGTTCCAACAAAAATATAGGTCATACAACATTACACTTAGTAGATCTGAGTCTTTAAAAACTCTGACAACGATGTTCTTCATTTCTGGGTTTTCCAAAAATGAAGAACAGTTCAAGGGTGCTACTTTAGAGTCTTGTATCTTTTAGTGTAAGTATTGTTTGTGTAACATAAAGGTTCATTCATGTAGAGTGCATAACAGGGTACAATTCTATAACCTTAACTCAACTTAAAAACATCAAAAATGCAAGATCTGGACTGGTTAAACTAAGGGTCACGAACTGTTCTTGAAGATTCTGGGTTTTCCAGAATCTTCATCCAGCCAGTTGGTCAACGTGGTTTTTACCACGATTAAATTTCAATATACTAAGGGTCTGGGTAATATAAGGGCATATATATGTAGTCCATATGTCAGGCTACTAAGATCCACTAGCAACATGGCCTAACTACTAACACACAACGAGATCAAGACCCTGCAAATTGTTGTCAGACGGTTTCTGGGTAAATCTAGGTTACCTAGAATAGTTGGTCAATGCGGGTCAACGACATTTGATCCTTCATAACTTATGATCTAGACATGATCTGGCCTTACTTCAAGTACCAGATCAAAGACCATACAACATACTACACGTTCCAACAGTTAAAACACAAATACAAATAACAGAAACCGATCTAGTAGGTCTGACATTTGACTGTCAGACACTAATTTTCAAGATTTCCAGATTTGAGAAATCTTTAAATTCGAGCATCAAGATGATATGGATCTGAGTTTTGACAACCCAGATCATCAAATGACACTCTAATACACAACTTTAACCAACAAACAACAACATTAAACTTCAAATCAAAATATTTCTAGGTTTGGGATTTTATACCTTTAGAGCTTTGATTCTTGATTTCTGAGTTCATGATCTGTTATTGGAAAGCTAAGGGCTGATAAAGTCTTAACTTAATACTCATAATCACTCTCAAATCTCGAAAGTTAGGAGAGAGAATGTCTAGGAGAAAAAATGAAAAATAAGAGGCCATTTCTCTCACTTTAATCTATTTATTTGTTGCCTTGTTGCTATGATCTGGCCAAATTTTGGCTGAGTTGTTGCAGATATCAGTCACAAGCATAGGCTAGGGTTGCTCACCAACTTTATTAGGCCAACTCTTGCAAGTTTCCTCCAATAATGCAATAAGGGTATTTCGATCTTTTTGTATTTAATTTTAATGGCATTTTGGACTTTGGCCAAACCCTTAGAGTTTAGGGTTTGGGAAGGTTTAGGGTTTGGAGAACTTTTAGGGTTTAGGGTTTGAACCCTCAAATTTAGCAATTTAATTTTCTGAAATTTCCAATTTAGATTTTAAAAATATAAAATTAATATTTCTAAATTATAATTAGAATTTTTCTAATTATATAAAATTTTCTTAATCATAAATTAAATCTTGCTAATTAGGATTAGCATTTCCTAATTACCATCGCTAATTAAGCAATTAGGGTCAATATCACGGATTAGGGTTTACAACCCAAAAATTAGGGTTTCTGATATAAAATAAATTTCTAATTTAAAAATTAGATTTCGTAATTAGATTAGAGTTTTCTAATTACTTAACTTGAAAATTAGGATTAATATTTCCTAATTAACATTACAATATTAAATTAACACTTTCGTTTTTTTCCTAATTATAAATTAGTGCTTCAAATCCGTAATTAGGATTTCAAATTTGGAATTAGGGTTTTGTAACCAATTTGTTAAGATTAACCCTGATTAATCCTATAATTATTTACACTTACGCCATTAAGTTCCCGATTTAGGGTTTCATGCATCGAATTAAGGTTTTGGATTCCCGGAACTGAAATTACGGTTTCCAGAACCGGTTTCTAGGGTTTCTTGTTAAACGCTAGGGTTTTCTAACCGAACGTTGACTTTCTTAATATATACTTAGGGTTTATAACATATATCGTTTATCTGATCAACCCTTGACCCTTAACCACATACTGTACACATATACACAGAATATATTCACATAAACACTTAATCCTGAATAATTCACTTAAATCCTTCATGGAATTTTGAAATCCTCAAAATTCTATCTTAAAAATATCAAACGCATACACTAATTTTCTATCTAGGTTCTAATTTTGAACCTTACATCAATTAATTAAAATTTTAAAAATATTCAAAATTCTCGGGTTGTCACAATACGTAAGTCCCTCCCACCCCCATTTCTAAAATCAATTTTCAACACATATAGGCCCCACATGTGGGCCCCACCTTTAAATAATTTCTATCGATTATTTTGAAAAATAGGTAAATGGGGGTCTATAAAATAAGCAAAACTGAGTAACTTCTCACATAAGCATCAATAATCAATACCGTGTGCTACTATGCAACCATGCGTATTACTGTACTTTTAACACCGGGTGTTTCAACAGTTAACGGTAAAACTTCCGCCGTTATTTTCAATAAAAATATTATTGTCGTTTTCTCAATCCGATAATAATTCTGTTGTAGGGTCCACCAATGATTGCGCCGTTATACGAAAATTCCCTACTAAAATGAATATTCCCCGACCAATCGAATATAATACAACAACTTGCATACTTTGCAAAATTTATAAATACTACCCACAACTATAACATTATATCAAATCCACACCATAATATTTAAAAAAATTATTTCCAGAAATTTAAATCTATATTCATAAAATCTGGGGTCTCACAATATTCTTGAAGAAAACTTGAACTGTTTACTAGGCTCAAAGCTTCCTTAAATTCTATAGAAATACGCTCAAGATTATAGAAGAAGAATTCTCTGATTCTAGTGTGATTTTCAATTCTAACTAAGCATCCTATTTATTGGAGAATGGAAAGGATACTATTTACAAATTTTAATCACGGACCAACAGTAGATTTCAGATGAAACAATCACGGGCGGAAGAAAATAAAAATCAGACGCCCGTTTTTTTTCAAAATCTTCAAATAAAACAAGTTTATATATATATATATATATATATATATATATATATATATATATAACCTAATTTCCTTTCACATACATAATTTCCCCCCACCCCATTTCTATTTTTATCCAACATACACACACACACCCCTTACCCTTTCACTATCACACACACACACACACACACACACACACACACACACACACCTTTCATATATATCACTATCACTCACATACATACTAATTATATATATACACACCCCACCCACATTACCCACTATCACTTTTCTTCCACCTATCACTTTCACAACTATTAATTTTCCACCACCATTTTCCACAATTCCAACAATATTCACTTTTTCCACCAATTTCCACTCACATAATATTATATATATATATATATATATATACACACATCATACTTATATATATTTCATCCCCATTATGTAAACTCTCCCCCCTATTTCCAAAATCATTTCTTCTACGCGTGGGCCCACCTTTATTATATAAAAATATACCGAATAACTTTCTACCGTTTATTTTAAAAAATGGGTAAGTGGGTGTCCAAATAATATGCCAATATTTACAACAAATACTTTATAAAATCTTCTCAATAGTTTTAACAACACTTATTCATCATTATTATAACACACGATATTAACAACCAGATCGTTCCCAGGAAAGAGAGGGATTTTCGATAAGGATTTCTCTCTATTGGCACGCAATTAGGTGACCAAACCTCTCCTCGACAGAACTTTTTAGACATTGTCAATATTGCAAATAATAATATGAATAACTTTGTCGTCTCAATTATTGATTTAATAATAAATATTATGCAGATGATACTGTAACAATAATTGAATCAATAATATGAGAGATATTATGCAGCAATTACTGTAGAAATAATTGAGTATAACTGAGTGACTTTCACGTCAAGATCAATAATCAATATCGTGCTACTCTTATGCAACCACGCCAGACATTGTGCTTTTACCACCGGATAGTTCAACAGTTTAACCGTAAAACTTTCGCCGTTATTTTTATAAAAAGATATTTCTGTCATTTTCTCATTCCAACAATAATTCCGTTGTGGGGTCCACTAATGATTGATTGTCGTAAATTTAATATTCCCCTGTTAAAACGAATATTCCCCGACCAATCGAATATTATATAACAACTTGCATACTTTGCAAAATTTATAAATATTAACCACAACTATAACATTATCTCAAATCCACATCATAATATAAAAAAAAATATTTCGAGAAAATTAATCTTTATTCACAAAATTTGGGGTCTTACAATCTCCCCTCCTTATGAAATTTTGCCCTCGAAATTTACGTACGTACCTGGTATGTCGAAGAGGTGAGGATACCTCGTCAGATTCTAACTCCTTAGGTATAACCTTTGAGTGTAGAATATGTTTCTTCTTATCTAAGATTTTAATAGGTACATCTTCATACGTTAAATCTTTCGATATTTCATCCGGTTCTAATTCAATAATGTGTTTCGGGTCGTCCACATATTTACGTAACATTGATATGTGAAAAAAATGTTATGAACACGCGACATACTTTTCGGTAAGGCGAGTCTATAGGCCACAGTTCCTACTCGATCGATGATTTCAAATATACCAATAAAGCCGAGGGTTGAGATTCCTCTCTTCGTCGATTCTTGCTTCTAGAATAACTCC
Organism: Panax quinquefolius; assembly: GCA_020205615.1. Taxonomy (NCBI): domain Eukaryota; kingdom Viridiplantae; phylum Streptophyta; class Magnoliopsida; order Apiales; family Araliaceae; genus Panax; species Panax quinquefolius. The sequence continues at coordinate 100,713,682 of CM035167.1, read as the reverse complement.
CTCTTGAACCTTCTTCTTCACATTCATAAGCTCTGAGTCTGTAGCTTGAGCGACTTTAACTTTATCGATTATATATAGTTTGTTCTAATCGTATATTCACTATCTTCACGTAAGTTCTTGGAGTCTTTAACTCTATCTCCGTCTTTTTTAAGTCGTACGAAATGGGTTTTTTGTGTTAACAACGTCATACTCATATAATATCTTCTACTCAATGTGTTAGCTACGACGTTCACTTTTCTAAGATAGTATTGAATGGTATTGTCGTAATCTTTCAACAGCTCGAGCCAACGACTTTGGCGCATGTTACGTTTATTTTGCGTGAAAAATATTTCAGGGTTTTGTACCGGGTTCAAGGTCAATACAAAATTTGATTTCACGCTCTGGGGTAGGCCAGGAAGTATTTAGGGAATACGTCAGCAAATTTATTAACGATAGAAATATCATTCAAATTTGACGTATTTTTGTTTAAATCCGTGACATGGGCTAAGAAAGCTTAACATCCATTTTTCAATAAACGAATGGCTTTATGGCTTGATATGACAGTTATTGATTTTAGTGGTTTGGTGGCTTGAATTCGCATAATAGGTTGGTTAGGAATATGAAAGCTCACAACCTTACGAAAACAATTAATTTTTGCATGATGAGTAGTTAACCAATCAATCCCTAGAATTACGTCAAACACAAGTATTTTTGAGGAAATAAGATCAACAGGTAATGTGAGGGTACCGATTTGAACCAAACAAGACTTATAAACAGTGGATGTAATAAAGGTTTCTCCCAACGGAGTTTCAACAGATAAGTCAAAGTCTAATTTCTCCGGAGTTAAATTTAAACGTTGAGCGCAAGTAGGAGAAATAAAAAGAATGGGTAGAATCGGTATCAAATAAGGTATAAACTTTGCTAGAGTTTATGATTAGCTTACCCGTGATGACCTCATTCGGGTTCCTTGCTTTCTAGGAGGTCATGACAAATGCTCTCTCTTGAACTACTGGTTTTGACTTGTCTGGGACGGCCTTTAGTGCCTCCGTCCCAGCTAGACTTGTCTTCGTTGTATGACAAAATCGGGCTAGGTGACCCTCTCTTCCACAATTGTAACACGCTTTGGACTGCATCGCACAGTTTGGACTGATGTGTCCCTCCCCTCCACATTTGAAGCATATGATAGGTGGTCGTTCTCCTTCCTTAACAACGGGTGCTGGTGCTGACGTCTTTCCATCATTGTTGAATCTCCTCTTCTTGAAATTTCCACTTTTATTGTCTTGGCCATGATTACCACCGAAGTGGTTACCATTTTTGGCATGTTGATTCCCTCCACATTTGTTATCACCGCTTCGACGACTGCTACCACTGCTATTATCATTTTCTCGATTGCTCTCTCTTGGTTGAGTTGACTCATTATTGCGCTCCAATAACTGAGTCCTATTTATAACATATGTGACGCCCCCAAAATAGGTATACATCACAAATCTTGAGACGCTAGATACATGGTACATAAATTCAAATACAATTTAATTATACAACAGTCGTGTAAAATACGCCAAAACATTGCTGAGAGTTTAAACAAGAATATTGTCATCTAGACAATATCCACAGTCAATTGTGTCCTCATTAAAATTATTATCACATTATTCCGTAGAATAGTGAGGACTACTAAAGCCATTTATCCTGGACCATCACTCCATTCCCTGACTCGTCCCAGCTATATTCTCATTTCCTGAAGAGAACAATGAAAGAAATGGTAAGCTCAACTAGCCCAGTAAGAAATATTATGACTAAGATAATACAGAATAAATTATCATTAGTCTTCAACAGTATAACAACTGATAGAATACAATAGACAACACGTTTTAGATCATCAACTACAGCGGAAATAAGAAATCCATTAGAAGAGTCAAGTAGAGCATAAAGTCTACTATCTTCTATGATTTAAAAAGTTTTTCATCAACTTTATCGCTGAGACTCAGCTTAATAAATAAACCACATCATCGAATCATCCCTACACTACGGCCAAGGATATTAATGTAATCATCAATGGTCATGAGTATACCGAATAATCCCTGGTTAAAATCATATCAATAACTGTCCATCAATGCACTACGGGCCAATGAGGACTTTTATCACATCATTCGATACATTGCGGTCATGATTATACCGAATAATCCATGGTCATAATCATACAAAGTCCATCTATGCACGTAAGCCAAAGATGACTTTCATTACAATATAAGCATGGGGATGATGACAATGACATAATAATTCAATAAAATAAGTTCAAGGATAAATTTTAAAGATTTATAATTTAATTTATCCATAAATCAATAACGTCCAAATTGTCAACATGATACTGCTTTGTAGAGTAAAATTTAAGAATAATATTCATATACCAAAAATATTTTGGACAGAAAAGAAATATATTTTTCGGGTGAATAGTACCCCGTGAATAGTACTTCGAGAATAGTACCCCGTGAATAGTACCCGACACAAAAAGTGTCCCGAATACCCGAGTGAATGATACTAGAGTGAATAGTAATCGGGTGAATAGTAACCCATGAATAGTACTCAAACACGAAAAGTGTCCCGAATATAATTGAGTGAATAATACCGAAGGTGAATAGTAACACTGGTGAATAGTAACTCGTGAATAGTAACTAGTAAAAGAAAAAAATACCAAAGAAAATGATATTTCATGACGAGTACAAAAGAAATGATATCCCATGTAACAACCCGATATTTTCTATATAAATAAATAAGAAATTTTGCGTATAAATATTTTATATATTTTAAGGATGAGGATTTGTACAAGATAATGTGTATATGTAATTATGTGGTAAATAAAAATATGTTTATTACATAAATATTTACAAATAATTTTATTTTAAAAATTATTGATTATTATAAAGTATATTCTTATAATAATTAATTCATAGTAGAAATGTTTTATTAATTATTTTCCATGAAAATATAATCATATATTATTTAAATAATATATGGAGTAATTTTTGAATAATTATAATAATTATTTTGTTATATGAATTTTAGTACAGATTATTAAGTTAATTATTTAACCTTAATTATTAAGGTTAAATATGAAGAATAAATCAGATATGGAATCCAAACCCTAATTTTGGATTATTGTCAAGGTATGAGAATAATGTAGACACTCGAAATTTTCTGTACTACTGTTACTAACATTGCAGGAGGACAGATTCCTCTTTTAAGAGGGAACCCTGAAAGATAATCAAGCCGCACTTGGGATACTACGGAAGTTCAAGATCAAACCCCGGATCGCGATGCAGGAGTAACCAAATCCAACCTCGGAGATAACCCCGAGGCCTGCAGATACAATACCAGAACTCACACCGGAGAAGACCGATTAATCTCGGAGATGACCCCGAGGTATCCAGTCTCAGTCCCAACCATGGGAATAGCAACCGACCTTGGTGATGACCCCAAGGAATGCAATTTCGGAGATAACCCCAGAAATGCTTGTTTCAAATGCAACCAGCTTCAATCCCAGCGCTCACAACGAGATGTACTGTACCAACCCGGCAATAACATCGGGAAGACAGGCACACCTCAAAGGTGACAATGAGGGCCTTCAACAATTGCAGCAGTCCAATCTCAGCGAAGTCTGAACAACGTCTGCTTTATCAGACCAATTTGGCGATAACACCGGTGAGGGGCAACATCGTCATCTCGTCAACATGATGTCACGTCACGTCTCTATGCAATAATGTCCCACAAGACTAACTAATCCCGAGTGACTATTGTGTGGGGTAACGGATGAAAGTTGAAGCTTGAAGACCGGAGGGCATCGTCCCATCTTCAATGACTTCGAACAAACTCTAATCCCATGCCATCGTACAACTCTCGACAATGGCGGTCTGAAATAGGTCTTGTATACCTCAAACGGATGCCCGGATTGCGCTTCTAAAAGTTCGAGTGGACATTATAGTGCCTGAGTGCACGTACTTCAAGACGACCCAACCCGAAAAACCCTAGCCAACCCGGGTTTCCTCTGGTACACCTGCGGCTCAGCCGCAAGTACACCTGTGGCTAATATGCCTATAAATAGAGGGCTTGGGTACTGATTTTTAAGAGAAAAAAGACGGGGAATCCCTGCACAATTCGCTCCGCACTCGCCCATAAAGTGTATTTTCACCTTTTAAACACCTGTGAGCTCATATATAGCCTCTTTTTGTACCTACAAAAGCCAGTGTTTACCCACTCTAAAGATATAGAAGCCTTCTTTATCAGTCAGCTGTAAGCCTTCTCACACACTTTAGAGTCTTTCTCTTCATCTTTGCACACACCCTTCTACACGTTGAGAGTCGTGTTGCTTGCTTTTGCCCGGACTTCAAATCAGTGGTTTCGCTTTCGATCTGTATATATATATATATATATATATATATATATTTACATATATATTGACTAACATTATCGAGTTATGCCTCGATTGAGTCTGAACTTGATGCAGTGCGTTTACTTTATATATATATATATATATATATATATATATATATATATATATATATATATAAAGCGTGGTGGGACTTTGTTCGATGAGCCTGAACTTTGATTCGATGCATTTACTCGCTTATATATATATATATATATATATATTTATATATATGAACTGTGGTCGGACTCTTTTCGATGAGACTGGGTTTTATATACGGTGCATTTACTCGATTATATATATATATTTATACTTATATATATGAACTGTGGTCGAAATCTGTTCGATGAGCCTGGATTTTATATCCGGTGCATTTACAGCATATATATATATACATATATATATATATATATATTTATTTTTGTCCTGCCTGGAGTTTCCTTCGTGGTAGTTGATAACTTTTTACAGCTTTATTTACATTTTTGATCCCCTATGGAGGTGCTTCGTGGTTGGTGATCATGTCTGTATATATATATATTTACAGTTTTTATATATATACCTGCTTACTGCTTTCATACAAATTGCCGTATTTTGTGCGCCTAGGAATCATGTGATCACAAATTCATCCCATTTAATCTAGATTCGGTTCCCGTGATGGACATTTTTCAGCTGTAAGCAGCTTGTAAATTATTTTATGGTGTCTAAATTTCCTCAGATGGTTTCCATACCCACGAGGAAGTCGGCATTATTTTTGTATATTATTTTTGTACGGATGCCTCGCATCCGTCAAATAAAATCAATCAAGCCGATCACTTAATAAAATGGGAGTGCAAAAGGTCTCAATTCCTATTGAGCATCATGGTTTGAAAACCTCTTTTATAAAACATCACTGCCATATCTTGATAAAAACTGAATTTTTACATAAATTCAAACCCTGTGTATATAGGTTCGAACGAGGCCTCGAACAACTTCCATATAACAACACATTGACCCACACACACACACACTCAGATAATAGTTTCTTGGAAAGAGGTAGTCGTCGTGGTAACACGGATGTCGGGGGGTGCCTAACACCTTCCCCTGCATAATCAAGTCCCCGGACCCTAATGAATCTCGGTTTCACCGACCCGTTTAGCAGTGTCACATCACTGGGTCAATGTGCAAACCTTTACTCGGTTGTGTTGGTACAACCATTTAAAAAACCAACTGGCGACTCTTAACAGTCCATCATCGACATTATACATGTCGGACCTTTTTCACTTATTTTTTCAAACAAATCTCACTTAAAATGAGAACACCAAAGAACAAGTAACGGAAAGGGACATCCAAAAATCCAGACGTCGACAGGTGGCGACTCTACTGGGGACTCTAGTAAGAGGACTTAAGCCGCTATTTCAATCTTTTTCAAAACTATTTTCTACTTGTGTGTGAATGTTGCATTTACATTTGATAAATGTGTACGAATGCATTTCCTTATTGCACTTAGTGCTTCGCACCATAACTGCTTGTGATGTTAGTGCTTTGCACCATAAATGCTTGTGATGCTAGTGCTTCGTACCATAGCTGCTTGTGATATTAGTGATTCGCACCATATCTGCCTGTGATATTAGTGCTTCACACATGTCATCATTTTCATGCGGTGAGACGCAATGTATGTGAATGTATGTTATGTGGTCCCTCCACCAGGAGGCTATCCCGTCGGTGTTTGATTACTGGACTCGTGAGAAGATTAATTCTCCAAGGCTCAGGAAAGGCACCACCCAAATTCGCTCCAGTTGAAAGACTGGATTAACTTCCCATCAAGTAGATTGCGATGATTTGAGAACCTTCATGCCAAAAAGCCGTGAGAGTAACCTAAGATAGGTCAGCCTCTGATAAACCCAAAACGGAGGAAAGTCTCTTCATGCTCTCATTTAAATTACTTGTAAACACAATTACTTGTAATTTCATTCCATATATATCTCCATATAATGAGAAATATAAAGAAATGTGTACACATACATGCTACAAACAGCTGACATCCGTTATGCAGGATAAAATTCCTAAAATGGACACATCACATAGCATGTTATTATATACATCCCCTAAAGACTAAACTATGCTAGTCTTTCGTAGGGAATCAATCGAACCTACTACCCGTTCAAAGTCCAAAAAGGCAACATGCCTAAAGTCAATCATGTCGTCATCCGACCAAACTGAACTTAATCCAGTTTCTTGGAAAGAATTCGACGGATTAAGCAAACAAATTACAGATTTGGCTGTTCTACTCAAAGAATTACACAAGTGTACACATGGTCAGAAAATACCCGTACATACCGAGAGCCCCCCCCCATAATAATGAGGAATCCAGGTAATTACCATACCTGAACCACAGTTGGATACGACCAACAAAACTCTTGATGTTGCCCATCCCACTGGAGATCCAGCATAATTGGTGACATCAAAAGAAAGTCCTCCAAATGGAAGAGACCCGCAAGCTTATCAAAGGATTTGGAACACACGGGAGTGTTTCATATGCTGATCTGTGTATTTTTCCTGGTGTTCATTATCCAGAAAAATTTAAAACTCCTGATTTTGAAAAATATGATGGGTTAGGAGATCCTTACACACATTTAAAAGTGTTTATTGGAGAACTTGGATCCTATGCAGAGGATGGAAAACTTATAATGCAATTGTTCCAAAAGAGTCTAACTGGAGAAGCCCGTTCGTGGTACACAAGATTAGACAACTTCAAAATCCATAGCTGGGAAGAGCTAGCACATGCTTTCCTCACTCAATATAGCTTTCAAACTCAGATGGCTCCTGATCGGTATCAAATTACCAAGATCAAGAAATAGTCTAACGAGTCTTTCAGAGAGTATGCCCAGAGGTGGAGACGCCTGGCAGCCCAAGTTAGTCCTGCCATGATAGAGTCAGAAATGGTCATGACTTTCATAGACATACAAGAGGCTCCCTTCTATGAGAGAGTTTTAGCCGGCATCGGTAAGCCATTTTCTGAAATGGTCAAACATGGGGAGATGGTTGAGATGTGATTGAAGTCAGGAAAGATTCAAGACCTAGCTGCACTCAAAACTGTTACTGATCACATCCAATCTGGAAATTATGGGAACAACTCCCGTAGGGTCCATAAAAAGAAAAAGGAAGATGTTTCCCCGATACTACAGGGGCAAAAAGGCAGTCAGAACGTGCCTATTCAAAGGAGAAACTACACTCCCTTTCTAGCACAGTCTACAAACCCTCCAGCACCGAAAGGTGGATAAGTCAAACGCCCTTGAGTGTTTACACCCTTAGGGGATACCCTCGAGAACATTCTTAATCTTCTGACAACACAGAAGAAAATTACGCATCTTCTTCCACCAGCCAGCCCTAATGTATAGGGTTTCAATGCTGCTAGGAAATGTGCTTATCATGCCGGGGCACCTGGACATGATACTTAGGATTGTTGGGCCTTGAAACACAAGATCCAGGACCTGATAGATAATGGGGAGATCGTGTTCACCAAACCAGATCAGCCTCATGTTCAAGACAACCCTCTTCCTCAACACAAAGAAGAAGAGGTCAACATGATTAATTAGAACAGTGGACAGAGTTCCAATTTCAGCAGTGATTCCTCCCAGACCATCAAAGACGGTGATGACAGATGGGATTATGCCAAGTTCCAATTCACAATGGAACGGAAGATGAAAGCTCTCTATAAACAAATTGAACAATTAGCGGAACTAGTGACTTATCAGCATCAAGTGACTCGTTAGTTAATCAGCCAGGAGCATGCCAGTCTCCTACCCATTCTCATGACTATTCCCTCGTCACTTTCAAAAAATGAAATGTTGGAAGACAAAGTGATGAAGAGAGCAAATGCCAAAGCCCGTCGGGATTTCGCTAACAAAAGGGAATTCACCTATCTGGGCCAACCTATGGAGGAAATCCTTCATATGTTTGTAAGACCCCAACTTTTTGAATAAAGATTAAATTTTCTCGAAATATATTTTTGAATATTATGGTGTGGATTTGATATAATGTTATAGTTGTGGGTAATATTTACAAATATTGCAAAGTACGCAAGTTGTTATATAATATTCGATTGGTCGGGGAATATTTGTTTTAACAGGGAATATTCGTACAACGACACAATCACTGGTGGACCCCATTAAATGAATTATTGTCGGATCGAGAAAACGACAAAAATATTTTAATGAAAAAAATAACGGCGGAAGTTTTACTTAATAGCTTGTTGAACTACCCAGTAGTAAAAGTAAATGAATGTCTGGCGTGGTTGCATAGTAGGACACGGTATTGATTATTGATGCTTACGTGAGAAGTCACTCGGTTATACTCAATTATTGCTATGATGAATTGCCGATCATATCTCTTATATTATAGATTCGATTATTGTCGTAGTATCATCTGCATAATATGTTATTTTATTAAATCAATAATTGAGACGAAAAAGTTATTCATATTATTAAATTTCAATATTTACAATGTCTAGAAGTTCTGTCAAGGAGAGGTTTGGTCACCTAATTGCGCGCCAATAGGAAGAAATCCTTATTGGAAAGACCCCTCTTTCTTGGGAACGACCTGGTTGATAAATATTATGAGTTATAATATTAATGATGAATGTTATTAAAATTGAAGTTGTGTTCGGAGTTGAATTTGGAGACTCGGACGTGATATTTGAGTCCGGAATGATGAAATTAGTAAAAATAGTCTATAAACACAAAATTTTACAGAATTCACTATTTGGTCAAAAAGTCAATAGTTGACTTTTTTGAAAAAGTCAAACTTTAAAATTTAAAATTTTATATTTTTGATAAAAATGGTTTCATTGTGTTGGAATTATTTGTGTTAGTGAAAATCGACAATTATTTTGATAATAATTAATGTTTGGAGGTTATATTGACCAATCGGGTATTTAACCAGATAAATGAGCAATTGATTGCTATTATTTCACATGATTATAACTATTTGTTCACATGTGTATACTATTGATTCACATTCTTGTTGCTATTAGGGGAGTTGGTGCAAAATTGATCATACTTACATGACTAAGTTAAAAATTGAGGTACTATACTGTAATTCATATTTTCACATGTCTAGAACTATTGATTCACATAATTTACTATTGAATCACATTATTTACTATTAGGGGAGGTGGTGCAAGTTTTATAATACTTCCATGACTAAATTAAAAATAAAGGAAAAGTTGGAGGTATTGTACTGTAATTTTTTGAGCCCCAAAATGTGCAATTATCGAAACTATATTTTTCTATAAATAGAAGCTCATTCTTCCTTCATTTCTCACCAATTCACAAAAGCTTTAGAGCGATTATTATAGAGAGAAATTATAGAAAGAAGAAGAGAAGTCTGCTACCTCACTATTCCAGTATCCAGTTTTTCTAAAGGTAGGGAGTATTATTTCTTTCTTATCTATGAAGAGAACTTCATTATTCCATTCATTATTATTCTGTTGAATAACTCAGATACGCTGAGCTACCCTATACTTGGTGAAATTCTTACGTTGTTCCATTCTTTATCATTCTCGTTGGAACATCCACGTCGTGTGTTCTATTACTGGACTCGGTTCCGTCTTTATTATTCTATGGAATATCCTGTTTGTGCGCTTTTCACGGGACCGATTCTCGCTCTTTATTATTCATTTGGAATATCATGTTCATGCGTTCTACACTGGGACTGATTCCGTCTTTATTATTCTCGTTGAATATCATGCTCAGGCGCTTTTACGCCGGGACCGATTCCGTTATTTATTATTCATTGGAATAACTCGCTCGTATGCGGTCTATCGCATGCCTGGTGATTTCTTTTGTTATTCCATTCCTTATTATACTCAGTTGGTTAAAGTTTTGACTTCTATACTCCATGAAATTAGTGAAATATCCTTGATATTTATGCTTCATCCAGTATCTTTTCATGGAAATATTCTTCTGAGCATTCTTGAATTTTACCAAACAAAGCAGTATCATGTTGACAATTTGGACGTTATTAGTTCCTGGATAAAATAATTTTTGAACTTATTTTATTGAATTCTTATATCATTGTCATCATCCTCATGTTTATATTTTGTTGAAAGTCATCAGTGGCCTATAGTGCATAGATGGACTTGGTATGATTATGACCAGGGATTATTCGGTGTAATCATGATCGTAATGTTACAAATGATGTGGTAAAAGTCCTCATTGGCCCGTAGTGCATTGATAGACAGTTGTTGGAATGATCATGACCATTATTGAATACATAAATATTTTTGGCCCGTAGTGCATCGATAATTGTGGTCGTGATACTAAAGAATATCCTTGGCCATAGTGCAGGGGTGATTCAATGATGTGGATTATTTATTAAGCTGAGTCCCAGCGATAAAAGTGATGAAAAACCTTCTAAATCATAAAAGATAGTAGATTTTATTCTCTACTTGACTCTTTTAATGGGTTACTTGTTCCGCTGCAGTTAAACTTGATGGTTGTTATATTGTATCAGTTTAACACTATTGAAGGCTAACAATAATATATTCCACATTATCTTAGTCATAATATTTCCTACTGGGCTAGTTGAGCTCACCCTTTTACTTTCATTGTTCTTTTCAGGAAATGAGAACGTAGCAGGGACTAGACGGGGAACGGAGTGACGGGCCAGATGATAGCATTAGTAGTCCTCACTATTCTGTGAAATAGTGTGATAATAATTGTAATGAGGACTCCTTTTGAGTTTGTATAATCTCTAGTAGACAATATTTGTATTCAAACTCACAGCTTATGTTTTGTCGTATTGTACACGATAGTTCTATTATTAAGTTGTATTTGAATTCTGTACCATGTATCTGGCGACTCAAGATGGGTGATGTATACCTATTTTGGGGGCGTCACATTTGGTATCAAAGCTTAGGGATATGATCCCTGGCTAAGATGTGAGACTAGAACTAGGAGGAGAGAGACGGGGAATTCCTTCGCTAGTATGACCTACCTAAGTTTATTTGGTATTTAATTGGTTGGTCAGAGTATATGGATAATATGTTGCATGTCAATTAACCCTTGTTTTGTGGCAGTATTTGAAAATGGCATCCGAGAATATTGAGAATAGCAATGGAGCACAAGAAACCGTTGAGTCTCCACAGATCAACAATCAGAATAATGTGCATCAGGAAGGCGACAATCCTCATGCAAACAACAACACTGACCAAATGATAAAAGATGTAATGTTCAGAGGCTTTATGAAATTCATGCAACATCAGGCGAGAGCGGCTCTTGTCCAAAATGTAGGTGGAAACACTAGAAACTCTCGGACGGTTACCGCTAAACAGTTCAAGGAGCTGGGACCACCGGAGTTTATTGGAGAGCCAAAACCACTTAAGGTTGAAGCATGGATAAAGCAGATCACCAAGATATTTGATGTCTTGGGATGCTCCAAGGAGCAAAAGGTTCCCTTCGCCACCTTCATGTTGCGTGAAGAGGCGATTCTTTGGTGGGAATCAGTAAAATGTACCCAACTGGACTTTTCAAGATGTCTTGGGAGAAGTTCCAAGAGCTATTCAACGACAAGTACTTTCTCGAAAGTATTCGTCACATAAAGGAGGTGGAGTTTATCAAGTTGGAACAAAACAATATGACCGTGTCGCAATATGATGCTAAATTTGCGGAGTTATCCCAATTTGCATCCCATTTGGTTGATAATGAGGAGCGAATGACCCGAATGTTTTTAAGAGGTTTGAAACCGGAGATACGACAATATCTTATTTCTCATAAACTGTGTTTGTATTCAGATGTTGTAAATAGGGCTCTGTTGTTGGAGCGATAACGAGTCAACGCAACCAAGAGAAAGCAAACGGAGAATGAAAATACCGGTGGTAACGATCATGAAGCGGTGACAATAAACGTGGAGGAATCAACATGCGAAATGGTAACCACCGGTGGTAATCATAGCCAAGACAATAAAATGGACATTTCAAGAAAAGGAGATTCAACAATGATGGAAAGACGTCAGCACCAACACCTGTTGTTAAGGAAGGAGAACGACCACCTATCATATGCTTCAAATGCGGAGGGGGGGAACACATCAGTTCAAACTGCGTGATGCCGTCCAAAGCATGTTATAATTATGGAAGAGAAGGTCACTTAGCTCGATTTTGTCGTTCACCGAAGACAAATTCAGCTAGGATGGAGGCACCAAAGGCCGTCCCAGAAAAGTCAAAGCCGATAGTGCAAGGGAGAGCGTTTGTTGTGACCTCCCAGAAAGCAAGGAACCCAAACGAGGTTATCACGGGTAAGCTTATCATAAACTCTAGTGAAGTCTATACCTTATTTGATACCGGTTCTACCCATTCTTTTATTTCTCCTACTTGTGCTCAACGTTTAAATTTGACTCCGGAGAAATTAGACTTTGACTTATCTGTTAAAACTCCATTAGGAGAAACCTTCATTACATCCACTGTTTATAAGTCTTGTTTGATTCAAATCGGTAACCGCACGTTACCTATCAATCTTATCTCCTTATAAATACTTGCATTTGACGTGATTCTAGGGATTGATTGGTTAACTACTCATCATGCTAAAATTGATTATTTTCGTAAGGTTGTTAGCTTTCATATTCCTAATAAACCGATTATGCGAATTCAAGCGACCAAACCATTAAAATCAATCACGGTCATCTAAAGCCATAAAGCTATTCATTTATTGAAAAATGGATGTCAAGCTTTCTTAGCTCATGTCACGGATTTAAACAAAAATACGTCAGATTTGAAGGATATTTCTATTGTTAATAAATTTCCTGACGTATTCCCTGAAGAACTTCCTGGCCTACCCCTAGAGCGTGAAGTTGAATTTTGTATCGACCTTGAACCCGATACAAAACCCATTTCCAAAGCCCCATATCGAATGGCTCCTATTGAACTTCAGGAGTTAAAGACCCAATTGCAGGAATTGTTAGACATTGGATTCATTCATCCTTGTACGTCTCCTTGGGGTGTTCCTGTTCTATTTATGAAGAAGAAAGATGGGAGTATGCGACTTTGTATTGATTATTGGGAGTTGAATCATGTCACCATCAAAAATAGGTACCCATTGCCACGTATTGATGACTCGTTTGATCGCCATAAGGAGCACAATTTTTTGAAAGATCGATCTTCGCTCGGATATCATCGGTGAAGGTTAAAAGCGAGGATATTCCAAAGACCGCCTTCGTAACTTCGAGACGGGCATTATGAATTCTTAGTCATGTCTTTTGGATTGACTAATGCTCCTGCTGCCTTCATGGATATGATGAACCGAATATTCAATGAATATTTGGATCACTTTGTGGTCGTCTTTATTGATGACATCCTTTTTTATTCCAAAAGTCGTGAAGATCATGAGCAACACTTGAGGCTGATACTCCAAAAGCTTCGTGAATATAAGCTTTATGCCAAGTTAAAGAAATGCGAGTTCTGGCTTGAGGAAGTAGCATTCCTTGGGCACGTGGTATCAAGTCGTGGAATATCCGTTGACCCGGCAAAGATTGAAGCTATTCAAAGCTGGGAGCAACCCAAATCAGTGACCGAAGTACGTAGCTTTCTCGGTTTAGCTGTTTATTATCGGAGATTCGTGGAAGGATTTTCTCGAATCGCTACTCCATTAACTCAGCTGACTTGGAAAGATACAAAGTTCGGTTGGAGCGACAAATGTGAGTAGAGTTTTCAAGAACTCAAAAGGAGACTCATTTCAGCACCTGTTCTGATAATACCATCTAGTTCGGAGGGATTTGTCATCTACAGTGATGCTTCGGGCAAAGGGTTAGGATGTGTTCTCATGCAACATGGGAAAGTCATAGCCTATGCCTCAAGACAACTCAAAGAATATGAGAGGAATTATCCTACTCATGATTGTACACGACATAAAATCAAAGTATCCTCACCTCTTCGACATACCAGGTACGCACCCTAATTTCGAAGACGAAATTTCATAAGAAGAGGAGGTTGTAAGACCCCAACTTTTTGAATAAAGATTAAATTTTCTCGAAATATATTTTTGAATATTATGGTGTGGATTTGATATAATGTTATAGTTATAGGTAATATTTACAAATTTTTCAAAGTACGCAAGTTGTTATATAATATTCCATTGGTCGGGAAAACGGCACAATCATTGGTGGACCCCCCACAATGGAATTATTGTCGGATTGAAAAAACGACAAAAATACTTTATGAAAGTAACGGCAGAAGTTTTACCGTTAACTGTTGAACTACTCGGTAGTAAAAGTACAGTAATACGCGTGGTTGCATAGTAGCATACGATATTGATTATTTGTGCTTACGTGAGAAGTCACTCAGTTATACTTAATTATTGCTACAGTAATTGCTGCATCATATCTCTTATATTATAGATTCAATTATTGTCGTAGTATCATCTGCATAATATGTTACTTTATTAAATCAATAATTGAGACGACAAAGTTATTCATATTATTAAATTGCAATATTTACAATGTCTAGAAGTTCTGTCAAGGAGAGGTTTGGTCACCTAATTGCGTGCCAATAGGGAGAAATCCTTATTGGAAAGCCCCCTCTTTCCTGGGAACGACCTGGTTGATAAATATTGTGAGTTATAATATTAATGATGAATGTTATTAAAATTGAAGTTGTGTTCGGAGTTGAATTTGGAGATGCGGGCGTGATATTTGAGTTCGGAATGATGAAATTAGTAAAAATAGTCTATAAACACAAAATTTTTCTGAATTCACTATTTAGTCAAAAAGTCAACAGTTGACTTTTTCAGGAAAAATCAAACTTTGAAATTTCAAAATTTATATTTTTGATAAAAATGGTTTCATTGTGTTGGAATTATTTGTGCTAGTGAAAATCGACAATTATTTTGATAATAATTAATGTCTGGAGGTTATATTGACCAATCGGGTATTTAATCGGATAAATGAGTAATTGATTGCTATTATTTCACATGATTATAACTATTTGTTCACATGTGTATACTATTGTTTCACATTCTTGTTACTATTAGGGGAGTTGGTGCAAGATTGATAATACTTGCATGACTAAGTTAAAAATGGAGGTATATATGGAGGTAATATACTGTAATTCATATTTTCACATGTCTTGAACTATTGATTCACATAATTTACTATTGAATCACATTATTTACTATTAGGGGAGGTGGTGCAAGTTTTATAATACTTCCATGACTAAATTAAAAATAATAGAAAAGTTGGAGGTATTGTACTGTTATTTTTCGAGCCTCAAAACGTGCAATTATCGAAACTATATTTTTCTTTAAATAGAAGCTCATTCTTCCTTCATTTCTCATCAATTCACAAAAGCTTTAGAGCGATTATTATAGAGAGAAATTATAGAAAGAAGAAGAGAAGTCTGCTACCTCACTATTCCAGTATCCAGTTTTTCTAAAGGTAGGGAGTATTATTTCTTTCTTATCTATGAAGAGAACTTCTGTTATTCCATTCATTATTATTACATTGGAATAACTCAGATATCGCCAGGCTACCCTATACTTGGTGAAATTCTTACGTTGTTCCATCCTTTATCATTACATTGAAACATCCTCGTCTCATGCATTCTACTTGGGACTGGTTAAAATCTTTTTATTATTCTGTTGGAATATCCTCGCTCGTGAGTTTTACGTGGGACTGATTCCGTCTTTATTATTCTCGTTGGAATATCACATGCATGCATTGTATCTGGGACTGATTCCGTCTTTATTATTACATTGGAATATCCATTCAGACGCGTTTCTGTTGGACTCGATTCCTTTATTTATTATTCATTGTTGAATAACTCCGCTATATGCGGTATATCGCATGCACGGTGATTTCTTTTGTTATTCCATTCCTTATTATACTCAGGTTGGTTAAAGTTTTGACTTATATACTCCATGAAATTAGTGGAATATCCTTGATATTTGCGCTTCATCCAAAGATCTTTTCATGGAATATTCTTTCGAGCATTCTTGAATTTTACTCTACAAAGCAAAGATCATGTTGACAATTTGGACGTTATTAGTTCCTGGATAAAATAATTCTTGAACTTGTTTTATTGAATTCTTATATCATTGTCATCATCCTAATGTTTATATTTTGTTGAAAGTCATCTGTGGCCTATAGTGCATAGATGGACTTGGTATGATTATGACCAGGGATTATTTGGTGTAATCATGACCGTAATGTTACAAATGATGTGGTAAAAGTCCTCCTTGGCCCGTAGTGCATTGTTGGACAATTGTTGGCATGATCATGACCATTATTGAATACACAAATATTCTTGGCCCGTAGTGCATGGATAATTGTGCTCGTGATACTAAAGAATATCCTTGGCCGTAGTGCAGGGGTGATTCGATGATGTGGATTATTTATTGTCGAGTCCCAAATGATAAAAGTGATGAAAAACCTTCTAAATCATAAAAGATAGTAGATTTTATTCTCTACTTGACTCTTTGAATTGATTGCTTGTTCCACTGCAGTTAAACTTGATGGTTATTATATTGTATCACTTTAACACTATTGAAGGCTAACGATAATATATTCTGCATTATCTTAGTCATAATATTTCCTACTAGACTAGTTGAGCTCACCCTTTTACTTTCATTGTTCTCTTCAGAAAATGAGAACGTATCAGGGACTAGTCGGGGAACGGAGTGACGGGCCAGATGATAGCATTAGTAGTCCTCACTATTCTGTGAAATAGTGTGATAATAATTGTAATGAGGACTCCTTTTGAGTTTGTATAATCTCTAGTTGACAATATTTGTATTCAAACTCACAGCTTATGTTTTGTCATATTGTACACGACAGTTGTATTATTAAGTTGTATTTGAATTCTGTACCATGTATCTGGCGACTCAAGATGGGTGATGTATACCTATTTTGGGGGCGTCACATGTTAATCAATGAAGGAAGGATCAGTTCCCTTCTACCTCCAATCAACCCCCGTTCAGGACGGTACAACTCTGATGGAGTATGTCAATATCACTCCCAGTCTCGTGGTCACAGCACAGAAGAATGCTAAGCACTCCGCCACCTTATTCAAAATCTAATCGACAGTGGTGTCCTGCGCCTAGCAGACAACGATACTGTGTTACGTGTAAGTGAGAATGTAGGCCCTACTAAGTGGAAAAGCGTGGTAGTAGTCATATCCACTAAAATTGATGGGATTAATACATTGCTCACAATGCCAACAATTCAACTCAAGGGAGGAAACAATCCTTTGAAAGTGGCTGCTCCCGAGCCAATCAACTTGTCGTGCAGAGCACAATATCCTATTGTTAGCTTGCGCAAGGTTTCGTGGAATTATGGAGAAGGTGAAGGATTCACTTCACATACTACTGCTACAGTGTCGAAGGAAAATCCACTGTATCTTCCCCAACGGATGATGAGACCTACCATCAAATCAAAGGGGAAAATACCCATGGAGAAGATTGAAAAATTCCTCCGCATAATGGGTCATAACGAAGCCACGATGGTTTTAAGCTTAAAAGAAGCTCCACAACAAATATCAATTTTGGACTTGGTCCTCACTTCCGAGAATCACCAGAAGGTCTTGTTAAAGGTTTTAGAAGTAGCCTATCTTCCGACATCAGTGGATACAGAAAAGTTTCAACACCTGGTCGATCACATTTTCAACAACAATGTGATATCCTTCACTGATGATGACATACCATCCGAAGGGACCGGTCATTGCAAGTCGTTGCACATTGCGGTCTTCTCCTCTGGATATATGGTAGCTGGAGTCTTAATAGATGGAGGTTCCTCTCTGAATATCTGCCCATACGCTACCTTGGTGAAGATGAATATCAATCTCAACCGAATTCGGAGTAGCCCTACTATCATCAAAGCTTTTGATGGAGCCCGGCGAAATTCGGTCGGAGTAATTGAGCTGCCAATCTAAATTGGTCCTCACACATTCTGCGTATCTTTCCATGTGCTCAAGATAGATTCAGGATACAACCTGCTCTTTGGACGACCATGGATTCACATGGCTGGGGCAGTCCCCTCCACTCTTCACGAATAATTGAAATACATTATCAACAATAGCCTGGTCACAGTCAACGCTGAACCAGAGATTCCTCACCACGGAGACATGCCGTTCATCAATGCCAATGCAGATGTAGAACCAGTCAGTTTTCATGCTTTGGAAATAAGCAACACCCAATACCATACTATTGGAGCACCATTACCCGAACCCAAGATTTCTGCCCAGGTAATGTTGGCCACTCAAGAAATGATGTCATTAGGTCATAAACCGGGACAAGGGTTGGGTAAAGATTGCCAGGGTATCAAGTACCCAATTCGCTTAACTGTGCAAGTCGGAGCAATTTTGGATAGGCTATTCGCCGATTCTAGTCACAGAATCCTCATAAACATCGCCAGATTCCTTCACTTCAACCATGTGGCATTTATCTTCGCCTTCAAACTCGAGTCCGCATAACCTCCCCGTAGAAGGTGCAACCAATGTAATGGCTATGTTATGTCCCAAGCCAGTACTGGTGAAAGGAAAAGAAATCTTTGTTCCAAATCCCGCAGTGGAAGAAGAGGAACGAAGAATCAAGCAAGACGTCATACGGATGATGTCCGGTATACGCATCATTGTTCACGATGAACATACCAATAGATACACCCCAGACGATGATTGCCCAGACGTAATGGCCATCATTCGGGACAGGGAGGATGATGACAATCCCTCCATCACTGCGGTCCACCCGGACTTTACCCTTGCCAATTGGAATAACATTCCTTGCATTGGTCGTCGAGGGTAAAACGGGCAGAACTCTTTCTGCCCTGTAGATATAATAACTGCTTACTTTTCTATACAGTATTAGCAGTTTATTTTGCCAGTATATGCTAACACTGTGTATGATCAACACATTTCATATATACTAAGTGAAAGCATATTTTGTTTCAGGACTCTAAACTTAGATGTGCCTGTACTTGCTGATACGATGCCTCTCCTACACAAGGATTGTACCTTTGATGTAGAGATGAATTCAGCCTTGATGGATATACAAGATGACATTGAGGTGCCTCCAGAAATTCAAGAATGGGTCAAAGACAAACCTAAACCCAACCTTGATCAAACCACTTCTTTCAATCTTGGAACCTTAGAAAGCCCTAAGTTAATCCAGATTGGTTCAGACCTTACCCCAAACTAACGGAATGACATGGTTACATTATTAACCCAATTCTAGGATGTGTTTGCATGGTCTCATGAAGACATGGTGGGTTTGTCCACTGACATTGTCCTTCATCGCCTTCCCATTAAAGAGGGATTTAAGCCAGTCAAGCAGAAACTTAGGCGATTGAAACCTGAATGGAGTTTAAAAGTGAAAGAAGAAATTGTGAAACAATTTCAAGCTGGCATCATCATGGTGTCTACATATCCTGAGTGGATATCCAACATCGTGCCCGTACCTAAACCTGGAGGGAAAGTGCGAGTTTGCATGGATTAACGGGATTTGAATAAAGCTTGCTTGAAAGACAGCTTTTCCGTGCCATTTATCCATATTCTCATTGACAATATTGCGCAATACGACATGTACTCCTTTGCTGATTGCTTTGCGGGGTACCATCAGATCATGGTTGCCGAGGAAGATCGTGAGAAGACTGCTTTCATCACTCCTTGGGGAACTTTTTGCTATAGACGGTTGTCATTCGGCCTCATCAATGCCGGAGCTACCTATCAACGAGCTATGATAGCTCTTTTCCACGACTTAATGCACAAAGAGATCGAGATCTACATGGATGACATCATTGTCAAGTCCCGGAAGGAGGATGACCATATATACCATCTCAGAAAGTTGTTCAACAGGTTGCGTAAGTACAACTTGAAGTTGAATCCAACTAAGTGCACCTTTGGCATTAAATCGGGTAAGTTGCTAGGATTTCTAGTCAGCCACAAAGGGATAGAGCTGGATCCTGCTAAAATCCAAGCCATCACTGAAATGCCCATTCCTCAGACAGAGAAGGAAATACGGGGATTTTTGGGAAGAATCAACTTCATCAGCAGGTTTATCTCCCAACTCACAGCAACCTGTGAGTCAATCTTCAAGATATTAAGGAAGAACTCCTCCATGAAATGGAATGATGAGTGTCAGAATGCCTTCCTTACAATCAAGAAACAGCTAGTCAAAGCTCCTGTGTTGGTACCACCCAGGGATGATGTTTCCATGTTCATGTACCTATCCATAAGTGACAATGCCATGGGCTGCATGTTGGGACAGAAGGACAATAGAGGCCAAGAATGAGCCATCTATTACCTCAGCAAAAGGTTCAGTAGCAGTGAACACAAGTACACTCTGATCGAAAAGACGTGTTATGCTTTAGCATGGGCTTCCATGAGGTTACATCATTACCTCCATGGTCACACAACCCATCTTATATCCCGTGTGGATCCTCTCAAGTACGTGTTCAACTAACCTATGTTAAATTGTCGGCTGTCCAGATGGCAATTGATCCCACAACAATTTGACATCGTATATGTGACTCAAAAGTTCATCAAAGGTCAAGGAATCGCGGATCAACTAGCCACCGCACCTTCAGGGGATTTCAAACCCTTGGAAACATATTTCCCCGATGAAGGAGTAATGACAGTGCAGCAACACCATCAGTACGATACACGTCAATCATGGAAGATGTATTTTGATGGAGTTGTTAATATGGAAGGTTCCGAGGCGAGCGCTTCTAGTATCCGTCACGGGAGCGAGATCCGATCGCCATCAAATTATAGTTTGTCAGCATCAACAATACGGCTGAGTATAAAGGCTGTCTCATAGGGCTAAAACTTGCCCGTTCAATGGGCATCAGGCGGTTAACTGTCTTTGGAGATTCGTAGTTGGTAATTAGATAATCCACCGGAATCTATCAAACCAAGGAATTACATTTGCTGCCTTACCATTGGCAGGTTTTGAAGATGGCTTTGGAGTTCGAAAAAATCTCCTTTCTACATGTTCCTCGTAATAGGAATGATTTTGCGGACGCATTAGCAACTTTGGCCTCCTTGATTCGCATATCAGACAAAGAACATTTGCCGAGCGTCACAATTTCCCTGCACAAGCCCCAGCCTATAGGAATTACGTTGGAGAAGTATCAGATGAGCTACCTCCCATCCAACATCTTTGGTATCAAAATATCAAGGAATATCTATGAGATGGATCTATACCCGCTGAGGCGAGCCCGACTGAGAAAAGGCGGATCCATAGACTTGCTATGAAGTTCTACCTGAGTGGAGATGCGCTCTACAAAAGAGATGCAGGACTAGGTCTCCTCAGATGTTTAGACAAAGATCAAGCCCAAAGGCTTATGGATGAAATCCATGGCCTAGTCTGTGGCCCCCACATGAGTGGCCCCCTCCTTGTCAAGAAAGTCCTCAGGACGGGACATTATTAGCTATCTCTCAAAGCTAACTGCAATGACCACGTCCGAAGATTCTATCAGTGCCAGATTCATGGGAATGCTATACACGCCCCTTCATGGGAACTCCACAATATGAGTTCACCTTAGCCCTTCTCAATGTGGGGAATGAACGTTATCGGGCCCATTGAGCCTAAAGCCAGTAATGGTCATCGGTTTATTCTCACCATGATCGACTACCTTACCAAGTGGGTAGAAGCAGCCTCCTTCCCCAGGGTTACTAAAGAAGTCATCATTGCTTTCATCGGAAACAATGTCATTTGTCGATATGGACAACCAGAGGTGATTGTGTCGGACAATGCCAAGAACCTCAACAACAAAATGATGGAGGAATTATGCAGTAAATTCCACATCAAACATCTCAACTCTGTCATCTATCGTCCGAAGATGAACGGTGTTGTTGAAGCGGCTAACAAAAACATCAAGAAGATTATGCAAAAGATGTTCGCCAACAACAAAGATTGGCCTGACCTATTGCCTCTGACTCTATTAGCCTACAGAACCTCGATGCGTACTTCAACTGGGGCAACCCCCTACGCTTTAACCTATGGGATGGAAGCAGTGCTCCCCATAGAAGTCTAGATGGAATCTCTCAGAGTGTTGATCGACGCTCAGCTGGATGAAGACCAATGGGTACAAGACAGGTGTCACCAATTGTCTCTAATAGACGAAAGGTGAACCGCGGCTATCTTCCATGGTCAGTTATATCAACAAAGGATCGCCAGATCCTACAACAAAAAAGTCCGGCTACGGCAGTTTAAATAACATGACTTGTTTTTGAAGAATATTCTTGACAACCAAGATCAAGCTAAAGGAAAATTCGCTCCTAACTGGGAAGGCCCGTTTATTGTCAAGGAAGTATTGACAGGAGGTGCTCTCAGATTGCAAGAAATGGACGGCGATGAATTTCCCCAACTCATCAACTCGGACACCGTGAAACGGTATTATGTCTGAAATAACCAGCAAACACCCTGGTGCATAATCATCAGGTCACCAGTCATTCCGGTTCTTTAACCCTTTACCACATACAACTTTTCTACACTTTGCCCCTCAGGGAAACGTACTCTTCAAGCCAGCATCCTGGCTTTCTCCTTTGTGCTCATACAACTTAGGTCATCCCACCGCGGATAGAACCTCTTGCGTTCGCAGTTTGGCTACCCATACTTGGGATCAAACTTCTCATACCTGCAGTTTATCCTCAACCAGGGATTAAACTTTCGCCTCCCCGCACTCTGACCTGCACATGGGATCACGCTTTTCTTCTCACCCCGAGGGGCGAACTACGTCGACCTGATCTCCTCCTCAATAGGAGTACGTAGGCAACCATGTTACATGGCCCGGTCGCAATAAAACAAAAACCACAAAAACATTTATACCCTCTTTTCAAAAACAAAAACAACCAAAAACATTCCTACACCATGTCAGCCATATACAACGTTGAACCTCTTACACCAGGTTCGAACTACGTAGACCTGATCTCCTCTTCAATAGGAGTACGTAGGCAGCCATTCATGGTGCGGTCTCACCCCCTACCAAAACACAAACCCTTGTCAACTGGTACTGGGATCATCCTTTAATCCACCACATTTCATTTGGCTTCAAACCAAAGGGATGGAATTACCTGAACTCCTCCCAAATAGGAGATTCGGCGACCATCTAAGCTGCGGTCATACCTCGAAGAGCAACACCAATCCATAAGAGATGGAATTAACTAGGCTTCTCCTAAATAGAAAGCATGGCGACCATCGTAGTGCGGTTAATCTCAGAGAGGAAAGCCACACTCCTCTCCACATTTCCATCCAGAAACCAGTCCCAAGACACCAAAGATGGTAGGGATACACATAAATTGATGATCCATTCTGAACTATCCCGAGGCAACTCAAGGTCCATCCACCCAGGAGGAATTCAGAATACATCAAGATCACAAGCCCTGAAGCAGCAGGCAAAATATCAAGCAAATAGTAAGGCATATCTAAAAGGGAAGTGATCCAAAAATATATTTCACTGTCATATATAATGTTGTTTGATATATATACAATGTAAACTGTACATGACAAAATGGCTAATCTAGTCTGTGCAGGTAAATACAAGCTCATCTACAAGTCAGGATATATGTTAGCTAACAAGCCCAATATGGCATCCCTCTCAGAAGACGGAGGCGAAGCTGTGGTCTCCTATATGAGAATATCTACACGACCCAAAAGATCTGTAGCCATCTGCATGGTGACCATATGATCATCAATATATACGCTCATCTCTGCAATCATGCCGGTGGTAAGGGACCTCCGCTGCGAGATTATCCGTGATGGCTACATCCCCGGCGAGATATAGCATAAGACTATCCCGCTCAACTATCATTGCATCTCTCGGCCGATATAGCCTCATCCCTTTCAACAATGCAGCATCTCTCGCGATCTAATGCCTCGTCTCTCTCCAATAGAGCGGCGTCCCTCACATTAAGAGCAGTCGACATCATAGATCGAATCTGGTCTCTCTCAAAGGTCATCAGATGAAGACTTTGCTCTAAGTACTGTGTCGAGTGCTGAATCACAAAAGTACTAGTACTAGGAGAATCCAGAAGAAATGATGGCAACCCAGCAACGGGCTCCTCCTCGATGTAGATATCGATGTCCTCCATGGGCTCTACATCGTCTGACTCGCTATCTGGTACTGCAGATACTGCTGCAACCGACAAAACCTTTGTCTCCATCTATGCGAAAAAGAAAAAGAAGCTATCTCACACTGATCCCAACAAGCATACACGCGGGATCGGTCCTCTGCTGAGAGATATCGAGAAGCTGAACGTTGACCTATCGCCCCCTTGAAAGGATGAAAATCTTGGAACTGGTCGAACTGCGACATCACAGCCAGTGGGTGATAAGTAGTCACGCCCCTCAATACAGCCAGAGGGAGGAAATCCATGCCCGGAGCATGAGTAATGAAGCTGTACGATGAGCAAAGCCCCGAGCATGGCAATATGCTGAATGGATCTCTGATATCTGCCAAAAATGTGGACCAGGACTGAGCATCTGTACACTCCGATGGCTAAAAGGAGTATGTCATGGCCACATCATGGGAGAAGAAATACCCATGTCGTCTAACGGTACCAACCGGTCTCAAGTGTGACATAAACCACACGTACAACATGACTGAACTCCCTGTGAACACTCCTGTAGGATACGTGCAACAATAGGATGCCGACCGCATGGTCTCTGCTACGATCATAGGTATAATGGTGCGACCCTCTCTAAGAGCTCTCACAGCCATAGTAACACCAATGTTTATCTCGTCCATATATCGTGGCATATAGACATACGACAGTACGCATAGCAGCAGTACAACAACTCTGGCCAAACGCCAATGGTCCTCCAGTGCGGTGAAATCCCCAGAATATTGTGAATAGCTATCATCCGAGCCAAATCTGTCGTATAGAAAACGCTAGGAGATCACATGGCTAGATGTCAGCTCGTCCTGCACAACTCTGCGCCTCAATCCTGTGAGAGTCATGAATCTTCTACTCATGTCTCCCAAAGCTAGATGCACGCAAGGTCCATAAAAAGCGGCGATCGTCTAAACGTGCATACTCCTCTAGAGTAGAGTCAACTCATGGGTGCTAAAAAGCAGAATACACCGCCTATCAGTGCAGCCCAATGCTCTAAAGCATCCCATCTACAAATCTCGCAGAAACCGAAAAAGCAATAAAGTCATGGTATGTTGCGAAGAATCGATCTACTGATCACCCTATCTGGGGTGACATACTATCGCACTCACGATCGCGATACCTAATGCCACCATCGACGGTGGGGTATGATCTATATGGCTAATCGTCAAGAAGACATCTCATGCGGCCGTGTTATAAGATCATTCAGGGGTCAATGCCGAATATCTCTGGACATACATACATATGCATAACAAGATACATGCATAACAGATAATGGATGGCAATATGATATAGGGAATGAAAAATGATGCGTACATTCCTAAGTATATCATCATCTAATACATCAGCTCTGTACAGCTATAAATACAGGGAAATGGGGCACAACCGCCCTACTACTAACAGAGGCCTATCAAAAGATATAGCGAGAATGGGGAACAGCCACCCAATATCTAACAGAGGCCTATCAAAAGATATAATGAGAATATACATCAGAAGAAAACCAGGGTCTCGATGTCTACATCCTCAATCCTGTCTACCTGATGTAACTCCTCCTGAGTCACTAGATCTCTATCAACAGGGATACCAGACCTATAAAGAGGAGGATCTGCGCTGGCAAAACCAAATGGGTCGTCTGAGGGGCCAGCACCTGTGCTGGAAGGAATAAATAACTTCGCCTCTGCTGGATCTCTGCCCAAATGCCGTATAAATATATGTGCCTGATCCAACTGTCGGGTCAAGCTATCAATCTGGGACATATGAGTCGAAGCTCGGACACAAGCTACCCAATCCGTCATCATCAAAGATCCTGGAACCATATCCCCCATGAACTGCGTGGCGCGGGACTGGGCTCCAATAGTGTGAGAGGACCACCACAGCTGGAACGTCTCCTGAGTACATGGACCCTCTGATAATGCAAAACCGTCAACACACAACAATGGGATATCAGAGACGGATGACTGTGATACGGGCTAATGACGCCTAGCAGGAGGCAAGATCGGTACATGGATCTCCCCTGTAGTGCTCCTAATAGCACGGTCTCCTAAATAGAGCTCCCAGCCTCCATCAGTGAAGAGAGGAACTCTCCTGGTAGAGATCAAATACTCGACTCCGGTCGGATGTCCATCCTTAAAGCCGATGGTCAAATGCTCCCCTGAATTGGTAACCCATGTAATGGTATCCGCCGTCAGCAACTCCAACTGCATGCGGCAGTGAGTGAATCCCTCAGCTACAGGGACCTTCGGCAAAATAGAATGGTGCCATCGTCGCCCTCGTGGATAGGTGTCTAAACCGAACACACTCACAGGACGCAAGCATGGGAGCCTCTCATAGGCCCAAAACTGCCAACATAATGGCAAAACATCTGCTATCAGTAAACACTCTTAACCTATGAATGGGAAAAGACAAGAGAAATACTCACCAGCAGAAATGGGTAAAATCCTAGCCAAGCCTCGGTCAAACCCTGTGAGCGCATGCACATGCCCCGGAGGAAATAGGCAAACGTATAGGAACCCCAATCATACTCTCCTATACGGTCCACATCGCGTGTGGCGCTGACCAAAGCAAAGGATACCATAAAAGAGTTATCTGCTATAAAGCAGCCTCGAATGATCATCAGGAACAATTGCCGCAGAACGCAATCCCTGATCCTGACATCATCAGGCATGGGCTCAATCAATAGCCCGCTCATAGCATCTACGCTCAAAGGACCTGAACGGATAGTCCTGCTTTTGAGCGCCTCCGCCGAAACTCCTAATAAGGATCTGACGGCAGTAGGGGTAATATTCACCATGCAAGGCACTGGCTCCCCTCCAAATTCCATACCTGTGATAAATTGCCAATCCATAGGCGTCATCATCACCTTGCAATCCAACAGATGGAGTGACTGAGTCTGATGAAACCATCGCTCAGACATTGCCCTGAGATAACCCCAGGGACAGCGACGGGGAAGGATAGAGAAGAATGCCCAGAATCCCCACTCATGTACTACCGCTCTTTAGTCAGGATGAAGTGCCTGGTACATGGAGTGAATGCTAAACCAGTTCCCTCGAGGCTGTATAAATCCTGGAACCTGCATGAAATATAGATCAACATCAGAACCCTTTAATCCTCATCAATAGGAAAGAAGGAAGATCAAAGTCTAATGCCATAACTCGTTAGCATGCAAATACATCGATGGATGTCTGCCCAAATCACCCAGCAACTCTGGGTTCACCACCTAAATGCTCGGAAGCTCCCTGCGAGTGACATGTGCAGCACGAACGGGATCCTCAATCGGATATCTGCCTCCTCGTCCTCAACGTCTGGAACATCTACCTGGACAGGACGTATCACAGCATCCACCAACCGACGAGGTCAGTTCGGCGAGCAGGGACGAGGCACTTGAAGCCCTCCTCCGTCAGATGCCGAAGCGGTCCTGTAAGAACTGCTCGGCTGATCCGGATCCATAATATCTGGACAACAATTCTCCAAATCAACTCAGAAAGGGTGTGGTCTTTCCTTACCTGGAGCTTTTTTAAAATGCATTTATGACTATATGCATGTATGCATTTACTTTAACATATAATAGAGTTAAAATGCATGACTACCCAATGCCTATATTTGGAAAAATTTTCCCATAGTCCCCTTTTAAAATAGGACTATCCCCATGCACGTATGCATGTCTAGGTGGCCATTCAGTAGCACACCTGCCCCAAAGTCATATACATAATATATGCATTAAAAATCAAAATCATCATGCATAAGGCAAACCTCAACGCCAGGAGTACTTGGCCTTTCTACCTTTTGCTCATTGGACCTCAAATAGGACAAAAAATAGCAGAAAAAGGTGCCAATTTGACTGTCTCAAAATTCAAATTTTTTCACATCATTATGTTCAGCATGGTTTAATACTAACATTTACTATGTTGAATATTTTTTATCAAGTCATTTGTTCATACATAATCAGTACTATGTGTTTAGATGCATTTCGTGCGATAATTCCCAATCTAACGGACAGAAACTGGAAAAAATACATGCATATGTTACCAGGATAGTGTAGAACACTTGTACGATGGCAATTTTGCGAAGCAAACTGAACTCAATGAGATCTGAAGATGGCTCGCAGTTTTCTCTATGCGAAGCGAGTTAAAAATGACTTGTGAAGACCAGCCTGCAGGATTTATGATCCGCGCCTGGCCGCAGGCCCACCTACGGCTACAGCAGGTGCACCTGCGGCACCCCTATGTGGGTCCCACCCCTCTGGCTCAGTCCAGTTCGAATTGTAAAGGAGTTCTTACGGACTAGAAAGGTCAAATCAAGAATAGAAATGCCACGAGATTGAGTAAAACAACATACAATCCTGGTCTTCTCAAATGAGACTTTGAATCCTATCAGAGCTCTATAGCTATTCGAGGTTTTTATACCCAATTGCTCGTATTCCCCAACGGATCCCCGTCGAGGGTCACAACGCAATGCTCCGTTGATCTACACGACAGCGAAGGTAAAGAAACCTTGACAATCTATTCACAGAGCCTCAGCCGTTGATTCACACATCAGCGAAGGTCAAGCAACCTTGACAGTATATCCCACATGATTTCTCAGCCGTTGATTCACATGTCGGTGAAGTACACGTCAACGAAGGTCATGCATTCCTGACAACATTTGTTATTGACAGTAAATCCAGCAAGATCTTGACATATGCTGGCGATACTAACCAAGAAAGGTCAACGTTATCAAAGAGGATAGATGATGGAATATGTTATACACATCCTCAAACAGATCAAGCTTTATCCCCACAGATCTCTTACACATAAGAGGTACATCTTCAGGATCAATTCATAATAAAAAACACAGGGATTTGGTGATAACTCCAACATCAACATCCTAACAGATTCAGCTTGCACATCGAATCTGGTCAGCATTGTCAATCCCCAGTCGAAGCAACAGGGAATTAGCAATCATCCCCAGAGTGTTGGGCTACAACCCCATACACATGCATCATACATTTGCATCATGTTGCTATCCATAGTACCATGTTCGTCTTGTTGCATTTCAAGTGTCTAGGATTCTTTATCCTACACATTCATCGCCATGCATGAGTATGATAAAGAGGGGCATCTGTAGACACTCGAAATTTTTTATACTATTGTTACTAATATTGTAGGAGGACAGATTCGTCTTTTAAGAGGGAAGCCTGAAAGACAATCCAAGCCCGTACCGGATACTACCGGAAGTTTAGCATCATACCCCGGATCGCAGTCTGGGAGTAACCAAATCCAACCTCGGAGATAACCCCGAGGCCTGCAGATACAATATCGGAACTCACACCGGAGAAGACCGATTAATCTCGGAGATGACCCGAGGTATCCAGTCTCAGTCCCAACCATGGGAATAGCCACCAACCTTGGTGATGACCCCAAGGAATTCAATTTCAGAGATAACCCCGAAAATGCTTGTTTCAAATGCAACTAGCTTCAATCCCAGTGCTCACAACGAGATGCACTGTACCAACCCAGCAATAACATCTGGAAGACAGGCATACCTCAAAGGTGACAATGCAGTCCAATCTCAGCGAAGTCTGAGCAATGTCTACTTTATCACCCCAATCCGGCGATAACACCGGTGAGGGGCAACATCGTCATCTCGTTAACACGATGCCACATCACGTCTCTATGCAACAATGTCCCACAAGACTAACTAATCCCGAGTGACTATTGTGCGAGGTAACGGATGAAAGTTGAAGCTTGAAGACCGGAGGGCATCGTCTCATCTTCAATGACTTCGAACAAACTCTAATCCCATGCCATCGTACAACTCTCAACAACGGTGGTCCGAAATAGGTCATGTATACCTCAAACGGAAGCCCGGATTGCGCTTCTAAAAGTTCGAGTGGACATTACAGTGCCTGAGTGCACGTACTTTGAGACGACCCGACCCGAAAAACCCGGGCCAACCCGGGTTACCTCTGGTACACTTGCGGCTCAGCCACAGGTACACCTGCGGCTAATATGCCTATAAATAGAGGGCTTGGGGTCTTTGATTTTAAGAGAAAAAGACGGGAAACCTGCACAATTGGCTCAAGACTCGCCCATACAGTGTATTTTCACCTTTTAAACACCTGTGAGCTCATATATAGCCTCTTTTTGTACCCACAAAATCCAGTGTTTACCCACTCTAAAGATATAGAAGCCTTCTTTATCAGTCAGCTGTAAGCCTTCTCACACACTATAGAGTCTTTCTCTTCATCTTTGCACACACCCTTCTACACGTTGAGAGTCGTGTTGCTTATTTTTGCCCGGACTTCGGTCCGTGGTTTCGTTTCAGTCTGTATATATATATATATATATATATATATATATATATATATATATATAGACTTTGTTCGATGAGCCTAGACTTCGGTCTGGTGCGTTTACTCGCTTTTATATATATTTATATATATGAACTGTGGTCGGACTCTGTTCGATGAGCCTGGGTTTTATATCCGGTGCATTTACTCGCTTATATATATATATTTATACTTATATATATGAACTGTGGTCGAACTCTATTCGATGAGCCTGGATTTTACATCGGGTGCGTTTACTGCTTTTATATATATATATATATATATATATTTATTTATTTTCGTCCTGTCTGGAGTTTCCTTCGTGGCAGTTGATAGCTTTTTACAGCTTTATTTACATTTCTGATCCCCCATGGAGGTGCTTCGTGGTTGGTGATCATGGCTGTATATATATATTTACATCTTTTATATATATATCTGCTTATTGCTTTCATACAAATTGCGGTATTTTGTGCGCCTAGGAATCATGTGATCACAGATTCAGCTCATTGAATCTAGATTCGGTTCCCGTGATGGACAATTTTCAGCTGTAAATAGCTTGTAAATTATTCTGCGGTGTCTGAATTTCCTCAGATGGTTTCCATACCCACGAGGAAGTCGGCATTATTTTTGTATATTATTTTCGTACGAATGCCTCGCATCCGTCAAATAAAATCAATCAAGCCGATCATTTAATAGAATGGGAGTGTAAAAGTTCTCAATTCCTATTGAGTATCAGGGTTTGAAAACCTCTTTTATAAAACATCACTGCCATATCTTGCTAAAAATTGAATTGTTACATAGATTCAAACCCTGTGTATATAGGTTCGAACGAGGCCTCGCACAACTTCCATATAACAGCACATTGACCCACACACACATACATACTCAGATAATAGTTTCTTGGAAAGAGGCGGTCACCGTGGTAACACGGATGTCGGGGGGTGCCTAACACCTCCCCCCCGCATAATCAAGTCCCCGTACCCTAATTAATCTCGGTTTCACCGACCCGTTTAGCAGTGTCACATCACTGGGTCAATGTGCAAGCCTTTTCTCGGTTGTGTTGGTACAACCATTTAAAAAACCAACTGGCGACTCTTAACAGTCCATCATCGACATTATATATGTCAGACCTTTTTCACTTGTTTTTTCAAACAAATCTCACTTAAAATGAGAACACCAAAGAACAAGTAACGGAAAGGGACATCCAAAAATCCCGACGTCGACGAATAATAATATAATATTAATTATATTTTGATTTTTCAGTTCTATGAATATGTACTGTATGTCCGTATTGATAATGGTTGGTCAATTACGGTGTATTATGACCAAACCCTAGTAATAATGTTAAACCCTAATTTGAGATCCAATTTAGAGTACAAGATTGTTATATAACTGTGTTATATAATTTATGTTGTGGATTAATTAGGTAAACCCTAATTAAAAATCTAGAAACCCTAATCTTTAGAAAACCCTAATTATAAAGTTCTAAATTAGAAACCCTAATTAATATTTCGAAAATCCTAATTTATGAAATGAGAAAACCCTAACTTGAAACTCAATCATGAGTTCGTGATTATTATATAATTGTGTTATGTGATTTCATGATTAATTAGGTTAACCCTAATTAACATTTAGAGATATTAATTTCTAGAACCCCTAATTTCTAAAATTAGTAACCCTAATTAGAAATTATAAAAAACTAATTACTAATTTTAAACTCTAATTGCTAAAGTAGCAAAGTTAATTATAATTAGTGATTTTAAACCCTAACGTTCCTGTATAAAGTAATTAGAAAATTAATCATAATTATGAAACCCTAATTTCAAAATTTAAGAAACTAAAATTTATTTAATTTTTATTTAATTTTATTTTTTTGTGCAAACCCTAATTGCTAAATCATACAAATGTTTTGTGCTAAACCATAGGGTTAAACCCTAAGGGTTTGCAAGGATGACAAGAATGCCCTTAAAATTCCAAGCCAAATGACCATTATACCCCTAGTTGCATTATTTTGGCTAAATAATAGGTTTTGATATTAGGTGAGTTGGTGACCAAATCCAACCACCCCATGTGCCATAACTCTCAGCAGATCAGCAACTCAACCAGCCATACATGCATTATAAACTAGTATATATAGATCAAGAGAGAGAGAGAGAGAGTCAACATTTAGCTCATTTCTCTCCAAACTCTCAACCTAAGCTCTCTCTCTCTCTAACCTCCGAAATATACAAGTATATCAGTCCCAAATCAAAGCCCCACGAACAACCATATCAAAATCAGAGCCCAGAATCAAGAAATTTCTCAAAAGAGGTATAAACCCTAGTTATGAATCTGACCAGCGATCTTGTGTTAGATGTTATGTTTGGGTGTTAGAATATGTTGTTTATGAAGTAAATAGATGATCTGGGTTGCTAGATGTTAGATCCATAACATCTAGAGGCTCGGATTTGAAGATCTACACAATCTGGAAAAAAATTTATTTTGTTGTCTAGCATCGAATGTCAGGCCTTATATCTCTATGATATTTAATGTGTTTTGTGTTTTAGAAGTTTATAAATGTAGTCTGATATGTACTCTTTTATTTGGATCAAGAATCAGACTTAGATCTGGTTTAGATTGCTAGATATTCGAGGTCAAAAGTCAGTTGATTGACCATATGACCGGGCATTTTCGGGTAACCGTAAACCCGCCCGTAAACGATCTCGACAACATTTTCTATCGCCCAGATCTTTTTGTTGTTAGTTATTTTGTTGTTGTTGTGGTATCTAAGTTGTCGTAAGTAGTTTATACTATACGTTTATGCCTTAACATCTCCTAAATGTAAAACTGGATGATTACAGTGGATGGTCAAACTAGGACATACGAACATGGAAGCTATTTTCTGGGTAACCCAGAAAACGCTTGACCATGTCGTCTGACATGGTTTGACCGGCCTTGTTATGTTTGATCTGTTGTTATTTCAGTGATATAATGTAATAGATCTCTTCCTTGTCATGTTGGGTATACACTGGATGCATTATATCACAGAAACATCACATGATCAACAAGTTATGGAAGCCCAAAACTAGTCAGTCGAACTATTAATCATTTCTGGGTAACCCAGAAAATGAACAACTTTGACAGCTTGTTCATGGTTCCAGATCTCCTTGGTTATGTGTTGTTTGGACATGTTTGTCGTTGGATCTTGTAGTCGTGTATTTGTACTACAATGTCTGACTAACAACATTCCCAGAAACGTTACGAACTAAGATTTATGCTTGGTCAAACGTGGTACTTGGTAACCGGCTATGAAGATTTGGGTTTGTCTGAAGAACACAAAGAACACCTATAGCGACGGTTCTGTCGCTATAGGTAGTCTTTAGCAACACTTTTATTAAAATTAATTATTTAAAATTCTGAAAATTATTTAAAAATAGTAATTAATTTCCAAAAATTACAAAAATTATTTTAAAAATTATTTTTAAGTTATAAAAATTAAATATTAATAATTTGAAATATTTTTCATAAATATTAGTAATTATTTAAATATTACTGATAATTAATTTATTTATTAAATGCATTAAATAAATTAATTAAAATGATTTTATTATATTAAAAATTATTTTAAATGATAATAAGTTATTTAAAAATATTTGAAGTTATAAAATATAACTTTTAATATTTTAAAGCAAATTTCATTAATTATTTAATATTAATGATCATTAAGTTATTTACTAAATGAATTAAATAAATTAATTAAAAATGATTTTATTATATTAAAAATCATTTTAAATAATAATAAGGTATTTAAAAATATTTTAAGTTATAAAATATAACTTTTAATATTTAAAGATAAATTTCATTAATTAATTATTATTAATGATATTAAAGTTATTTAATAATTATATTAAATAATTTAGTTTAAAATGATTTTAATATTATAATAATCATTTTAAATGAAAATAAAGTGTTTAAAGATATTTTAAGTTATAAAATATAACTTTTAATATTTAAAGGATAATTTCATTAATAATTTAATATTAAAAATTATTAATTTATTATTAATGATATTAAATTTATTTAATAATTATATTAAATAAATAGTTTATAAATGGTTTTATTAATTTAAAAATCATTTAAAAAGGATATAAATGAATTAAAAATATTTTAAGTTATACTTAATGACTTTTAATATTTTGATAAATAATACATTAATACTTTAATATTAATGATAATTATTTAAAAATGATTTTAAATGTTTTAAAAATCATTTAAGGGTAATATTAATACTTTAAAAGTATTTCAAGTTATTATAAATAACTTTAACATTTTAGAAATGATTTCATTAATAGTTTAATATTAATTAAATATTAATGATAATAGAATTATTTAATATTTAAATCATTTAATAATGATTAGATGTTTGAAAATTCAGCGATAAATTATAATAAATGTTTTAAAATTATATTAAGTCATTTAAAATAAAATAATATTACCGATACTAAGTTATAGGACAAAGTCTTAGACTCGATAATTACTCGATAAATTTTTAAGACATCGACATGTTTCGTAAATTGATCTGGACTTAGATAATTTAATTAGATATGTGATTATTTGTGATTGATGGTTGTTAAACATGGGTAATAATGTGATTAGGTTATGTCTTTGTTGTGAAATGCGATCTTATGTGTTATAGTATATTGTTCTAATCGAAGCGAATGATCCGATTAATGATAGGTCGTGATATAATCGATAAAACTAAGTTGTGAATCGTAATAAGCAATGATCGAAAAGTATCTTACCTTTGCATTTTCTTTTCTGCAATGGACATGAGTAAGAATGTTTCTAAACTATATTATTCTTTATCTGATTATTAACCTTATATTATATACGCTCATTGATTATCAACATGTTAGTATATGATAAATAGATATATATATTTTGTTCGTTAATTTCTATAAATGGTTATACAAGTGTCCCCACTTGGATAATCATTATATTTAATCACATGTTGATATACCTTTGTCAATTACCCGTATACATATATGTTGAATTATAGATTATTGTTGAACAAGATAAAACCTTTGATTTGGAACCAGACAAGTATGAACATCCCTACACGGGAAAACTTTTATGCGCCCAAGGTGGACAGAGTGAACGATACCCTCGTTCTTGCATAGTATTGATCGATGCGAGGCAGGCATGGGTCGATGATCACCCCGTGTCGTAAGTTATGACGGTTTTGCGGATGAATTTCTATTTAACCTATTTGAAAATTGAAAACAATGTTCATAGCATGTCACATAAACCCTATTTATAGTCGACGTAGTTTCAAAGATTTGGTATAGAATTGATATATTATTATCATTAGTGCAGATTACTTCACAACTGTTGAATCGTTGTAGAAGGGTAGTATAAAGAATTAAAACATTTAAATTCTTTCACTATATATATATATAATTATTATTACTTCTTTGGGCACTCAAATGCTCATCCTTGCTTAATTTAAATGTTTTCGACTAAGTGTGAGAACGAGAGAGCTCTGCTAAAACAATGGAAAAGGAAAGGTTCTTGAATGAGAGAAATGTTATCTTATGTAATAATTAACTTTATTAAGACACATATGATATATATTATCTATCATGGGTTGTAATGAATGTTTAAAGGTTACGTACTTGGGATTGAGACTACGATGATATGTAAATTAAGTTGATCTTTATATTATTGTTATTATTATTAGTATTATTCCGCTCATAGAAATGGTATCGTAAAGCACCGAAGTTGGGTTTCAAGTACCGGATTTGGGGCTCTCTGAGGTTAGTATCGAGCTTAGGGTTAAAAACCTTAGGTGGGTTAGACCTTAGGCTATAACCTTAGAAACGAGAGGGAAGCGTTGAAAATATAAATAACTCATATAGAGTTTAAAAAGAGATGAATTGAATAAATTCATCGTCAAACAAAATAAAAGATAACTTATATAAAACTCTTATTTGTTGTGTGTATATACTATATGCTAATCAGGATAATTTATGTGTGTAGATGTACGGTGGAAAAAGGCTTGTTATGCATATATAGCATGAAGAAGGTCAAACCCATACACCCAGAGTGATATCGAAGCCAATAGCTAAAATAGAGGCTCATGATGAAAACAACTTTCGAGACGATGTGGTTATTATAGAAACGTAGTACCAGATCAGGAGATGGTGGAGCCGATGAGATAGTGATTCGGACACTAAAGTTGAAGTTGATCAAGCATCAGCGGAGTGCGGATCTCGAGGAACAAGGTTTCTTCTGCGAAAGGTTGTGGGAGATAGAAAAGTTGTTAAATAGTCAATTGCGTCAAGCGTTAATAGAAACAATGGAAGAACAAGATAAGCTTAAAATCCAAATTGATGGGATGGGGAGCCACAAGGAACACATCGTAATGCGACTCCAAGCAAGAAGGGGAAAAGAAAGATAGAAGACCATGACTTAGGAAAAATCGATAAGAAGAAAGGAAAAGAATTTGTTATCTTTGTGGTTATGAGGGACATACCACTCTGTATTGTCGACTACAAACCGAGGAGCATGTTTTATACGTGGGATAAAAGGTCATCGAGTGAAAAAGTTGTCCAAGGAAGAGGTGTAATAAATAAGTAGTATAGGTTATGTTGTGTAGGTGTGTTTAATGTAATATATAAGATAAGTATGTCTGTTTAATGTAATGTTCCCAACTTTTGTAATGACCAAGTTTGTAAATCCCGACTTTTGTAGTCACCAAGGGATAAGCGATGTTTAAAAAGCATTATGTGTTATGTTATGTAAAATATTCATTAAATGAATATGAATCTATGTTTGAGTAATGAAACAAGTTTAATATATTAAACTTATGTGATAAGATTTAGAATGTAAGTTAAATTTATGATTTTATTTAATCGAGATAATTTCGCCAAGACGTCGAACTCGAAATCAAAGGGTAGAAGAATCATCAACAACGTTGAGGACAACAACAAGCAGATCCGATGCAAAACATTTTGCAAACATGGTAGCACAAGCTATGCAAATGAGGAATACCGATCATTGAAACCAGTAGGATAATCGCTTAGCGAATTTCAAAGACTTTAAAATTTAGTAGGACCAGAATTCAAAAGGTCTGTTGACCTGTTGAAGCCCAAACTTGGGTTAAAGAGATTGAAAAAGCATTTGTGGTAGCTAGGGTAGATGAAGGGCGAAGACTACTTTTGCCACTTACATGATGAAGGGGAGGCAAATTTTTGGTGGGAAGAAAACCAAACAGAGGCGGGGAGAAGGTGTAGTTACATGGGATAGGTTCAAAACTTTTTTTTGAAAATTATTTTTCACCTAGTATGCGAGCTAGGATGGAGGTAAAATTTTTAGAGTTGAAGCGAGGAAAACATGACGGTGTCGAATCACGCCGCCAAATTTAATGAGTTAGCTAGGTTTGCCCGCATCAAGTTGATACGGAGGCTAGAGAAAGCGAGAAGGTTTGAGTGGGATTAAAACCCGGCTCTCTAACAAGGTGGCGGTGTTGCTGATTCCTACATTTGCAACACTCATGGAGAAAGCGATTATTCTTTGAGGAGGGAGTGAGGCTATGAGCCTCTACAACAAGAGAGAGGAAGAATAAGGGTAAGACCGAAGGAGCTGGGAAGGTGGAAATTAATAGTGGGAGTAGGGGTGGTAGATAGGAAGAGGAAGGGAAGCGTTTTGGAAGTGTGCGGGTGAAGCAAGAAGGTGTGAAGAAAGCAGATGATGTGCCGTGTAAGACTTGTGGAAAAAGAACCACTGGGGAGTGTTTGAAAGGGAAGTTTGTTTGCTATAAGTGTGGGCGGGAGGGCTATATATCTCTCCAAATTGCCCCAATCCTAGGATGAATAGTGGATGTTTTTATGATTGGATCGTGAGCACAAGGTGAAGGATTGTCGAAGAGGAGGGTGGAGGCGGGAAGTGTGAATCACGCACCCTTGGCGGTGGAACTTTAGCAATCACCGGACCGACTTCGTCAAACAAACCAACAAAATCAACAGCAAGGGTCTACAACATGACAGTCCAGGATACGGCAGCAGCTGGCAATGGAATTCCAGGTATTATTCGTACAACTTTTATTTTATTATACATGATTTTCCTATATATAGTAAATTATTATATAAAGAAATTTTGAGGGAGGAATTTGAGTTCTTTTAGAAATTAAATTTTCGTTTAATCAGAAAGACAAGCTTTATGTGAATAGTTAAAGATCGATTCGATCAAATTATGATCGAGATCTACTTGCAATGATTGTGTATGCTATGTAACCGTAGTATGTATAGGTTTTTAAAGCGGTGATTGATTAGGGGACGGAATCTTTATAAGGGAGGTGAATGTAACAACCCGATATTTTCTATATAAATAAATAAGAAATTTTGCGTATAAATTTTTTTTTTATTTTAGGATGAGGATTTGTACAAGATAATGTGTATATGTATTTATGTGGTAAATAAAAAATATATTTATTACATAAATATTTACAAATAATTTTATTTTAAAATTATTGATTATTATAAAGTATATTCTTATAATAATTAAATTTTATAGTAGAAATGTTTTATTAATTATTTTCCATGAAAATATAATCATATATTATTTAAATAATATATGAAGTGATTTTAGAATAATTATAATAATTATTTTATTATATGAATTTTAGTCATGATTATTAAGTTAATTATTTTACCTTAATTATTAAGGTTAAATATGAAGAATAAAATAGATATGGAATCCAAACCCTAATTTTGGATTATTGTCAAGGTATGAGAATAATAATATAATATTAATTATATTTTGATTTTTCGAGGCTACTATGAATATATCTTTGTATGTAAAAGTATTGATAATGGTTGGTCAATTACGGTGTATTATGACCAAAACCCTAGTAATAATGTTAAACCCTAATTTGAGATCCAATTTAGAGTACAAGATTGTTATATAAGTGTGTTATATAATTTATATGTTATTAAATGGATTAATTAGGTAAACCCTAATTAAAAATCTAGAAACCCTAATCTTTAGAAAACCCTAATTATAAAGTTCTAAATTAGAAACCCTAATTAATATTTCAAAAACCTAATTTTTAAAATGAGAAAACCCTAACTTGAAACTCAATCATGAGTTCGAGATTATTATTATATAATGCATGTTATGTGATTTCATGATTAATTAGGTTAACCCTAATTAACATTTAGAGATATTAATTTCTAGAACCCTAATTTCTAAAATTAGTAACCCTAATTAGAAATTATAAAAAACTAATTACTAATTTTAAACTTTAATTGCTAATTGCTAAATTAGCAAAGTTAATTATAATTAGTGATTTTAAACCTAATGTTCCTGTATAAAGTAATTAGAAAATTAATCATAATTATGAAACCCTAATTTCAAAATTTTTAAAACTAAAATTTATTTAATTTTATTTAATTTTATTTTTTGTACAAACCCTAATTGCTAAATTCTACAAATGTTTTGTGCTAAACCTTAGGGTTAAACCTAAGGGTTAAACCCAAGAACATAAGATTAATTAAATGCCATTAAAATTCCAAGCAAATGACCATTATACCCCTAGTTTTGCATTATTTTGGCTAAATAATAGGTTTTCACATTAGGTGAGTTGGTG
Source organism: Panax quinquefolius (assembly GCA_020205615.1). Taxonomy (NCBI): domain Eukaryota; kingdom Viridiplantae; phylum Streptophyta; class Magnoliopsida; order Apiales; family Araliaceae; genus Panax; species Panax quinquefolius. The sequence continues at coordinate 100,673,280 of CM035167.1, read as the reverse complement.
ACCAAATCCAACCACCCCATGTGCCATAAACTCTCAACATATTAGCAACCTCAGATCCCGACCATACATGCATTATATACATATATATATATAGAGAGAGAGAAAAAGTCACCATTTAGCTCTTATTTCTCCAAACTCTCAACCTCAACTCTCTCTCTCTCTCTCTAACATCCAAAAAATATACAAGTATATCGGGTCCCAAATCAAAGCCCCACGAATAACCCGTATCAAAATCAAGAGAGCGAGAATCAAGAACTTGATCAAAAGAAGGTATAAAACCCTAGCTATGAATCGACCATCGATCTTGTGTTAGATGTTATGTTTGAGTGTTAAATATGTTGTTTATGAAGTAAATAAGATGATCTCGGGTTGTTAGATGTTAGATCCATAACATCTAGAGGCTCGATTTGAAGATCTACACAATCTGGAAAAAAATTTTTTTTTGTTGTTACGGCATCGAATGTGGGCCTTATATATCTCTGTGATATTTAATGTGTTTTGTTGTTTTAGAAGTTTGTAAATGTAGTATACGATATTTACTCTTTTATTTGGATCAAGAATCGAGGACTTAGATCTGGTTTAGATTGCTAGATATTCGAGGTCAAAGTCAGTTGCCCGGCCATGACCGGGCATTTTTGGGTAACCCGAAATGATCGGTCGAAACGTCGAAACATTTTCTATTGCTTGGATCTTTTTTGTTGTTTGTTATTTTGTTGTTGTTGTTGTGGTATCTAAGTTGTAGTATGTAGTTTATACTACATCATTATGCCTTAACATCTCTAAAAAGTAAAGCTGGATGATTTGATGGATGGTCAAACTAGGAGAGACGGACATGGTTTTGTTTTACGGGTAACCTAGAAAACGCTTGACCATCATCGTCGACATGGTTGGTTTGGCATCTTATTATGTTTGATCTGTTGTTGTTTTGTTGATATTATGTAATAGATCTCTTCCTTGTCATGTTGGGTATACACTGGATGCATTATATCACAAAAACATCACATGATCAACACAAGTTTGGGAGCCCAAAACTAGCGATCGAATTGTTCTTCATTTCGGGTAACCCGAAAATGAAAAACGACTCGACGACCACTTTTCATGGCTCTGAGATCTCTTCTTTATATGTTGTTTGGACATGTTTGTTGTTGGATCTTGTAGTATTTGTATATTTACTACTACAATGATCGACTAACAAACATTCCCGAAACACATCTACGCACTTCGATTTATGCTTGGTCAAAATAAAGTAACTTGATATAGCTGGCGTATAAAGATTCGGGTTTGTATGAAGAACACGAAGAACACCTATAGCGACAGTTGCATCGTCATATAAAGCGATCTTTAATGACACTTTTATTAAAATTAATTATTTAAAATTAAAAAAATTATTTAAAAATAGTAATTAATTTCCAAAATTACAAAAATTATTTTAAAATTATTTTTAATTTATAAAAATTAAATATTAATAATTTGAAATATTTTTCATAAATATTAGTATTTATTTAAATATTATTGATAATTAATTTATTTATTAAATGCATTAAATAAATTAATTAAAAATGATTTTATTATATTAAAAATCATTTTAAATGATAATAAGTTATTTAAAAATATTTTAAGTTATAAAATATAACTTTTAATATTTTAAAGCAAATTTCATTAATTATTTAATATTAATGATCATTAAGTTATTTACTAAATGAATTAAATAAATTAATTAAAAATGATTTTATTATATTAAAAATCATTTTAAATAATAATAAGGTATTTAAAAATATTTTAAGTTATAAAATATAACTTTTAATATTTAAAGATAAATTTCATTAATTAATTATTATTAATGATATTAAAGTTATTTAATAATTATATTAAATAATTTAGTTTAAAAATGATTTTAATATTATAATAATCATTTTAAATGAAAATAAAGTGTTTAAAGATATTTTAAGTTATAAAATATAACTTTTAATATTTAAAGGATAATTTATTTAATAATTTAATATTAAAAATTATTAATTCATTATTAATGATATTAAATTTATTTAATAATTATATTAAATAAATAGTTTATAAATGGTTTTATTAATTTAAAAATCATTTAAAAGGATATAAATGAATTAAAAATATTTTAAGTTATACTTAATGACTTTTAATATTTTGATAAATAAAACATTAATACTTTAATATTAATGATAATTATTTAAAATGATTTTAAATGTTTTAAAAATCATTTAAGGGTAATATTAATACTTTAAAAGTATTTCAAGTTATTATAAATAACTTTAACATTTTAGAAATGATTTCATTAATAGTTTAATATTAATTAAATATTAATGATAATAGAATTGTTTAATATTTAAATCATTTAATAATGATTAGATGTTTGAAAATTCATGATAAATTATAATAAATATTTTAAAATTATATTAAGTCATTTAAAAATAATATGGTGATACTAAGTTATAGGATGAGTCTTAAACTCGATAATTACCCGATAATAAAGTAGTAACCGAACTGCAAGCATATTTTGAAATTGATCGGACTTAGATAATTTAATTAGATATATGATTATTTGTGATTCGATGGTTGTTAAACATGGATAATAATGTGATTAGGTTATGTGCTGACTGCGAAATGCAGTACTATATGTTATAGTATATTCTTCTAATCGAACGAATGATCTGATTAATGATAGGTCGTGATATAAACGATAAAACTAAGTTGTGAACTGTAAGTAGCGCGATCAATGAAAAGTATATCTTACTTTTGCATTTTCTTTATCAATGGACATGAGTAAGAATGTTTCTAAACTATATTATTCTTTATGCAGATTATTAACCATATATATATATCGCTCATTGATTATCAACATGTTAGTATATGATAATTGATATATATATATTATGTTCGTTAATTTCTATAAATGGTTATACAAGTGTCCCCACTTGGATAATCAATGTATTTAATCACATGTTGATATGCCATTGTCAATTACCCGTATACATATATGTTGAATTATATATTATTGTTGAACAAGATAAAACCTTTGATTTGGAACCCAGGCAAGTATGAACATCCCTACACGAGAAAACTTTTTATATGCCAAGGCGATGTGAGTGAACGATACCCTCGTTCTTGCATGTAGTATTGATCAATGTAGAGGCATAATTGGTGATCACCCTCGTGTCCGTAAGTTATGACATTTTTGAGATGAATTTTGTTTAACCTATTTGAAAATTGAAAACAATGTTCATATCATGTCACATAAACCCTATTTATAGTCGATTACGTAGTTTCAAAGATTTGGTATAGAATTGATATATTATTATCATTGGTATGATTACTTCACAACTGTTGAATCGTTGTAGAAGGGTCGCATAAAGAATTAAAACATTTAAATACTTTCAGCTTATATATATAATTGCTATTACTTGTTGGGCACTCAAATGTTCATCCTTGCTTAATTTAAATGTTTTCAGCTAAGTGTGAATGACTAGAGAGCTCTGCTAAGAACAAGGGAAAAGGAAAGGTTGCTGAATTAGAGAAATGTTATCTTGTGTAATAATTAACTTTATTAAGACAAGTATGATATATATTATCTATCATGGGTTGTAATGAATGTTTAAAGGTTATGTACTTAGGATTCAGACTCTGATGATATGTAAATTAAGTTGATCTTTATATTATTGTTATTATTATTAGTATTATTATTTCATAGAAATGGTATCGTAAAGCACCAAGTTTGGGTTTCAAGTACCCGGATTTGGGGGCTCTACATCTCATACAAGTATAATAGAATATATGAAACTACAAATGGATTTTTACCCGCCATGCAATAATCCACGTGATGAGATCATTTCCATAATTTAATAAAGAATGAATAAAAGGATCATTCACCATGCATGCACGGTAATCCACATAGATATTAAAAGTTATTCCAATGAATAATAAAGAATGGAACAACAAAAGAATTTAAAGTCATGCGTAAATAGAAATACAGACGGAGGATATTCCAATGAATAATAAAGAATGGAACCAAGGTTATGCGTAATTCGCACGCATGCAGAATATTCCAATAGAATAATAAAAAATGGAATAACAAAAAAATTCATCAGGCATGCGATAGAGCATATGCACATGTTATTCCAAAGAATAATAAGGAATGGAATAAACAGAAAATTTTCACCATGTATGCGGTACTTCGCATAGACAGGTTATTCAACATAATAATAAGGAATGGAATAACAATAGCTCTCTTCATGAATATGAAAGAAATAATACCCCCTACCTTAAAAGAAGACTGGATACTGGAATAGTGAGGTAGCAGACTTCTCTTCTTCTTTCTCTCTATAATTTCTCTCTATAATAATTGCTCTATAGCCTTAGTGAATTGGTGAGAAATGAAGAAAAAATGAGCTTCTATTTATAGGAAAATATAGTTTCGATAATTGCATGTTTTGGGGCTCAAAATATTACAGTATAATACCTTCCTCTTTTCCTTTATTATTAATTTAGTCCTGCAAGTATTATAACATTTGCACCACCTCCCCTAATAGTAAATCATGTGAATTAATAGTAAATCATGTGACTCAATAGTTCTAAACATGTGAAAAAATAATTATAGTATAGTACATTCATCTATACCTCTATTTTTAACTTAGTCATGCATGTATTATCAATCTTGCACCAACTCCCCTAATAGTAAATGAATGTGAATCAATAGTACATACATGTGAATAAATAGTTATAATCATGTGAATCAATAGCAATTAATTTCTCATTTATCCGGTTAATTACCCGATTGGTTAATATAACCTCCAGACATCAATTATTATCAAAATAAATGTCGATTTTCATTAACAGTAATAATTCCAACACAATGGAACTATCAAATTCATCCTTAATCAACACAAACTTATTCATCATTAATATTATAATTCACAATATTTAACAACCAAAGGTCGCTCCCGAGAAAAAGGGGCTTCTAATAAGGATTTCTCCTTATTGGCGCGCAATTAGGTGACCAAACCACTCCTTGACAGAACTTCTAGACATTGTCAATATTGCAAATAATAATATGAATAACTTTGATGTCTCAATTATTGATTTAATAATATAACATATTATGCAAATGATACTGTGACAATAATTGAATCAATAATATGAGAGATATGATACAGCAATTACTATAGCAATAAATGAGTATAACTGAGTGACTTCCTACGTAAGCATCAATAATCAATACTGTGTGCTAGTATGCAACCACGCGTATTACTGTACTTTTACTACCGGGTAGTTCAACAGTTTGAACGATAACACTTTCGGCCGTTATTTTTATAAAAGATAATTACATGCGTTTTCTAACTACGACAATACTTCAGTTGTGGGGTCCACTAATGATTATGTCGTTGTACGAATATTTCCTGTTAAAACGAATATTCCCCGACCAATCGAATATTATATAACCACTTGCTTACTTTGCAAAATTTTCACATATCACCCTTAACTTTAACCTTTTATCAATTTAACCATTTACGTAATAAAATAATAATTATAAGAAAATTGAATACTTTCATTTCATAAAATTCGGGGTCTTACAATCTCCCCTCCTCATGAAATTTCGCCCTCAAAATTTACATACGTACCTGGTATGACGAAGAGGTGAGGATACCTTGACTTTATTTCAGATTCTAACTCTTGAGGCATAACCTTTGAGTGTCGAATATAATCCTTCTTATCCAAGGTTGTAACACGTATCTCATCATACATTAAATCTTCTGCTATCTCGTCTAGTTCTAATTCAATAATTTGGTTTGGGTCGTCCACATATTTACGTAATATCGATTCCAAAATAAATGTTATAAACATGAGACATACTTAGCTAGTAAGGAAGGGTCTACATAAAGCCAAAGTTCCTACTCAATCAAGGATTTCAAATGGGCCAACTAATCGACTATTGCTTCTAGAATAACGCCTTCTTGAACTTTCTTCCTCGTATTCATCAGCTCCAGGTGTGTAGCTTGAGCGGCTTTATCTTTATCAATTTAAAGTCGGTTTAAATCGCATATTCACTATCTTCACGCGGGTCCCTAGAGTCTTTAACTCTATCTTCATCATTTGTAAGTTATACGAAATAGGTTTTTGTGTTAAGAACATCGCACTCGTAAATGCATACAGTCTTCTACTCAACGCGTCAGCTACCACGTTCGCTCTTCCATGATGATATTGAATGGTATAGTCGTAATCTTCAACAGCTCAAGCCAACGTCCTTGGCGCATGTTATGTTCATTCTAGGTGAAGAAATATTTGAGGATTTGAGAAATGGGTTTTGTACTTGGGTCAATACAGAATTCGATTTCACGCTATAGGGGTAGGCTAGGAAGTCTTCAACAATACGTCGGGAAATTTATTAACAATAGAAATATCATTCAAAAGGTGACTCTCATCCAAGACTTGGATAAGACACATGTAATGAAGGTTTCTCCTAACGGAGTTTCAACCGATAAGTCAAAGTTTAATCTCTCCGGAGTCAAATTTAAATTTTGAGCGCAAGCAAGAGAGATAAAAGAATTGGTAGAACCTGGTATCTAACAAAGTATAGACTTCGCAAGAATTTATAATTAACTAACTCGTGATAACTTCGTTCGGGTTACTCGCTTTTTGAGAAGTCACAAAAAATACTCTTCCTGAAACCACCGACTTTGTTTTGTCTGTATCCGCCTTTGGTGCCACCATCTCAACTGGACTTAACTTCGCTATGGAGTACATTCCACCCTCAATTGCTTTGTCGTATTCCTGATCCATGATTTGAATCATTACTCTCCTATCCATATTGAATTGGGGTTGGGTAGCTCTGCATGAGGTAATTTCGAGCTGGATGTTGGATTCTCCCAATTGTTGTCCAAAAAGAGAAATCCATTTCATCTATTTTAGCCTTATTGGATCAGACGTCTTTTTCTACAATATCAGCACGTCGTACGGCTTTTACCCATGCATCCTCCATTCTCATTCGTTCAGTTGTTTCTTCTTTCATCAAAATTTTGATCATAGAATTTTCTTATTCCTGCTCTAATATCTTATACTCTGCCAAAGAGTGCTTTTGTTCAAGCATCGCACATCGGGTAACAAAATTTTGAATTATTGCATCCCTTTGCTCCATGACGCTTTCTTAGTTCTTCAACTTGTTCTTCTAACTCATGAATACGATTTTGCAATTCTACATTTTGATCATAAAGTTCTTCTAATATATTCTCCTCAGGTTCCTCTTCTTCCTCACTCTCAGTTGCTACCTCTACAACTAGCTCGAGTGCAACTATTAATTCTTCACTCATCACATGGATATCTGTGACACCCCCAAATCCTGGTACTTCATTTCCTCAAGATTTGGTGTTCACTTAATCAAAACATTCATTTCTAACTACCCAATCATAATAAAATTGAATAATAAAAAACACGCATATGAGGATTAAACTTAAATAAATATATCCCAGGTTATCTAACCTTTAGTTGCAAACATTCAAATGTGGAAATTAAATAAACTTCATTACAATCTTTAAACCAAAGTCTGAAAATAAAGCTATCAAAACTATTACAAGTCTTCAGTATTTGGTCATCTTTCCTTTTCCCTTACTGGTGCTAGGTACGTCACCCTTTTCAGCTTTAGCTATAAGAAATTTTACAGGCAAGAGTGAGCAAACAAGGCCCACTTGGAATAACAACAAGTAATTCTTTAAACTTTTACATCAATTGCCAATACTAGGCTCAATAGAACTGAACAATGTGTTCTATTAACTTTCTAAAAATTATAACGTTCACTGAGGGTCTAATGACCATGAATCATGTCCACAGTTATAAGTAATCTTGCAACTTTAACTTTAACAGTCATAAGACTATAAGGACTCCACGTACTTAGGGTGATCAACCCTTTGTACAATGTATTGTGCACAAGCATTTCAACGCTAAGTGTAAACCTCTAATAAAAGAGTTGCTCATCTTAGTATTTAGAATACAAGTCCGCACCAAAGTAAGTTTGGTTTGGATACATTGCATGGTAATTTAGAATTCAACGGTCATCAACTAAGGATTAGTTGAATACAAAAGAACTAACAGTATGCTATGGAATAATCATAACTGAATCGATATTTGTAAATTAATATCATGCTTTAGGAATAATCTAATAGCATAAACATTGAATAATCATAACATAATTTGCTTTGAATAATATTAAGTCAAAGTTATTGATAATTGGATACCAAGCATGCATAAGGAATAGTAACTTGAACGATAAAGTTGTTCAACACTAGAATATTAAAATAAAGTGATTGCATGCTAAATAACAAATTACATATTAAAGAAACTTGCTCAATACTAAATATACGATTTAGAATACTTGCATCCCTATGAACAATTAGATATAAGAGCTTTTTGAATAATAAACCATCTAGCTCTACGAAAGTGTAGAGTTAGTCACTTGTATAATTGAATTTGAATTAAAAACAATAATGTACTCAACGAAATTGAACTTGCACAATGAAGTTTTAGAGTTAAAAAACTTTCTCAAAAGAGTTTAAATATTCGCATAATTATAGAAGTAGAGTTAGAGAACTTTCCTTTAGCACAAGCTAACCCTTACCACTTGAATCTCAATACCCTATATATATGTCATCATGACATAAGTAGTCATTACTAACCTTTATATTTATATAAACAAATATATACATCATGTAGGTTAAATTATCAATTCACATAATCAAACTATGTTAATACTAGTTAACCCTTGATAACATGCTCATTCATATTTTAATACTACTGAAATCATCATTTGACATTCCTATTATTAACATATAACATTTATTTTCAAACTTTGGGCAATAAACTAAAACAGTCAGAACATTCTACTAACTTCATGACAATGACGCCATAGTTTACACTGTGGTTGGCGTTTGAATGCTAGTAATCATGAGCCAACAATTGGCACTGTGGCATGGTGGTGTCGGCGTACTTGTTACTGAAACTTATCTTCTTTGAGCGTATTACTGCTTTAAACTCAGAATCGGTGACCAAGCTCGGCAACAACATGAACAAAAAGCCAAATTGGCCTACAAGCTCTAATCTAACAAACTAATTACATGTAATATATACAAAGACTTCACGTAAACATATTGCAAAGGCTTCTAGCATGATTCTACCCATACAATAACATAAACATCAAATTTACAACACCCAATTTCATTATTTTTTGATAAAACTCCATTTTTGAAATTTTTTATGAAAATCAACACTATCATTTTGTTTTTCAATCAAAATAGTAAATTCAAAATACCATAGTTGTGATTATACATACTCTATCAAATTCAATAGTCAATTTATCAATTTAACAACTAATTAAACCTTAATTTTTTACTTTAAATTAAGCCATATTCATATATATTTACATATGAACTCAATTGTGATATATTTTTCTTCACAATTTATATACATACATAAAGTAATTGATTATAATCATGCATAACCTATGAAAAATAGTTTTACAACAACAATAATCATCTAAAGCTATATACACAAGAAATTCATCATCCATAATTATTTACTGAGAGAACTTTTTGGAAAAGAAAACTAAACTTTAAAAATAAAACACAAGGATTAATATCCTACCTTTGATTAAGAAGATGATACTCTAGAGTTAGAAGAAAATGGTGGCTAGCTATGATTACAATCTTCTTTTCCCCAATTCTTTTCTCAATTTCTCTAGACTTCTCTCAAATTTTTCTTTGTATTCTTCTTCTTCTTCTCTTTTCTTCAACTGAGCCTTCTTCCTAACTCTAGTCTAACTAACGTATAAAACTATAACGTATATAACAATAATATATATTAATTATATAATATAAATATAGATATAACTTATGTCAGTTATATAATTTTTGAAAATCAAAAGCCATATGGCTTGTTTGGCTAACATAATAAAAATAACCCATTAACTTATATACCTTGTTTGGTAAAGCTAATAAAAAATAAATCAATTAATCCTTATACCTTGTTTGATAAAACACTATTAATAGATTAAAGACTTAATATGCATTAATACTTGTTTGGCCAAAACAAAATTAAACTCCTTTAATTTACTTTAATAACTCTTTTATAGCAAGGTTATTTGACACACTTTTACTAAATTAAATAATTAATTTAATCAATTCAAATACTAATCTATTAAATTACTTTAACACATAAATCATTCCCACATAATTATAATTTTCTTTATAATTATAAATTTATTTAACTTAACTAACACCTTATTTTAATTACAAATTCTAATTAAAATATTATGATTCATTTAATCATTATTAGCTCTCTAACTTAATTATTAAATTAAATTAGTATATAATCTCATAACAATTAATTTTCTTAGCTCCTTAATTATTTATTCAACAAATAATTAACTAAACCACATCAACTCAAATTGAACAATTATTTATTCAATAATAAACATATCCATTAAATACTTATATAAATCAATGAATATCTAATATTATAATTTAAAATTCTAGAATGTTACATCATTCCCTCCTTACAAGGATTCTGTCCTCAGAATCACAACTCAAATAATACATTCGTTACATTCTTCCCTGCTTACAAAGATTCTGTCCCCAGAATCGAAGACACAGATTAAACAAATAACTCAGGCTAATCATTCATCATTTTATCCTCGAGTTCCCACGTAGCTTCTTCAGCGTTGTGGTTCCTCCAAATCACCTTCACCAGAAGGTATAACCTTATTCGAGCTTTGTTCTTTCCTCATCAACTATCGGATAGGAATCTCTACATAGGACAAGCCTTTATCAAACTGTAATGGTTCGTACTCGATCATGTGCTTGTAATCGGGTTTATACGATCGTAACACCGAAATGTGAAAGATATTGTGAATGTTTTCCAATTCTGGAGGTAGAGCTACCTCGTAAGCCATTTCTCCCACTTTTTGAAACACTTCAAAGGGTCCAATAAACCTCGGGCTTAGCTTTCCCTTTTTACCAAAACGAATTTTCCCCTTCCAAGGAGAAACTTTTAGGAATACATAACTTCCTACGTCAAATGCACGATCTTGCCTGTGTTGATCAACATAATTCTTCTGTCGGTCTTAAGCTGCTACCAATCTTGTCCTGATGAGTTTAACAACGTCAGCAGTTTGTTGCACTAGTTCCGGTCCTAGCAGTTGACGTTCACCGACTTCATCCCAGCACAGTGGAGTTCTACACTTTCTGTCGTACAATGCCTCGTAAGGTGGCATGCCAATGCTTGCGTGGTAACTGTTGTTGTAAGCAAATTCCACCAACAGTAAATGTTCTTCCCAGCTTCCTTTAAAGTACATGATGCATGTTCTCAACATATCTTTCAATGTCTGTATTGTTCATTCGCTTTGGCCATCTATTTGCGGATGATAAGCCGTACTCATTCGCAACTGTGTTCCCATACATTCTTGTAGTCTCTTCCAAAAATTAGACGTGAATCGCGGATCTCTATCGGACACAATTGATACTGGTACTCCGTGCCTCGAAACGATCTCTTTAATGTACAATCTTGCCAAGTGATCAAGATTGAATCTATTCTTTATTGGTAGAAAGTGCTACCGATTTCACAAATCGACTGTCCACTATCACCCAAATCGCATCGCATCCTCTCGAGTAGTTGGAAGACCCACCACAAAATCCATCGTGACGTGTTCCCACTTCCATTCTGGTATTTCCAACGGTTGAAGTAATCCGCTGGGTCATTGATGTTCAGCTTTTACTCTTTGACATGTCAAGCATTTCGCTACTCATTCTGCAACATCCCTTTTCATATTTGGCCACCAAAAATGTCGGCGCAAATCTTGATACATTTTCGTGCTTCCTAGATGAATTGAATATCTTGAGCTATGAGCTTCAGTCAAAATTTCTTCTTTCAGCTCTGGTGTTGCTGGAACCCAAATTCTTCCCTCAAACCGTAGTAGTCCTTCGGTATCGATCTTATATTTTACATCACTACCCTCAATCAGATTCTCTTTGATTTTCTCACACTCTTCTTCTTGTAGTTGAGCATCCTTCACTTTGTCCACTAAAGTTGGACCAGCTTCTATCTGGAATAGTTGTTCGTCAGATTCTTTTGGAAATTTGATTTCCAACTCCAGTTTTGTCATTGCTAAAATGAGCTCATCCTGAGTTGTTATCAGCATCAACGTTTCCCGACCTTTCCTGCTTAAAGCATCTACAGCCACATTCGCTTTGCCCGGATGATAAACGATCTCACAATCGTAATCTTTTATCAATTCCATCCATCTTCTTTGACGCATGTTCAAATCCTTTTGAGTGAAAATATACTTCAGACTTTTGTGGTCTGTGTAGATCTCACATTTCTCTCCATAAAGGTAGTGTCTCCATATCTTCAGAGAAAATACAACTGCAGCCAATTCCAAATCATGAGTGGATACCTTTCTCATAATTCTTGATTGTCTTGATGCATCGTTAATAACTTTGCTGTTCGCATAAGAACACAACCCAACCCTTTGTGTGAGGCATCATTATACACCACAAAATTTCCAGTATTATCTGGTAATGTTAACACAGGTGCCACTCTTAGCTTCTTCTTCAAATCTTGGAAACTCTCTTCACATTTCTCCGTCCAAATGAATTTTACAACTTTCCTTGTCAAATTTGTTAGCGGAGTGGCTATCTTAGAAAAATCTTGAATAAATATTCTATAATAACCGGCCAGTCCCAAGAAACTCCTCACTTCTGACGGCATTCTTGGTTGTTCCCAATTGATCACAACTTCCACTTTTGATGGATCCACTGAAATCCCATCTTTGTCAATCACATGACCCAAAAATTGTACACGGTCGAGCCAAAATTCGCACTTAGAGAATTTTGCATACAACTTTTCCTTTCTTAGTGTTTCCAATGTCAAACGTAAGTGTTCAACGTGTTCTTCTTGAGTTTTGGAATACACTAGAATGTCATCGATGAATACCACTACAAACTTGTCTAAGAATGGTTTAAATACCCTATTCATCAAATCCATGAATGCAGCAGGGGCATTAGTTAAACCAAAAGACATCACTAGAAACTCGTAATGTCCGCATCGGAGTTTCGAATGTCATTCTAGGTATATCCTCCTTTCTTACCTTCAATTGGTGATACCCACTTCTCAAATTAATTTTTGAGAAATATTTAGCACCTTCAATTGATCAAACAAGTCATCTATTCTAGGCAATGGATACCGTTCTTAATAGTGACCTTGTTTAACTCCCTATAATTAATTCAAAGACGCATTGATCGTCCTTCTTCTTCACGAATAATAACAAAGGCGCTCCCATGGCGATCGCTTAGTTGAATATATTTCTTGTCCGGTGACTCTTCTTGAAACTGTACCATCGGTTCCTTCATTTCTCTAGGAGCATTTACATGCGGGGCCTTCGATATTGGTGCTATTCTGCCAAGTTGATCACGAACTCTATTTCTCTTTCAAAGTGAAGTCCTGGCAAATCCTTTGAAACACATCTTCAAATCCCCCTCACCTGTGGTATCTCTTCAAATTTCACACCTTCTTACGAGTATCAACTATGTAAACTAAATAGCCCACATGACCTTGACTCAACAATTTCTTGGCGTGCATAGTCGTCAGACATTTCATTTGTCTAGGCGACTTGCTACCATAAAATACTACCTTTTACGGAGTCATAAGGTTTACACACTTCTTGTGACAATCAATTACCGCTCCATATTTGAACAGCCAATCCATTCCTAAAATAACATCAAACTCCCCAAGTCCATTCCAAGTGGGCCTTGTTTGCTCACTCTTGCCTGTAAAATTTCTTACAGCTAGTGAGAGAGGATTCCATTAGATTAGATTATAGTAGATTAGATTAGATCAAAACCCTAGTTCTTGTTAGATTTGAAGATCAAAGCAACTTGGAGACCGTTGAAGATTCAAAGTAGGAGCAAGGAGAGAGCGTCAAATATACAGACAATAGATTCTATCTTCTCATCTTCTTCTATCTTTGTCTTTTATTGTTAATTCAAGTGTGGATTCTTAGTTTTAATTCAATAATCATGAACTAATTCTTTGTTTGAGATTACAATGGATCTTATTGTGTAGTTTATTTTAATATGCTTCGCCATCAATTATTATGTTCTATTATAATTATTGTCTATTGTGATTTGGAATTAATTGCTTAATTATCTAGCTAACAATTACCGTGAGAATGTATATGCACTCGAGAGATGAAGTATACATTTAGATTTGATCATGATATCATGTGTTTGTGATTTCTACATAGATGGAATTCATGATTCGTGTTTAGGATAGAGATATGCCTTTACGCCATATGTAATCTTATTGAGAACTTGTGCTTTAAATCCTTTTTTAATTGTAATTCACATAGAGATATAGTGGATTAGTTAATTAGGGTGTCTTGCTTAATTCTATCATCTGTGAATTTAAGTGAGTATGGGTATTATGCATCGAGAAGTGGTTTTATCTGCTTTAGTGTTCTTGATTAACATTTCAGGATAGAAAATAATTGATGAGAAGTGGGTTAACTTAAATGAAGCAATAACTGAAGTTGTGATCTTAAATCTCGTAATCTTAATTTAACTAGTGGTAATTAGAATTAGTTTACTTATAAATTGAAATTCATTCGTTTAAATAAGATTGAGTTGGTTACGGGTTAGTACTTGGTGATTTTTATTAAACAATTCCTCGTGGGAATGGTACTCTACCTTCACTTTATTACTTGTTGACAACGTATACGTGCGTGTTGTGCGTAATTAGATTTTACCAAAAATTATACGTGTGGTTTATGACACACTTAAGATAGATTGGCACTTTTCGATGCCATGGGTATTATGTTTCCCACAGAGATAGCCATGTCATACTTCTTCTAGATTGGCGTAGTGTCTGAGCGACTTCTTGGTCAGATTTCTTGTCAGGGATCGAGGACCCAATTGATATGTTGTCGTGTTTAGGGCTTAGCTCTCCTTACAGCTTTATCACTCATGCAGCTGGCATGGACTATCTTCCCCTGGCCGGTTTGAGGGGTGTGACCACATATCATCCACTGACTATTATGGCACAATTTGACCAGTTTCAGGATGTTCATCCCTTTGACTGGGTAGTGGGTCAGCATTTGTCATCTCAGTTTCTGTCAACAGAGGATTTATCTAGGATTTATGCATGTTGGACCCAGAGTGAGAGGGCTAACTTTTCGACTAGCCATCCACGTCATTCTCTAGAGTATTATGCATTGCTGGAGGCAGAGATTACATCAGCTAGGGTTGTATCCTCAAAGTCGGGTATTGATTCTGATAGTGGGGAGCCTATGGATTACCCTTATTCTCCATTTGAGGATGAGCTATTTACTGGTTTGTCAGTAGCTCTGGTTGATTCCCCTAGTATTCCTGCTACTATGACTCCATATTCTGTAGAGTATTTAGAGCAGAGTTTACATCTGATGACGTTTGAGAGGGATCAAGCTAGGGCCTTGATGTTGACAGCTCTTTCTGATATAGATGTCGCTCTGGTTGAGAGAGATGGTGCTCTATCTCACAGGGATACCATTGTTGTTGAGCGGGATGAATCTCGATCATCTAGGGATGCATCTATTGTTGAGCGTGCTGATGCTCTAGCTACACGTGATGCTGCCACTATAAATAGTACTACATTGAGATCTTATATTGCTTACATTATTGCAGGGATGAGTGCTTCCATTGATGAGCACGTTAGCAACATGAAGACGGCTGTAGATCTCCTGGCTCTTGTGGATACCCTAGGGCAGGAGCTCATAGATTTACCTCCATCTATTGAGAGGGATGCCATGTTAGACTTGATGGCTCGCTTATCCATTGGTTTTTAGATTAGCTTTTTTTTTTTCTTGCATAGACTAGGTTAGGCATTTTTGTCATATACAGGATACATTGTATATATCAAACAGTTTTATATGGCAAAGAAATATATTTTGATCCACTTCCCTTTTAGATAAGCCTTGTTACTTGCTTTGATAGTTGTCTGTTCTCCAGGGCTTGTGAGCTTGATGTATTCTGAACTCCTTTTTGATTGATGAACATTGAGATGTCTTAGGATCTTTCAGAATGGATCTTTGATCTTTGTGTTCCCCTGCCCTTTGGTGTCTTGGGACTTATTTTTTAAAGTGGTTATGGAGAGGATTTTGGCTTTCCTCTCTTAGGTTGACCGCACCACAGATGGTCACTGATACTCCCTTGTATAGACGAGACCAGGTAGTTCCATCTCTTATGGATTGGTGTTTCTCTTTGAGGATTCAACCGTAGCTTAGATGGTCGCCGGTTGTTTTTCTCCTATTTGTGTGGGGAGACCAGGTAGTTACATCCATGTGGTCTAAGCCGATGAGGTGTGGTTTAACCGCCCCACAGATGGTCGCCGATGTATTCCCGTGTATTGGGAAGATCAGATAGTTCCATCTTGTAAGACCCCAACTTTTATGAATAAAGATGAATTTTCTATAAATATCATTTTTGAATATTATGGAATGAATTTTATATAATGTTATAGTTGTGGGTAATATCTATAAATTTTGCAAAGTACGCAAGTTGTTATATAATATTTGATTGGTCGGGAAATATTCATTTTAACAGGGAATATTAAATACAATGGCACAATCATTGGTGGACCCCTATTAACGGAATTATTGTCGGATCGAGAAAGCGATAAAAATACATTATGAAAATAACGGCGGAAGTTTTATCATTAATTGTTGAAACGGTAGGTGTTAAGTTAAAAATCTGATGTCTGGCGTAGTTGCACAAGAGCATACGATATTGATTAGTGATGCTTACGTGAGAAGTCACTCGATTTTGTTCAATTATTATTACAAAGATAATTCTTTGCGTAGTATCTCACGTTATTTGATTCAATTATTGTCAATATTTTATAATCAATAATTGAGATGACAAAGTTATTAATATTATTATTTGCAATATTAACGATGTCTAGAAGAAGTTACATCGAGGAGAAGTTTAGTCACCTAATTGCACGCCTTGATGGGGAGAAATCCTTTATTGAAAGCCCCCACTTTCACGGAATGACTCAGTCGATTAATATGGTGAATTATAATAATGATGATGAGTTTTATTTTATTAGTATTATTAATGTAATAAAAGCAGAAAAGCTTTTTATATAAAAATGAATACTTTTATAAAGTTATTCGTTTTATTAGACTAATAGTAAAATCTTTTTATATAAAATGAATACTTTTATAAAGTTATACTTTTTATTAGACAATAATTAGAATATATTATATTTTATTATGCATAGTGTTTGCATAGTGCTCGCATAGTATAATCTTTTTTATATAAATGCGAATACTTTTATAAAGTTATTCGTTTTATTAGATTATAAATATAATATATTTTATTTTATTGTAAACCAATCTGGACCGTCCGTTTTAAAGTAAATCAATACGGACCGTTCATGAATTAGTTACTATGCGATTCATTCTTCTATAAATAGAAGCTCATTCCTTCATTATTTCTTTAATTCTTTGAAACTCTAGAGAGAGAAACTATAGAGAGAGTTCTTCTTCTATAATCTTGGCGTATTTCTTTAGAGTTTAAGAATATCCTGCTTCAAGTGCGTTACGCATGACATTCGTTCCATTATTTATTATTTTGTTGGAATAACCTGTCTATGCGGTCTATCACATGCCTTGTGATTTCTTTTGTTATTCCATTCTTTATTATACTCAGTTGGTTAAAGTTTTGACTTCTATAATCCATGAAATTAGTGGAATATCCTTGATATTTGCGCTTCATCCAGTATCTTTTCATGGAAATATTCTTCTGAGCATTCTTGAGTGCTACTCTACAAAGAAGTATCATGTTGAAAATTTGGACATTATTAGTTCCTGGATAAATTAATTCTTGAACTTGTTTTTATTGAATTCTTATATCATTGTCATCATCCTCATGTTTATATTATATTGAAAGTCATCTGTGGCCTGTAGTGTATAGATGGACTTGGTATGATTATGACCATGGATTATTCGGTGTAATCATGATCGTAATGTTACAAATGATGTAGAAAAAGTCCCCATTGACCCGTAGTGCATTGATGGACAGTTGTTGGCATGATCATGACCATTGATGAATACACGAATATCCTTGGCTATGGTGCATGGATAATTTGTGGTTGTGATACTAATGAATATCATTGGCCGTAGTGCAGGGATGATGTGGATTATTTATTAAGCTGAGTCTCAGCAATAAATTCATGAAAAACCTTTTAAATCATATAAGA
Source organism: Panax quinquefolius (assembly GCA_020205615.1). Classification (NCBI taxonomy): domain Eukaryota; kingdom Viridiplantae; phylum Streptophyta; class Magnoliopsida; order Apiales; family Araliaceae; genus Panax; species Panax quinquefolius. The sequence goes on along the minus strand of CM035167.1, from coordinate 100,654,980 downwards.
TAGTAGATTTTATTCTCTACTTGACTCTTCTAATGGATTGCTTGTTCCGCTGCAGTTAAACCTGATGTTTGTTATATTTTATCAGTTTAACATTGTTGAAGGCTAATGATAATTTATTCTACATTATCTTAGTCATAATATTTCTTATTGAGCCAGTTGAGCATACCCTTTTGCTTTCATTGTTCTCTTCAGGAAATGAGAACGTAGCAGGGACTAGTCGGGGAACAGAGTGATGGTCCAGATAATAGCATTAGTAGTCCTCACTATTCTATGAAATAGTGTGATAATAAATGTAATGAGGACCCCATTGAGTTTGTATATTGTCTAGATGACAATATTTGTATTAAAACTCACAAAGATATGTTTAGTCGTATTTTACACATTGTTGTCTGTATTAAGTTGTATTTGAATTTTGTACCATGTATTTGGCGACTCAGAATAGGTGATGTGTACCAATTTTGGGGGCGTCACACATCTCTTATGATTTTGTTTGAAAGTTTGAAAGATGACCCCAGTACTGTTGACAGGGTTTTGTGTTTTTGGTAGGGGTGAGACCGCACCGTGAATGGATGCCTACGTACTCCTATTCATGTGGGGGAGATCAGATCTGTGTAGTTCCAAGCTAGCGTGAAAAGGTTGAAAGTTGTATGTGGTAAAGAGTGGAGAGATTTTTTTTTAAAGGTTAGATCAGACCATAAAAATGGCTGCCTACGTACTCCCGTGTATTGGGGAGATCAGGTCTACGTAGTTCATCCCTGATGGGACAAACTGATGTGATGAAAGGTTTTGAAAACCTGAATTGACTAATGGATCTGATGATCTGAACCAGGATGCTGGTTTGCAGGTAACTTCAGACATAGTACCATTTCACGGTGTCCGAGTTGATGAGTTGGAGAAATTCCTCGCCATGCATCTCTTGTAATCTAAGAGATCCTCCTATCAATACATCCTTGACAACAAACGGGCCTTCCCATTTTAGATTGATCTTGGTTGTCAAGGACCTTCTTCAAGACCAAGTCATTTTCTTTGAAGAATCATGCATATGGGACTTTCTTGTTGTAGGATCTAGCGATCCTCTGTTGATATAATTGACCATGGAAGATGGTTGTGACCCACCTTTAATCTATTAGAGACAATTGGTGGTACCGATCTTATAACCATTGGTTTTCATCCAGCTGAGCATCTATCAACACTCTCAGGGATTCCATTTCCACCTCTATGGGGAGCACTGCTTCAATGTCATAGGTTAATGAATAGGGGGTTGCCCTAGTGGAAGTGTGCATTGACGTTTTGTAGGCTAATAAAGTTAGAGGCAACAAGTCAGGCCATCTTTTATGATTAGTGGACATCTTTTGCATGATCTTTTTGATATTCTTATTAGCCACTTCAACAGCACCATTCATCTTTGGACAATAGATGGCGGAGTTAAGATGCTTAATGTGGAATTTATTGCATAATTCCTCCATCATTTGCTTGTTGAGGTTTTTGCATTGTCTGATACAATCACCTCTAGTTGTCTGTATCGACAAATGACATTGTTTTTGATGAAACCAATGATCACCTCTTTAGTAACCCTGGGGGGAAGAGGCTGTTTTTACTCACTTGGTGAAGTAGACGATCATAGTAAAGATAAACTGATGACCATTGCTGGCTTTGGGCTCGATTGGCTCGAGCACGTCCATTCCCCACATTGAGAAAGGCCAGGGCGAACTCATATTGTAGAGCTCCCTTGGAGGGGCGTGGATAGTCAGCTTTGAGAGAGAGCAGTAATACCTTATTCTTAAATCTTCTTGATATGTAGAGGGTCGTTCATGTGTGGGCCGCATACTCCACCATGGATTTCATCCATGAGTCTCCGAGCTTGGTTTTTGTCTATGCATCTTAGAAGGCATAGTCCTGCATCTCTTTTTTAGAGTGTGTCTCCGCTCAAATAGAATTTCATTGTCATTCGATGGATCCGCTTTCTTTCAGCTTGACTTGCCTCAGCAGGCATAGATCCATCTGGCATATACTACTTGATAGACTGATACCAAGGGTGTTGGATGGGAGGCAGCTCATCCGATACTTCTCCGATGTAATTTCCGTAGGCTAGATCCTTTTAGCGGGAAAATGTGATATTTTGAATGATTCCCCTTTCATGTATATTGATCAAGGAGGCTAAAGTTGTTTGTGCATCAGCAAAGTCATTCTTGTTCCGAGGAATATGGAGGAAGAATATTTCTTTAAACTCCGAAGCCATCTGGATAACTTGTCGATGGTAAGGCAGCAAATGTAATTCTTTGGTGTGATAGACCCCAGTAGTTTATCTAATTACCAGTTTAAAATCTCCAAAGACAGTCAACTGTTTGACGCCCATGGATTGGTCTAGCTTCAACCCCATTATACAGTTTTCATACTCAGCTGTGTTGTTGGTGTTGACAAACTATAATTTGATGGCAACAGGATATTATTCTCCCAAAATGGATACTAGAACTGCTCTAGCTCCGGCACCTTCCATGTTTACATCTCCATCAAAATACATCTTCCATGATTAGGGTGTATTGTCCTGATGGTGTTGCTAAATTGTCAGTACCCCTTCATCAGGGAAATATGTTTCCAAGGGTTTGAAATCCCCAGATGGTGCGGCGGCCAGTTGATCCTCAATTCCTTGACCTTTGATAAACTTTTAAGTCACGTAGATAGTGTCAAATTGTGTAAGATCAACTGCTATTTGGACAGTCAAAAATTTAACATAGGTTTGCTAAAAATGTATTTGAGAGGATCCATGCGGGATATGAGATAGGTTGTGTGACCATATAGATAATGTTGCAATCTAATTGCAGCCAATGCTAATGCACAGCAGGTCTTCTAAATCAAGGCATACTTGTGCTCACTAATGCTGAATCTTTTGTTGAGGTAATAGATAGCTCTTTCTTGGCCTCTATCATTTTTTTGTCCCAGCATGCAGCCCATGGCATTATCATTCATTGACAGGTACATAAACAGGGGAACACCATCCCTGGAGGTACCAAGACAGGAGCTTTGACTAGTTGTTCTTTGATTGAAAGGAAGGCTTTTTGACACTCTTCGTTCCATTTCTTGGAGGAGTTCTTCCTTAACAACTTGAAGATAGGTTCATAGGTTGATATGAGTTGGGAGATGAATCGGCTGATGAAGTTGAATCTTCCCAAAAATCCCCATATTTCACTCTCTGTCTGGGGCACGGATATCTTAGTAATTGCTTGAATTTTGGCAAGATCCAGCTCAATGCCTTTGTGGCTCACTAGAAATCCCAGCAACTTGCCTGACTTGATGCCAAAGGCGCACTTGGCCGGATTTAGCTTCAAGTTGTACATGCGCAACCGGTTGAAGAGCTTTTTGAGATGGTTTATGTGGTCTTCTTCCCTTCGAGACTTGACAATGGTGTCATCCACATAGGCTTTTATCTCTTTGTGCTTTAGATCATGGAAAAAAGCCATCATGGCTCGCTGATAGGTAGCTCCGGCAATGATGAGGCCGTATAACAACCGTCTGTAACAAAAGGTTCCCCAAGGAGTGATGAATGTTGTCCTCTCACGATCCTCTTCATCAACCATGATTTGGTGATACCCAACAAAGCAGTCAACAAAGGAGTACATGCCATACTGAGTTGTATTGTGAATGAGTATATGGATGAATGGCGCGAGAAAGTTATCTTTGAGACAAGCTTTGTTCAGATCCCTGTAATCCACACATACTTGTACCTTCCCTCCGGATTTAGGTATGGGGACTATGTTGGATATCCCCTCAGGGTATGTTGATACCATGATGATGTCGGCTTGAAATTATTTCATAATTTCTTCTTGGACTTTCAAACTCCATTCAGGTTTTAATCGCATGAGTTTCTGTTTGACTAGCTTAAATCCCTCTTTAATGGGAAGGCAATGAATAAAGATGTCAGTGGATAAACTGATCATGTCTTCATGAGACCACACATCTTAGAATTGGGTCAATAAATTAACCATGTCATTCATTTGGCTTGGGGTAAGGTCCATGCCAATCTAGATTTGTTTGGGGTTTTCTGAGGTTCTGAGGTTAAAAGAGGTGGTTTGATCAAGGTTTGGCTTGGGTTTGTCTTTGTCCCATTCTTTGATCTCCTCAGGCACCTTATAGTCCTCTTGTTCAATCTCCATCAAGTCAGAGTCAAACTTTACATCAAAGTTGCAGTCCTTGTGAAGAATTGGCACTCCATTAGCAAGTTTAGACAAATCTAACTTTAGAGTCCTAAAATAAAATGCTTTCACTTAATATATGAAACTGTTTGATTATACAGAGTGTTAGCATGGCATGACAAAATCAACTACTAATACTATGCAACAAAAGTAAGTAGTTATTGCTATCTACAGGGCAGAGGGATTTTCTGCCCTTTTTACCCTTTTCGACAAATGTAAGGAATGTTGCTCCAATTGTCGAGGGTCTTGTCATGGTGGCCAGCTGTCATGATGGGGCAGTTATCGTCCTCCTCCTCTTGAATGATGACCATGATGTCTGGACAATCATTATATGGGATGTCCCTGTTCATACCCTCTATATGGATCAGGATGCGCATGTTTGACAAATGTCTCTTTATCTCTTGTTTACGCCTTTGATTCCTTTCCTTAATGTCTGGGTCTGGAATCAAGACTTCTTTCCCATTAACTGGTATCGTCTTAGGAAACAGCATACCCACCATAGAGACAGGAGTTTTCCTTAGAGGCCGTACAGAATCTGCATTTTTAGGTTTAGGCAATAGAATTATAGATGAAGGAACTAGTGTATGATTGTACGGTTTCCTGTGACTGAACCTAGAGGAGTTGCCTAGTTTGGCCTTCCTTGTCTAGCTGGGAATTTTAATTGGGGATTGGATTCCTTGCTGATTATTTTCTAACCCTTGTCCTGGTTTGAAACCCAAGGATATCATTTCTTGACTGGTCGACATTACCTCGGCGTAAACTCTAGGTTTCAGAGCTGGAGCCCCGATGAGTTGATAGCGAGTTTTGCTCACCTCCAGGGCTTAGAAGCTGACAGGCTCAACTTCTTCACTGAAACTGATTAGAGGTATGTCACTTTGGACAAGATACTCGGTTCTACATTGAAAGTAACTTGATTCATTGTTGATAATATACTTGAGTTGTTGATGAAGAGTGGATGGGGACGGCTCGCCATATGGATGCAAGGTCTTCCCAACGAAGAAATTATATCATGTAGTGATTTTGAGCACTTGAAAGGATATGTAGAATGTATGTGGACCGATTTCCATTGGTAATTCAATCTCTATGATAGCATTTCACCAAGAGATCCATCACGAGGCTTTAATGATTGTATGGTTACTTTGGATTCGGTTGAGATTGATCTTCATCCTTTCTAATGTGGCATAAGGGCAGATGTTTAGGGATGATCCTCCATCTATTATCACTCCTATGACCACATATCCGGAAGACATCACTGCTATGTGCAGTGGTTTGCAATGACACGTCCCTTCGAGAGGTATGTCATCATCGGTGAAAGATATCACATTGTTGTTAAAGATGTGATCTACCAGATGATGAAACTTTTCTACATCCACTGCCTTTGGCAAGTGGGCTTCTTCTAATGTCTTCAGTAAGACCTTTCGATGATCTTCTAAAAAGAATACCAAGTCCATAATAGATATGTGTTGAGGTGCTTCTTCCAAGCTTCACACCACCTTGGCTTCATTGTGTCCCATCTTGCGGAGGAATTCTTCAATTTTCTCCTTGGGCAGTTTCCCCTTAGATCTGATAACTGGCTTCATCACTCGTTGAGGGAGATACAAAGGATTTTCTTTGGATACCGCAGGAGTGGTGTTTGATGTTGATCCTTCAACCTCTCCATAGTTTCATGGGACTTTCTTAAGGCTGATGATAGGATATTGTGGCCTGAATGGCAATATGAGGGGTGCTGGTGCAGCCACCTTCAAAGGGTTTTCAACTCTTTTGAGCTTTATGGGTTGAATGGTAAGGGGTGTTGCAGCCAGGTCTCCCTCAAATGATATGACGGCTATGATTTCCTTTCATCTTTGTGATCCTTGAGGAAATGTGCTCCCACTCTCAAGTGATACGGTGTCATCATTTTCTATTTATAAGTCACTGCTGTCAATCATATTTTGTATAAGATGACGAAGTGCCCAGCATTCTTCAGTGTTGTGACCACGAGAATGGGAGTGGTATTGACAAACTCCAGTAACATCAAATCTTTTTTAGCACGGGTTGACTGGAGGTAACAGTGCTGTGATTTTTCCCTCATTGATCAGCATCTGCAAAATTTCTTCTATTGGTTGACCTAAATACGTGAACTCCCTTTTGGTGGCAAAGTCCCGATGGGCTTGGGTTCTTGTTTTTCTCGCAAGCTTTTCCTCCAAGGTTTCACTCTCTTGGGTGAGTGGTGGAGTTTTTGTGATAAACGAGAGGAGACTAGCATGCTCCTGACTGAACAACTATCGTGTGACTTGGTGTTGGTGTATCACCAGCTCTGCCAGTTGATTGACATGTTCGTTAAGAGACTTTTACTCCCGTTCCATCATAAACTAGAACTCTGAATAATCCCACTTGTCAAAATACCACCCATGTATTTGAGGTACTTGGAGCTCTCTCCACTGCCTCTATTGATCATGTTAACATCCTATTCCTTGTGTTAGGGGAGAGGGTTATCTTGAATGTAAGACCCCGAATTTTATGAAATAAAAGTATTTAATCTTTCTTATAATTGTTATTCAGTAAATGGTTAAATTGATAAAAGTTTAAAGTTAAGGGTGATATATATAAAATTTTCAAAATACGCAAGTGGTTATAAAATACTCATTGTTGTTGGGGAAGATTCGTTTGGTCGTGGAATATTCTTACTGTCGGAGAATATTCGTACGACGGCGCAGCCATTTGTGGGCCCCATAACAGAATAACTGTCGGATGAAGAAAATGACAAATTTGAGTTTTTATAAATAACGGCGTAATCGTTACCGTTAACACTGTTGGAATACCCGGTGGTTAAAATACAATAATACGCGTGGTTGCACAATAGCACACGGTATTGCATAGTATTTTTGAATTATTGATTCTTACGTAAGAACGCACTACTCAATAATTGTTACAGTAATTACTGTTCAATATTTTATTTTATTGGTTCAATAATTGATGCGTTGATATTTTATATTATTGTTGTTTCAATAATTGTCACTGCACAGTATTTCCCATTATCAGATCAATAATTCATATTATTTGAATAATATTATTAGATAACATTATTGGCAATGTCTAGAAAGTTCTGTCAATGAGAGGTTTGGTCACCTAATTGTGTGCTAGTAAGGAGAAATCTTTATTGGAAAGCCCTCTCTTTCTTGGGAACTGTCTGGTTGTCATTATTGTGATTCTGTAATATTATTTATGAATAATTAATTATTGATTTATATGATAAGGAAATATTTATTTGATGTGGATATAAATGATGGATTTATTTATGTGGTTATAAATGAAGGAATTAACGTTGAGGTGTTTTATCAGTATTTTGTCGGATTGGAGGTATTAAAAGATCTAATCGGTGTTCTTAAAGCTCTATTGTGTGAGTTATAATTTTAATATGACCGTTGGATCGTGGTGATTTTTGGATATGTTATACATATATAAGTTGAGTATATGTTCACAAATTTTGAACCACTAAAAATGAACGTATGATTTGTTATGAATTTTAAGAGGTGACTGGTTCAGAAATTGTTGAAGTATCCGAATTTATTATTTTGGTGGAAAATTCTAGAATTGGTGGGCCCCACTTTTGGTTGGTGAGAAATGTGCTGGAATTTTTATTCAAATGTGGTGGGTGGGAATAGTAGCGAGTAAAAGCCATCGGGTTGCAGTCAAAGTGCGCTTGACGTGCTAATATTTTCCTATAAATAGAGGGCTAAGTTAGAATTGAAAATCACATCAGAAATAAGTTTTCTCTCTTTCTCTCTCTATATTATTGAGTGTATTTTGTGAGTATTTTGATACTTTGAGAGTTGTTATTCAGCACAAGTTTCATTCAGCCTCATATCCGATATTCCAATCAGAAGTACTGTTCGTTTGAGGTAAGGGATATTATTTCTTCTTAAATGATATTATTTTCTTCAATATCATTATGCCAAAATATTGGTTTGAACTTTTTATCAAATTTGGAACTTTTTGTGTCGGGGTTACTATTCACGTATACGGCACTATTCACGAATACGGTACTATTCACGAGTATTGTTCACGAAGTATGATTTTTCTTGTGGAATTTCTACCTTTTTGTGTCGGGGTTATTATCCACGTATACGGCACTATTCACGCATACGGCACTATTCACCGAAAAATGAAATTTTCTCATTTTTTGTCCAAGATATCAATTATGGTTACTATCTTTGATTGTATCCATGTTTTGATCTTTATTTTTGAATTCTGCTTCAAAATTGGTTATTATGGAGTATTATTGAACTTGAATAAACTGTAATACGAATCCCTGATATTTGTTCTTTTATCTCACTGGATTCGTTTTGTTTAATATATTTTTCATCATCCTCGGTCCTAAATGATGATATTACTGAATATCTTTGGCCTGTAGTGCAAAGTGAATGATTAACTGATGAATATCTTTGGCCTATAGCGCAAAGATGAATGATTACCTAATGAATATCTTTGGCCCGTAGTGCAAAGATGAACAGGTGTTGAGATGAACATGACCAACTGGTGATACAAATGAATATCTTTGGCCTGTAGTGCAAAGATGAATATTTTATTAAAGATGTATATTGATTGACGTTACAGGGATAAAATATTGATGATGGACTTTTAAATCTTAGAAGATAGTAGAATTCTTTCTCTACTTGACTCTTCTAATGGATTGCTGTTTCCACTGCATTTGTTGATCTAAAACTTGTTATCTATTATATTTTATCAGATTTTTCCATGTTGAAGACTAATGATAATTTGTTGTATATTATCTTAGTCATAATATTCTTTACTGGGCTAGTTGAGCTCACCATTTTCCTTTTTGTTCCATTGTTCTTCTCAGGAGGAGAGAATTTAGCAGGAACTAGCCGGGGTATTGAGTGATGATTCAAGATAATTGTTTTAGTAGTCCTCACTATTTTGTAAAATAGTGTATCAATAATTGTAATGAGGACTTATTTGAGTGTGGATATTGTCTAGAAGATAATATTTGTATTTAAACTCACAGTATATGTGTTTTCATATTTTGCACGACAATTGTATTACTGAAGTTGTATTTGTTCTATACCATGTATTTGGCGACTCAGAATGGGTGATGTATACCTATATTGGGGGCGTCACACTGTTTATGCAAGGTAAATTAGATATGGAATCCAAACCCTAATTTTGGATTTGGAATAAGGAATGATAATAATAATATAATATTTGTGACGCCCCCAAAATTAGGTATACATCACCCATCTTGGGTAGTCAGATACATGGTACAGAATTTAAATACAACTTACTAATATAAGCGTATGGGTGTACAATATGACATAAGCTCATGAGTTTGAATACAAATATTATCTACTAGATATTATACAAACTCAAAAGGAGTCCTCATTACAATTATTATCACACTATTTCACGAGAATAGTGAGGACTACTAATACTATCCTACGGACCATTACTCGTTCCCCAGGCTTCGTCCCGACTATGTTCTCATTTCACGAAGAGAATAGTGAAAGAAAAGGGTGAGCTCAACTAGCCCAAGAAGAAATATTATGACTAAGATAATGCATAATAAATTATCATTAGCCTTCAACGATGTTAAAGCGATAAAATATAATAAACATCAAGTTTAACTACGGTGAAACAAAGAATCCATTAAAAAGTCAAGTAGAAAATAAAATCTACTATCTTTTATGATTTAAAAGGTTTTCATCTTTATTATATTTGAGACTCGACTTTAATAAATAATCCACATCATCGAATCACCTTACACACTACTGCCGAGGATATTCTTTAGTATCGCGACCACAATTATTCATGCACTCACGGGCGAGAATAGTTGTGTATTCATTAATGGTCATGATCATGCCAACAAGCATCCATCAATGCACTACTGACCCTTTGAGGATTTTTACCACATCATTTGTAACATTACGGTCATGATTACACCGAATAGTCTCTGGTCATAATCATACCAAGTCCATCTATACACTACAGGCCACAGATGACTTTAAAAAAAAATATAAACATGAGGATGATGACAATGATATAAGAATTCAATAAAACAAGTTCAAGAATTATTTTATCCAGGAATTATTAACGTCCAAATTGTCAACATGATACTGTTTTGTAGAGTAAAATTCAAGAATGATCAGAAGAATATTTCCATGAAAAGATTTGGATGAAACCTTAAATATCAAGGATATTCTACTAATTTCATGGAGTATAGAAGTCAAAGTTTTAACCATTTGGGTATAATAAAGAATGGAATAACAAAAGAAATCACCATGTATGCGGTGCCATGCATAGACGAGTTATTCAACGAATAATAATAATAACGGAATCGGGTCGGTGAAATTCACGCAAGCGGGATGTTCCAACGAGAATAATAAAGATGGAACCCGGATCCGGTGTAAAACACACGGATAGGATATTCCAGCAGAATGATAATAAAGAGCGGAACCGGTCCGGTGTAAAACACACGCAGAGGATATTCCAACGAGAATGATAAAGATGGAACCGAGTCCGGTGTAAAACACTGCATGAGGATGTTCCAGCAGAATAATAAAGAGCGGAACCAGTCGGTGTAAAACACATGCGAGGATGTTCCAGCGAGAATAATAATAAAAGGCGGAACCGATCGTGTAAAACAACATGAAGAGGATGTTCCAATGAGAATAATAGAAGAATGTCACCAAGTATAGGGTAAACCACGTATCTGAGTTATTCCAAGCGAGAATAATAAGCAATGGAATAACAAAAGTTCTCTTCATGAATAAGAAAGAATAACACCCCTTACGAGTACAACAAATAATATTCCCTACCTTAGAAGGCTGAATATTGGCAAAGTGAAGTAGCGAGAATACTTTTCTTCTTTCTCTCTATAGTTTCTCTCTCTAGAGTTTCAAATTGAATTAAGTAAGAAAATAATGAAGGAATGAGCTTCTATTTATAGGAAAATAGAATGCATAGTAATTAATTCATGAGCGATCCAGATTGATTTACTTTAATCGTGACGGTCCATATTTAAAGCAAAATCTTTTAAATAAAATATAATATATTCTATTTATATAAAAACTTTTTACTATGCAAACACTATGCAACACTATGCAAAACACTATGCAACACTATGCATAATAAAATATAATATATTTTATTTATAGAATAACTTTAATAAAGTATTCTATTTTATATAAAAGATGTTTCGTTTTATTACGTTAATAATCTGAATAAAATAAAACGTCATTATCATTATAATAATTCATATTATTAATCGATAATAATGGAATCAAAGTGAGTGACTTCTCACATAAGCATCGATAATCAATACCGTGTACTACTATTCAACCACACGTATTATTCTTTGTACTTTTACTACAAAAGTAGTTCAATAGTATCAGCGGTAAAACTTCAAGTAGTTATTTTGATAAAATATTTTTTGTGCGTTTTCTCAATCAAACAATAATTACATTGTGGGGTCCACTGATGATTGAGCCATTATACGAATATTCCTGCTAAACCGAATATTCCCAGAGCCAATCGAATAATATAACCACTTGCATACTTTGCAAAATTTATAAATATTACCCACAACTATAACATTATATCAAATTTATTCCATAATATTCAAAAATAATATTTATAGAAAATTCATCTTTATTTATAAAAATTTGGGGTCTTACAACCTCCCTTCTTATGAAATTTAGCCCTCGAAATTAGGAATGCGTACACGGTATGTCGAAGAGGTAAGGATACCTTGATTTCATTTCAAATTCTAACTCCCAAGTCCTTTCCTCAACGCCATGGTTCCTCCACAAAACTTTGACTTGAGGTATAACCTTGGGCGTAGAATATGTTCCTTCTTATCCAAAATTTGAACAGGAACCTCTTCATACATCAAATCTTCCGCTATTTCGTCAGGTTCTAACTCAATAATATGGTTGGGTCTTTCACATATTTACGTAACATGGATATGTGAAAAGCGTTATGAACACGAGACATATTTGGTGGTAAAAAGCGAGTCTATAGGCCACAGTTCCTACTCGATCGAGGATTAAAATGGACCGATGAATCGAGGATTAAGTTTTCCTCTCTTTCCAAATCTTGTAACTCCTTTCCATGGAGCGACTCTTAATAACACATGATCTCCTATATCGAATTCCACGTCCTTTCGATGAAGATCGGCATAACTCTTTTATCGATTTTGTGAGGTTTTTTTATCGTTGTCGGATCGTTTGAATCTTTTTACGTAGTCATGCGTACCAACTCCGGTCCCAACAACGTTGCTTCACCCACCTCATCCCAGTATCTTCGGAAGCGACACTTTCTTCCATCTGGCGCTTCAAATGGAGCCATGCCGATACTTGTTTGATAATTGTTGTTGTAGGAAAACTCCACCAATGGTAAGAACTTGTCCCAACTCCTTGAAATCAAGGACATAGAGTCTTAATAGATCTTCAAGAGTTTGAATAGTCCTCTCCATTGTCCAGGTAAAATGCGAGGATGATATGCCGAAAGCTAAATCGTGAAAGTCTGTGCCCATAGCTTTTTGCAAACTAACCCAAAATCGTGAAGTGAATCTTGGGTCTCGATCGGAAACTATGGATCTTGGCATACCATGCGATCTTACAATCTCGTTTATGTACATCTGAGCAAGGCGTTCAAGTGTATAAGTTTCTCGTATCGGTAAGAAATGAGCGAGACTTGGTCAATCTATCAACAATGACCCAAATCGCAACAATGCCTTGAGAAACCTTAGGAAGGCCGGTAATGAAATCCATGGTAATGTGCTCCCACTTCCATTACGGAATTTCAAGTGGTTGCAATGGACCTTTTGGTACTTGATGCTCGCTTTAACTCGTTGACAAGTTAGACACCTTGAGATAAGCAGTGCTATCTCTCTCTTCATATTGCTCCAACCAAAATGTATAGCGAATATTATGATACATTTTGGTACTCCCAAGATGGATTGCAAATGGTGTGTTGTGCGCCTCCATCATGATATTATACTTTAAATCAAGGTCATTAGGAACACAAAGTCTGGAGTTGACTCGAAGTATTCCTTCTTCATCGATTCTTGCTTCCGGCATAGCACCTTCTTGCACTTTCTTCCTCATACGCATCAGCTCCAGGTCTGTAGCTTGAGCAGCTTTAACTTTATCGATTAAAGTCGGTTCTACTCGTATATTTGCTATCATCACATGCGTCCCTGGAGTCTTTAACTCTATCTCCATCCTTTGCAAGTCACACAAAATGGGCCTTTGCGTTGACAATAACGCACTCGTACTTGCATATGATCTTCTACTCAATGCGTCAGCTACCACGTTCGCTTTTTCAAGATGGTATTGGATGGTATGATCATAATCTTTCAATAGTTCAAGCCAACGTCGTTGTCGCATGTTGAGTTCCTTTTGAGTGAAGAAATATTTGAGGCTTTTATGATCCGTAAAGATTTCCACTTTCTCCCCATACAAGTAATGCCTCCAAATTTTAAGTGCAAAGACAACAGCTGCCAACTCCAGATCATGAGTAGGATAATTCCTCTCATATTCTTTGAGTTGTCGCGAGGCATAAGCTATAACTTTTCCATGTTGCATGAGAACACATCCCAACCCTTTTGCGAAGCATCTTTGTAGATGACAAATCCCTCCGAGGCGGATGGTATTGTCGAGCAGTCTTTGAAATAAGTCTCCTCTTGAGTTCTTGAAAACTCTTCTCACATTCTTCGCTCCAATAGAACTTTGTATCTTTTCGAGTCAATTTGAGTTAATGGAGTAGCGATTCGAGAAAATCCTTCCACGAATCTCGATAATAACCCGGCTAAACCGAGAAAGCTCGTACTTGGTCATTGATTTAGGTTGTTCCCGACTTTGAATAGCTTGATCTTTCTTTGGGTCAGCGGATATTCCATGACTTGATACCACGTGCCCAAGGAATGCTACTTCTTCTAGCGAACTCGCATTTCTTCAACTTGCATAAAGCTTATATTCACGAAGCTTTTGGAGTGTCGACCTCAAGTGTTGCTCATGATCTTCACGGCTTTTGGAATAAATAAGGATGTCATCAATAAAAGCGACCACAAAGTGATCTAAATATTCCTTAAATACTCGGTTCATCATATCCATGAAGGCGGCGGGAGCATTAGTCGATCCAAAGGACATGACTAGGAATTCATAATGCCCGTCTGGGGAGTTACGAAAGCCGTCTTTGGAATGTCGTGGTTCTAATCTTCAATTGGTGATATCCGGACGAAGATCTATCTTTGAAAAGAATTTGGCTCCTTACTGTTGGTCAAAACAGGTCATCAATACGTGGCAATGGATACCTATTTTTGATGGTGACATGATTCAACTCCGATAATCAATACAAAGTCGCATACTCCCATCTTTCTTCTTCACGAATAGAGCAGGAGCACCCCGAGGAGAAGTACTAGGACGAATAAAGCCGATGTCTAACAATTCTCTGTAGTTGGGTCTTTAACTCACGAAGTTCAATAGAGCCATTCGATATGGGGCTTTGGAAATAGGTTTTATCACCAGGGTTCAAGGTCGATACAAAATTCAAATTTCACGCTCTCTGGGGTAGGCGGGGAAGTTCTTGGGAATCGTCGGAAATTTATTAACAATAGAAATATCGTTCAAAAAGCGGCGTATTTTTGTTTAAATCGTGACATGAGCTAAGAAAGCTTGACATCCGTTTTTCAATAAGCGAATAGCTTTATGGCTTGAGATAGACCGTGATTGATTTTAATGGTTTGGTCATTTGAATTAGCATAATAGGTTGATTAGGAATATGAAAGCTAACAACCTTATGAAAACAATCAATTTTTGCATGATAAGTAGTTAACCAATCAATCCCTAGAATCACGTCAAATGCAAGTATTTTTAATGAAATAAGATCGACGGGTAATGTGAAGTACCGATTTGAACCAAACAAGACTTATAAGCAGTGGATGTAATGAAGGTTTCTCCCAACGGAGTTTCCACAGATAAGTCAAAGTCTAATTTCTCCGAGTCAAATTTAATCGATGGCGCAAGTAGGAGAAATAAAAGAATGGGTAAAACCGGTATCAAATAAAGTATAGACTTCATTAGAGTTTATGATAAGCTTACCGTGATGACCTCATTCGGGTTCCTTGCTCTCTGGGAGGTCACAACAAACGCTCTCCCTTGCTTTCTACGGTTTTGACTTTTACGGAATGACCTTTGGTGCCTCCATCCTAGTTGAATTTGTCTTGATGGCGACAAAATCGAGCTAAGTGACCTTCTCTTCCACAATTATAACATGCTTTGGATGGCATGGCGCAATTTGGATGATGTGTCCCTCTCCTCGCATTTGAAGCATATGATAGGTGGTCTTTCTCCTTCCTTAACAACGAGTCTTTGGTCTTGGCGTCTTTCCATCATTGTTGAATCTCCGTTTCTTGAAATGTCCATTCTTATTATTTTGGCTCGATTACCATAGAAGTGGTTACCATATCTGGCTTTGTTGATTCCCTCACGCTTGTTGTCACCGCTTCGATACTACTCTTTGGTATTATAATTTTGTCGAATTTGCTCTCTTTTAGTTCCGTTGACTCGTTATCGCGCTCCACTAAGCGAGCCCTATTTACAACATCGAATCTGAAACACGGTTTATGAGAAATAAGATGTTGGCGTATCTCGACTTCAAACCTCTTAAAAACATTCGCGCCATTCTTTCTTCATTATCCACCAAGTGGGGCCTTAAATCGTGATAACTCGCAAATTTTACCTCGTATTGCGATACGGTCGTATTATTTTGTTCCAACTTGATAAACTCCACCTCCTTCGTATGGCGAATACTTTCGGAAAGTATTTGTCGTTGAACGACTCTGGAACTTCTCCCAAGATATCTTGAGACACAATGGGTTGAGTACGTTTCTACCGATTCCCACCGATAATTTGCCTCTCCGCGCAACATAAAAGGCGTGAAAGGAACCTTTTGCTCCTCGGAGCATCCCAAGACATCAAATATCTTGGTAATCTGCTTTATCCATGCTTCCTTGAAGTGGTTTTGGCTCTCCCTTAAACTCCGGTGGTCCCGGCTCCTTGAATTGTTTAGCGGTGACCGCTTGAGGAGTTTTCCGTGTTTCCACCTACGTTTTGGATAGGAGTCGCTCTCGCTTTGTTGTTGCATAAATTGCATAAAGCCTCACGAACATTTGATCATTCATCATTTGGTCGGTGTTGTTGTTTGCATGAGGATTGTCGCCTTCACGATGCACATTATCACGATTATTGATATATGGCGAATCAACGATCGCTTTGTGCTCCATTGCTATTCTCAACATTCTCGGATGTCATTTTTGAGATCTTGCCACAAAACAAAAGGTTAATTGACATGTAACAAATTATCCCTATATTACGTGACCAATAAAATAGCACATAAACTTAGGTAGGTCATACTAGCGAAGGTATTCCCGTCTCTCTCCCTCCTAGTACTATTCTCACATCTTAGCGAGGATCATATCCTAAGCTCGATACTAAGCTGTGGCGCCCCCAAAATTAGGTATACATCACCCATCTTGGGTAGTCGGATACATAGTATGTAATTTAAATACAACTTACTAATATAAGCGTAGGTGTACAATACGACATAAAGCTGTGAGTTTGAATACAAATATTATCTACTAGATATTATACAAACTCAAAAGGAGTCCTCATTACAATTATTATCACACTATTTCACAGAATAGTGAGGACTACTAATGCTATCCTACGGACCATTACTCTGTTCCCAGGCTCGTCCCGACTATGTTCTCATTTCACGAAGAAACGGTGAAAGAAAGGGTGAGCTCAACTAGCCCGATAAGAAATATTATGACTAAGATAATGCATAATAAATTATCATTAGCCTTCAACATTGTTAAAGCGATAAAATATAATAAACATCAAGTTTAACTACTGTGAAACAAAGAATCCATTAAAAGAGTCAAGTAGAAAATAAAATCTACTATCTTTTATGATTTAAAAGGTTTTCATCATTTATTATAAATTTGAGACTCGACTTTAATAAATAATCCACATCATCGAATCACCCTTACTTTACTGCCGAGGATATTCTTTAGTATCACGACCACAATTATTCATGCACTACGGGCCGAGAATAGTTGTGTATTCATTAATGGTCATGATCATGCCAACAAGCTGTCCATCGATGCACTACTACCCTTTGAGGATTTTTACCACATCATTTGTAACATTACGGTCATGATTACACCGAATAGTCTCTGGTCATAATCATACTAAGTCCATCTATACACTCTGAGTGTCACGAGATGACTTTAAAAAAAAATATAAACATGAGGATAATGACAATGATATAAGAATTCAATAAAACAAGTTCAAGAATTATTTTATCCGGGGAATTATTAACGTCCAAATTATCAACATGATCTTTGTTTTGTAGAGTAAAATTCAAGAATGATCGGAAGAATATTTCCATGAAAGATCTTTGGATGATGAAACGCAAATATCAAGGATATTCTACTAATTTCATGGAGTATAGAAGTCAAAGTTTTAACATTTGGGTATAATAAAGAATGGAATAACAAAAGAAATCACCGTGCATGCGGTACTTGCGCATAGGCGAAAGTTATTCAATGAAGAATAATAATAACGGAACCGGTCGGTGAAATTCACGCCCATTGGGATGTTCCAACAGAATAATAAAGATGGAACCGGATCCGATGTAAAAAACACGGATAGGATATTCCAATGGAATGATAATAAAGAGCGGAACCGAAGTCGGTGTAAAAACACATGACGAGGATATTCCAACGAGAATGATAAAAGCGGAACCGAGTCCGGTGTAAAACACACAAACAAGATGTTCCAACAGAAGAATAATAAAAAGGCGGAACCGGTCGGTGTAAAACACACAAAATGTAATGTTCAACAGAATAATAATAATAAAGAGCGGAACCGAAGTAAGGTGTAAATAATATGAAGGATGTTCCAATGAGAATAATAGAAGAATGTCACCAAGTATAGGGTAAACCCATTATACTGAGTTATTCCAATGAGAATAATAAGCAATGGAATAACAACAGTTCTCTTCATGAATAAGAAAGAATAACACCCCTTACGAGTACAACAAATAATATTCCCTACCTTAGAAGAACCTGAATATTGGCGAAGTGAAGTAGCGAGAATACTTTTCTTCTTTCTCTCTATAGTTTTCTCTCTACAGAGTTTGGTGAATTAAGTAAGAAAATAATGAAGGAAAGAGCTTTATTTATAGGAAAATAGAATGCATAGTAATTAATCCATGAAGCGGTCCAGATTGATTTACTTTAATCGGCGGTCCATATTTAAAGCAAAATCTTTTAAATAAAATATAATATATTCTATTTATATAAAAACATTTTTACTATGCAAAACTATGCAAAAACACTATAAAACACTATGCATAATAAAATATAATATATTTTATTTATAGAATAACTTTAATAAAGTATTACATTTTATATAAAAGATGTTTACATTTTATTACGTTAATAATACGAATAAAACAAAACATCATTATCGCTATAATAATTCATATTATTAATCGACAATAATGGAATCAAAGCGAGTGACTTCTCACATAAGCATCAATAATCAATACTGGTGTGCTCTTATGCAAACCACACGACGTATTCTTTGTACTTTTACTACCGAGAGTAGTTCAGCGGTATCAACGATAAAACTTCCGCCGTTATTTCAATAAAATATTTTTTGTCGTTTTCTCAATCCAAACAATAATTACATTGCTAGGGTCCACCGATGATTGAGTCGTTATGCGAATATTTCCTGCTAAACCGAATATTCCCCGACCAATCAAATAATATAACCACTTGCATACTTTGCAAAATTTATAAATATTACCCACAACTATAACATTATATCAAATTTATTCCATAATATTCAAAAATAATATTTATAGAAAATTCATCTTTATTTATAAAAGCTGGGGTCTTACAATATTAATTATATTTTTAATTTTTAGTACTATAAATATGTATTGTATATATACGGACTGACAATTGTTGGTCAATTATGGTGTATCATGACAAACCCTAGTAACCCTAATTTGAAACTCAAACCGGAGTTTATAATTGGTAAGAAATTGTGTTATTTGATTAATGTTGAGTATTATAGAATTTAAAGTTAATTAGGGAAACCCTAATTATTATTTAGGAACCCTAATTATTTGAAACCCTAATTTATAAATTAGAGACCCTAATTATTAAATTAGAAATCCTAATTTGCTAAATAGGGAACCCTAGTAATATAAAGAAACCCTAATTATTTTAAAACCCTAATTTTCTATTGAAACCCCTAATTTTAATTAGTGTGGTCTAATTAAAATTTTATTAAACTTTAAGCTTAATTTTTCGAACCCTAAAAATTATTTGGAAAAACTTAAGGTTTAAAATCTATTGATTAAAACCTAGATTTAAGTGCCATGGACAAGAATACCCTTAAAATGTTTTGTTAGTTTACTAAAATACCCTTTTGGATTTAATTTTAATAGGTTTCTTGCAAATCTTTCCATATCTTGTCAAGTCATCACTCTAGATTATAGCACATGCTCTATATATCATCCAAGCTTATCTCTTTTGACACCTTGCAAGTTAGATTCATTGCATCTAAGAATTCTAAATAGGTTAGGAGAGAGAAAAGTGCACATATTTGCTCATTTGTGCTCATACACTTCACCAAAACCATCTCTCTCTAAACCCACGAATTTCCAGTTCTAGACCAGTCCCCAAATCAAGCCCCGCGAATTCCATAACCAAATCAGTGGTCAAGAATCAAAGATTGCTCATAGAAGGTATAAACCCTAAAATGAAATCTGACTTTTGATCCTATGTTAGATGTTAGGTTTTTTGTGTTAAATATATTGTATGTAGTGTATAATGATGATCTAGGTTGCTAGATGTTAGATCCATAACATCTAGAGGCTCGGATTTGGTTATTTTAAAAATCTAGAAATTTTCTTTTCTGTCGACTGACAACCATATGTCAGGCCCTGTAGATCTCTGGTTGTTAATGATTTTTGTGTTTTTAATGTTTTAACATGTAATGTGCTATGAGGTCTGTGATCTAGAACTTGTAGCAGGACCAGATCATGCTTAGGATGTTAGATAATCGTGGCCAAACCACGTTGACCAGCCTTGACTGGGCATTTCAGGGTAACCCAGAAACTGCCCAGAAAGCACCTGACAACATATTCAAGCTCCCGGATCTTTCTTGTGTTGGTTGATTTATGTTTGTTGTTGTATCTAGTCTATAGTGTGATATTTTTACTACATGTTTATGCCTTAAAATCTCCTAAACATCAAATTAATGGAAGTCAGTGGCTGGTCAAAGCAGGCCAGATGATCACGAACTGAGTTTCTGGGTAACCCAGAAAACTCAAGAACATAATCTCTGATAGGGTTTGACCAGCATGGATCTTATGATTCTGTTGATGTTTTGTTTATGTTTTGTGATGGATATCTTCCTTGACATGTTGGCTAGTCACTGCAACTCTTAGATCACAAAACGATCACAAGATTAACAAGTTGTGGAAGCCCAAAAGTGGCTGGTCGAACTGTTCTTTATTTTTGGGTAACCCATAAAATGAAGAACAGCTCTGACAGCTACTTTGTGGGCCTAGATCTCTCTGGTTTTATGCATGTTGGCCATGTTTGTTGTTGGATCGTGTAGTCTGACATTAGTACTACAACCTCTAATCATTAGCTTGCCCAGAACCAATAGGATCAATGTTTAATGCTTGGTCAAAGTAGGTCACCCAAATCGTGTATATGAATGTTCTTGAGGGCTCAAGAACACCTAAGGTGACTCTTTACGTCGCTAAAGACTATAATGACGGATTTAATAATTTTATTTAATTTATTTTCCAAAATCATTTTAAAATAGAAATTAATTATTAAAATTCCAAAAATAGTTTTAAAATTATTTGAAGTTATAAAAGTTAACTTTTAATAATTTGACATATTTTTCATAAATATTAATAATTATTTGGATATTATTCATATTTTATTGATTTAATAAATGCATTAAATAAATTGATTAAAAATGATTTTATTATGTTAAAAATCGTTTTAAATGATAAAAGGTATTTAATAATATTTGAAGTTATAAAATATAACTTTTAATATTTTAAGACAAAATTCATTAATTATTTAATATTAATGCTATTAGATTTAATTAGTAATTATATTAAATAAATTAATTAAAATGATTTTATAATTAGAAAAATCATTTTTAAATGAAAATAAATAGTTTAAAAATATTTTAAGTTATAAAATATAACTTTTAATATTTAAAGGATAATTTTATTAATAATTTAATATTAATAATTATTAATTTAATATTAAATTTATTGTTAAATAGTCAATTGCGTCAAGCTACAATAGAAACAATGGAAGAACAAGATAAGCTTAAAATCCAAATTGATCAGATGGGAGCCGCAAGGAACCCATCGTGTGCAACTCCGAGCAAGAAGGGGAAAAGAAAGATAGAAGACCATGACTTAGGAAAATCCGACAAGAAGAAAGGGAAAAGAATTTGTTATCTTTGTGGTTATGAGGGACATACCACTCTGTATTGTCCTGACTACAAACCAGTAGCATGTTTTATCTGTGGGATAAAAGGTCATCAGGCGAAAAGTTGTCCAAGGAAGAGGTGTAATAAATAAGTAGTATAGGTTATGTTGTGTAGGTGTGTTTAATGTAATATATAAGATAAGTATGTCTGTTTAATGTAATGTTCCCAACTTTTGTAATGACCAAGTTTGTAAATCCCGACTTTTGTAGTCACCAAGGGATAACTGATGTTTAAAGCATCATGTGCTATGTTATGTAAAATATTCATTAAATGAATATGAATCTATGTTTGAGTAATGAAACAAGTTTAATATATTAAACTTATATGATAAGATTTAGAATGTAAGTTAAATTTATGATTTCCTTTAATCAGATAATTTCGCCAAGACGTCGAACTCGAAACCAAAGGGTAGAAGAATCTGTCAACAACGTTGAGGGACAACAACAAGCGAGACTGGCGCACGACATTTTGCAAACATGGTAGTAGCAAGCTATCGCAAAAAAGGGTACCGATCATTGAAACCAAATAGGACAATCGCTTAGCTTAATTTCAAAGACTTTAAAGGTCAGAGGATGACAAGAAATTCAAAGGTACAACTGACCCTGTTGAAGCCCAAACATGGGTTAAAGAGATTGAAAAAGCATTCGTGATAGCTAGGGTAGATGAAGGGCAGAAGACTACTTTTGCCACTTACATGATGAAGGGGGAGGCAAACTTTTGGTGGGAAGCAAACCAGACGAGGGCAGGAGAAGGTGTAGTCATATGGGATAGGTTCAAAACTCTTTTTTTCGAAAACTATTTTTCACCTAGTATGCAGGCTAGGATGGAGGTAAAATTTTTAGAGTTAAAGCAGGAAAACATGACGGTGTCAGAATACGCCGCCAAATTTAATGAGTTAGCTAGGTTCGCTCCGCATCAAGTTGATACGGAGGCAAGAAAAGTGAGAAGACTTGAGCTGGGATTAAAACCCTGGCTCTATAACAAGGTGGCGGTGTTGCAGATTCCTACATTTGCAACACTCATGGAGAAGGCGATTATTGCTGAGGAGGGGAGTGAGGCTTTGAGCCTATACAACAAGGAGAGGAAGAATAAGGGTAAGACCGAAGGAGCTGGGAAGGTGGAAATTAATAGTGGGAGTAGGGGTGGGAGTAGCAAGAGGAAGGGGAGCAGTTTTGGAAGTGTGCAGGTGAAGCAAGAAGGTATGAAGAAACAGACTGTGTCGTGCAAGACTTGTGGAAAGAACCACTCTGGGGAGTATTTGAAAGGGAAGTTTGTTTGCTACAAGTACGGGCAGGAGGGCCATATCTCTCCCAACTGCCCCAATCCTAGGATGAATAGTGGATGTTTTCTGTGCGGGTCGACATAGCACAAGGTGAAGGATTGTCCAAAGAGGAGGATGGAGGCAGGAAGTGTGAATACTGGCACCGGCAGTGGAACTTTAGCAATCACCTGACCGACTTCGTCAAACAAACCAACAAAATCTACTGCAAGGGCCTACAACATGACAGTCCAGGATATGGTAGCAGCTGGCAATGGAATTCCAGGTATTATTCATACAACTTTTATTTTATTATACATGATTTTCCTATATATAGTAGATTATTATATAAAGAAATTTTGAGGGAGGAATTTGAGTTCTTTTAGAAATTAAATTTCTGTTTAATCAGAAAGACAAGCTTTATGTGAATAGTTAAAGATCAGTTCGATCAAATTATGATCGAGATCTACTTGCAATGATTCTGTATGCTATGTAACCGTATATGTATAGTTTTTTAAAACGGTGATTCCGGAGACGGAATCTTTATAAGGGAGGGTGAATGTAACAACCCGATATTTTCTATATAAATAAATAAGAAATTTTGCGTATAAATTTTATTTTTATTTTTAGGATGAGGATTTGTACAAGATAATGTGTATATGTAATTATGTGGTAAATAAACATATATTTATTACATAAATATTTACAAATAATTTTATTTTAAAAATTATTGATTATTATAAAGTATATTCTTATAATAATTAATTTATAGTAGATATGTTTTATTAATTATTTTCCATGAAAATATAATCATATATTATTTAAATAATATATGGAGTAATTTTTAGAATAATTATAATAATTATTTTATTATATGAATTTTAGTATAGATTATTAAGTTAATTATTTTACCTTAATTATTAAGGTTAAATATGAAGAATAAAATAGTTATGGAATCCAAACCCTAATTTTGGATTATTGTCAAGGTCTGAGAATAATAATATAATATTAATTATATTTTGATTTTTCAGTGCTATGAATATGTACTGTATGTCCGTATTGATAATGGTTGGTCAATTACGGTGTATTATGACCAAACCCTAGTAATAATGTTAAACCCTAATTTGAGATCCAATTTAGAGTACAAGATTGTTATATAACTGTGTTATATAATTTATGTTGTGGATTAATTAGGTAAACCCTAATTAAAAATCTAGAAACCCTAATCTTTAGAAAACCCTAATTATAAAGTTCTAAATTAGAAACCCTAATTAATATTTCAAAAACCTAATTTTTGAAATGAGAAAACCCTAACTTGAAACTCAATCATGAGTTCGAGATTATTATATAACTGTGTTATGTGATTTCATGATTAATTAGGTTAACCCTAATTAACATTTAGAGATATTAATTTCTAGAACCCCTAATTTCTAAAATTAGTAACCCTAATTAGAAATTATAAAAAACTAATTACTAATTTTAAACTCTAATTGCTAAACTAGCAAAGTTAATTTTAATTAGTGATTTTAAGCCCTAATGTTCCTGTATAAAGTAATTAGAAAATTAATCATAATTATGAAACCCTAATTTCAAAATTTTAAAAACTAAAATTTATTTAATTTTTATTTAATTTTATTTTTTGTACAAACCCTAATTGCTAAATTCTACAAATGTTTTGTGCTAAACCCTAGGGTTAAACCCTAAAGGTTTGCAAGGATGACAAGAATGCTCGTAAAATTCCAAGCCAAATGACCATTATACCCCTAGTTGTATTATTTTGGCTAAATAATAGGTTTTGACATTAGGTGAGTTGGTGACCAAATCCAACCACCCCATGTGCCATAACTCTCAACAGATTAGCAACTCAACCAGCCATACATGCATTATACACTAGTATATATAGACAGAGAGAGAGAGAGAAAAAGTCACCATTTAGCTCATTTCTCTCCAAACTCTCAACCTAAGCTCTCTCTCTCTCTAACATCCGAAATATACAAGTATATCAGTCCCAAATCAAAGCCCCATGAACAGCCATATCAAAATCAGAGCCCAGACTCAAGAACTTTCTCAAAAGAGGTATAAACCCTAGCTATGAATCTGACCAGCGATCTTGTATTAGATGTTATGTTTGAGTGTTAGAATATGTTGTTTATGAAGTAAATAGATGATCTGGGTTGTTAGATGTTAGATCCATAACATCTAGAGGCTCGAATTTGAAGATCTACACAATCTGGAAAAAAATTTGTTTTGTTGTCTGGCACCGAATGTCAGGCCATATATCTCTGTGATATTTAATGTGTTTTGTGTTTTAGAAGTTTGTAAATGTAGTCTGATATGTACTCTTTTATTTGGACCAAGAACCAGACTTAGATCTGGTTTAGATTGCTAGATATTCGAGGTCAAAGTCCGCTGTTGCTTGCCCCGTATCGGGCATTTTTAAAACCTGTAAAGCCTGTAAACGAAGCAGTCGACGTACAACATTTTCTATTGCCCAGATCTTTTTGTTGTTAGTTATTTTGTTGTTGTTGTGGTATCTAAGTTGTAGTATGTAGTTTATACAATACGTTTATGCCTTAACATCTCCTAAATGTAAAACTGGATGATTACAGTGGATGGTCAAACTAGGACAGACGAACATGGAAGCTGTTTTCTGGGTAACCTAGAAAACGCTTGACCATGTCGTCTGACAAGGTTTGACTGGCCTTGTTATGTTTGATCTGTTGTTGTTTCAGTGATATAATGTAATAGATCTCTTCCTTGTCATGTTGGGTATACACTGGATGCATTATATCACAGAAACATCACATGATCAACAAGTTATGGAAGCCCAAAACTAGTTAATCGAATCGTTTCTTCATTTCGGGTAACCCGGAAAAATGAAACGACTCGATAACTTGTTCATGGCTACAAATCTCCTTGGTTATGTGTTGTTTGGACATGTTTGTTGTTGGATCTTGTAGTCGTGTATTTGTACTACAATGTCTGACTAACAACATTCCCAGAAACGTTACGAACTTCGATTTATGCTTGGTCAAATGTGGTACCTGGTAACCGGCTATGAAGATCTGGGTTTGTATGAAGAACACGAAGAACACCTATAGCGACGGTTCTGTCACTATAGGCAGTCTTTAGCAACACTTTTATTAAAATTAATTATTTAAAATTCCAAAAATTATTTAAAAATAGTAATTAATTTCCAAAAATTACAAAAATTATTTTAAAAATTATTTTTAATTTATAAAAATTAAATATTAATAATTTGAAATATTTTTCATAAATATTAGTAATTATTTAAATACTAGTGATAATTAATTTATTTATTAAATGCATTAAATAAATTAATTAAAAATGATTTTATTATATTAAAAATCATTTTAAATGATAATAAGTTATTTAAAAATATTTTAAGTTATAAAATATAACTTTTAATATTTTAAAGCAAATTTCATTAATTATTTAATATTAATGATCATTAAGTTATTTACAAAATAAATTAATTAAAAATGATTTTATTATATTAAAATCATTTTAAATGATAATAAGGTATTTAAAAATATTTTAAGTTATAAAATATAACTTTTAATATTTAAAGATAAATTTCGTTAATTAATTATTTTAATGATATTAAAGTTATTTAATAATTATATTAAATAATTTAGTGTAAAATGATTTTAATATTATAATAATCATTTTAAATGAAAATAAAATGATTAAAGATATTTTAAGTTATAAAATATAACTTTTAATATTCAAAGGATAATTTAATTAATAATTTAATATTAAAATTATTTATTCATTATTAATGATATTAAATTTATTTAATAATTATATTAAATAAATAGTTTATAAATGGTTTTATTAATTTAAAAATCATTTAAAAGGGATATAAATGAATTAAAAATATTTTAAGTTATACTTAATGACTTTTAATATTTTGATAAATAAAACATTAATACTTTAATATTAATGATAATTATTTAAAATGATTTTTAAATGTTTCAAAAATCATTTAAGGGTAATATTAATACTTTAAAAGTATTTTGAGTTATTATAAATAACTTTAACATTTTAGAAATGATTTCATTAATAGTTTAATATTAATTAAATATTAATGATAATAGAATTGTTTAAATATTTAAATCATTTAATAATGATTCCGATGTTTGAAAATTCATGATAAATTATAATAAATGTTTTAAAATTATATTAAGTCATTTAAAAATAATATGACTGATACTAAGTTATAGGATAGAGTCTTAAACTCGATAATTACCCGATAAAGCTGTAGGTACACCGACATGTTTCAGAAATTGATCTGGACTTAGATAATTTAATTAGATATATGATTATTTGTGATTCAATGGTTGTTAAACATGGATAATAATGTGATTAGGTTATGTGCTGACTGCGAAATGCAGTACTATAAGTTATAGTATATTCTTCTAATCGAACGAATGATCTGATTAATGATAGGTCGTGATATAAACGATAAAACTAAGTTGTGAACTGTAAGTAGCGCAGCAGGCAAGTATCTTACTTTTGCATTTTCTTTATGCAATGGACATGAGTAAGAATGTTTCTAAACTATATTATTACTGTACAGATTATTAACCATATATTATATACGCTCATTGATTATCAACATGTTAGTATATGATAATTCAGATATATATTATGTTCGTTAATTTCTATAAATGGTTATACAAGTGTCCCCACTTGGATAATCAATGTACTTAATCACATGTTGATATGCCATTGTCAATTACCCGTATACATATATGTTGAATTATATATTATTGTTGAACAAGATAAAACCTTTGATTTGGAACCCAGGCAAGTATGAACATCCCTACACGAGAAAACTTTTATGCGCCCAAGGCTGACAGAGTGAACGATACCCTCGTTCTTACATGTAGTATTGATCAATGTAGGGCATAACTTGGTGATCACCCGTGCGTCTGTAGTAAGTTATGACGGTTTGCAGATGAATTTCTGTTTAACCTATTTGAAAATTGAAAACAATGTTCATATCATGTCACATAAACCCTATTTATAGTCAGTACATAGTTTCAAAGATTTGGTATAGAATTGATATATTATTATCATTGGTACAGATTACTTCACAACTGTTGAATCGTTGTAGAAGGGTCGCATAAAGAATTAAAACATTTAAATACTTTCAGCTTATATATATAATTGCTATTACTTGTTGGGCACTCAAATGTTTATCCTTGCTTAATTTAAATGTTTTCAGCTAAGTGTGAATGACTAGAGAGCTCTGCTAAGAATAAGGGAAAGGGAAAGGTTGCTGAATTAGAGAAATGCTATCTTGTGTAATAATTAACTTTATTAAGACAAGTATGATATATATTATCTATCATGGGTTGTAATGATTGTTTAAAGGTTACGTACTTAGGATTCAGACTCTGATGATATGTAAATTAAGTTGATCTTTATATTATTGTTATTATTATTAGTATTATTCCGCTCATAGAAATGGTATTGTAAAGCACCAAGTTTGGGTTTCAAGTACCCGGATTTGGGGGCTCTACATCTCATACAAGTATAATAGAATATATGAAACTACAAATGGATTTTTACCCGCCATGCAGTAATCCACGTAGACAGATCATTTCCATAATTTAATAAAGAATGAATACAAAGGATCATTCACCATGCATGCGGTAATCCACATAGACAGGTTATTCCAACAGAATAATAAAGAATGGAACAACAAAAGAATTTACCATGCATGCGATAGACCACACAAACAGGTTATTCCAACAGAATAATAAATAATAGAATCAGGTCATGCGTAATCCGTACAGACAGGATATTCCAACAGAATAATAAAGAATGGAACCAGGTTATGCGTAATTCGCACAGACAGAATATTCCAATAGAATAATAAAGAATGGAATAACAAAAAAATTCATCAGGCATGCGATAGACCGCACAGACATGTTATTCCAACAGAATAATAAGGAATGGAATAACAGAAAATTTTCACTATGTATGCGGTACTTCGCATAGACAGGTTATTCCAACATAATAATAAGGAATGGAATAACAATAGCTCTCTTCATGAATATGAAAGAAATAATACCCCTTACCTTAAAAGAAGACTGGATACTGGAATAGTGAGGTAGCAGACTTCTCTTCTTCTTTCTCTCTATAATTTCTCTCTATAATAATTGCTCTATAGCCTTAGTGAATTGGTGAGAAATGAAGAAAGAATGAGCTTCTATTTATAGGAAAATATAGTTTCGATAATTGCATGTTTTGGGGCTCAAAATATTACAGTATAATACCTTCCTCTTTTCCTTTATTTTTAATTTAGTCCTGCAAGTATTATAACATTTGTACCACCTCCCCTAATAGTAAATCATGTGACTCAATAGTTCTAAACATGTGAAAAAATAATTATAGTATAGTACATTCATCTATACCTCTATTTTTAACTTAGTCATGCATGTATTATCAATCTTGCACCAACTCCCCTAATAGTAAATGAATGTGAATCAATAGTACATACATGTGAATAAATAGTTATAATCATGTGAATCAATAGCAATTAATTTCTCATTTATCCGGTTAATTACCCGATTGGTTAATATAACCTCCAGACATCAATTATTATCAAAATAAATGTCGATTTTCATTAACAGTAATAATTCCAACACAATGGAACTATCAAATTCATCCTTAATCAACACGAACTTATTCATCATTAATATTATAATTCACAATATTTAACAACCGGGTCGTTCCCAGGAAAAAGGGGGCTTTCTAATAAGGATTTCTCCTTATTGGCGCGCAATTAGGTGACCAAACCACTCCTTGACAGAACTTCTAGACATTGTCAATATTGCAAATAATAATATGAATAACTTTGCTGTCTCAATTATTGATTTAATAATATAACATATTATGCAGATGATACTGTGACAATAATTGAATCAATAATATGAGAGATATGATACAGCAATTACTATAGCATAAATGAGTATAACTGAGTGACTTTCTACGTAAGCATCAATAATCAATCTCTTGTATTGCTCTTATGCAACCACGCGTACATCGTATTTTTACTACTAGGGTAGTTCAACGGTTTGAACGATAACACTTTCGCCGTTATTTTTATAAAAAGATAATTATGTCGTTTTCTAACTACGACAATACTTCAGTTGTGGGGTCCACTAATGATTGTGTCGTTGTACGAATATTTCCTGTTAAAACGAATATTCCCCGACCAATCGAATATTATATAACCACTTGCTTACTTTGCAAAATTTTCACATATCACCCTTAACTTTAACCTTTTATCAATTTAACCATTTACGTAATAAAATAATAATTATAAGAAAATTGAATACTTTAATTTCATTAAATTCGGGGTCTTACAATCTCCCCTCCTCATGAAATTTCGCCCTCAAAATTTACATCATGCACGTGGTATGGCGAAAGACGTGAGGATACCTTGACTTCATTTCAGATTCTAACTCTTGAGGCATAACCTTTGAGTGTCGAATATGATCCTTCTTATCCAAGGTTGTAACACGTATCTCATCATACATTAAATCTTCTGCTATCTCGTCTAGTTCTAATTCAATAATTTGGTTTGGGTCGTCCACATATTTACGTAATATCGATACCAAAATAAATGTTATAAACATGAGACATATTTAGCGGTAAGGCGGGTCTATAGGCCAAAGTTCCTACTCAATCAAGGATTTCAAATGGGCCAACTAATCGACTATTGCTTCTAGAATAACGCCTTCTTGAACCTTCTTCCTCGTATTCATCAGCTCCAGGTGTGTAGCTTGAGCGGCTTTATCTTTATCAATTTAAAGTCGGTTTAAATCGCATATTCACTATCTTCACGATGGTCCCTAGAGTCTTTAACTCTATCTTCATCATTTGTAAGTTATACGACATAGGTTTTTGTGTTAAGAACATCGCACTCGTAAACGCATACAGTCTTCTACTCAACGCGTCAGCTACCACGTTCGCTCTTCCATGATGATATTGAATGGTATAGTCGTAATCTTCAACAGCTCAAGCCAACGTCCTTGGCGCATGTTATGTTCATTCTAGGTGAAGAAATATTTGAGGATTTGAGAAATGGGTTTTGTACTTGGGTCAATACAGAATTCGATTTCACGCTATAGGGGTAGGCTAGGAAGTCTTCAACAATACGTCGGGAAATTTATTAACAATAGAAATATCATTCAAAAGGGTGACTCTCATCCAAGACTTGGATAGCACATGTAATGAAGGTTTCTCCTAACGGAGTTTCAACCGATAAGTCAAAGTTTAATCTCTCCGGAGTCAAATTTAAATTTTGAGCGCAAGCAAGAGAGATAAAAGAATTGGTAGAACCGGTATCTAACAAAGTATAGACTTCGCAAGAATTTATAATTAACTAACTCGTGATAACTTCGTTCGGGTTACTCGCTTTTTGAGAAGTCACAAAAAATACTCTTCCTGAAACCACCGACTTTGTTTTGTCTGTATCCGCCTTTGGTGCCACCATCTCAACTGGACTTAACTTCGCTATGGAGTACATTCCACCCTCAATTGCTTTGTCGTATTCCTGATCCATGATTTGAATCATTACTCTCCTATCCATATTGAATTGGGGTTGACCGCTCTGCACAGGGTAATTTCGAACTCGATGTTGGATTCTCCCAATTGTTGTCCAAAAAGAGAAATCCATTTCATCTATTTTAGCCTTATTGGATCGGACGCCTTTTTCTACAATATCAGCACGTCATGCGGCTTTTACCCATGCATCCTCCATTCTCATTCGTTCAGTTGTTTCTTCTTTCATCAAAATTTTGATCATAGAATTCTCTTATTCCTGCTCTAATATCTTATACTCTGCCAAAGAGTGCTTTTGTTCAAGCATCGCACATCGGGTAACAAAATTTTGAATTATTGCATCCCTTTGCTCCATGACCGCCTGCCGTTCTTCAACTTGTTCTTCTAACTCATGAATACGATTTTGCAATTCTACATTTTGATCATAAAGTTCTTCTAATATATTCTCCTCAGGTTCCTCTTCTTCCTCACTCTCAGTTGCTACCTCTACAACTAGCTCGAGTGCAACTATTAATTCTTCACTCATCACATGGATATCTGTGACACCCCCAAATCCTGGTACTTCATTTCCTCAAGATTTGGTGTTCACTTAATCAAAACATTCATTTCTAACTACCCAATCATAATAAAATTGAATAATAAAAACCTGCACATACAGGATTAAACTTAAATAAATATATCCCAGGTTATCTAACCTTTAGTTGCAAACATTCAAATGTGGAAATTAAATAAACTTCATTACAATCTTTAAACCAAAGTCTGAAAATAAAGCTATCAAAACTATTACAAGTCTTCAGTATTTGGTCATCTTTCCTTTTCCCTTACTGGTGCTAGGTACGTCACCCTTTTCAGCTTTAGCTATAAGAAATTTTACAGGCAAGAGTGAGCAAACAAGGCCCACTTGGAATAACAATAAGTAATTCTTTAAACTTTTACATCAATTGCCAATACTAGGCTCAATAGAACTGAACAATGTGTTCTATTAACTTTCTGAAAATTATAACGTTCACTGAGGGTCTAATGACCATGAATCATGTCCACAGTTATAAGTAATCTTGCAACTTTAACTTTAATGATCATAAGACTATAAGGACTCCACGTACTTAGGGTGATCAACCCTTTGTACAATGTATTGTGCACAAGCATTTCAACGCTAAGTGTAAACCTCTAATAAAAGAGTTGCTCATCTCAGTATTTAGAATACAAGTCCGCACCAAAGTAAGTTTGGTTTGGATACATTGCATGGTAATTTAGAATTAAATTGGTCATCAACTAAGGATTAGTTGAATACAAAAGAACTAACAGTATGCTATGGAATAATCATAACTGAATCGATATTTGTAAATTAATATCATGCTTTAGGAATAATCTAATAGCATAAACATTGAATAATCATAACATAATTTGCTTTGAATAATATTAAGTCAAAGTTATTGATAATTGGATACCAAGCATGCATAATGAATAGTAACTTGAACGATAAAGTTGTTCAACACTAGAATATTAAAATAAAGTGATTGCATGCTAAATAACAAATTACATATTAAAGAAACTTGCTCAATACTAAATATACGATTTAGAATACTTGCATCCCTATGAACAATTAGATATAAGAGCTTTTTCAATAATAAACCATCTAGCTCTACGAAAGTGTAGAGTTAGTCACTTGTATAATTGAATTTGAATTAAAAACAATAATGTACTCAACGAAATTGAACTTGCACAATGAAGTTTTAGAGTTAAAAAACTTTCTCAAAAGAGTTTAAATATTCGCATAATTATAGAAGTAGAGTTAGAGAACTTTCCTTTAGCACAAGCTAACCCTTACCACTTGAATCTCAATACCCTATATATATGTCATCATGACATAATTAGTCATTACTAACCTTTATATTTATATAAACAAATATATACATCATGTAGGTTAAATTATCAATTCACATAATCAAACTATGTTAATACTAGTTAACCCTTGATAACATGCTCATTCATATTTTAATACTACTGAAATCATCATTTGACATTCCTATTATTAACATATAACATTTATTTTCAAACTTTGGACAATAAACTAAAAGCAAATGAACATTCTACTAACTTCATCATTGCTGACGCATACGATTTACATTGTGGTTGGCCAGAATACTTGAATCACAGCCAACAACAATTGGCGCTGTGGCATGGCGTCGGCTGGCTTGACTGAAACTTGTCTTCTTTGGGCCGTATTGCGGCCAAACGTAATTCAATTGACCAAGCTCAAGCAACAACATGAACAAAAAGCCAAATTAGCCTACAAACTCTAATCTAACAAACTAATTACATGTAATATATACAAAGACTTCACGTAAACATATTGCAAAGGCTTCTAGCATGATTCTACCCATACAATAACATAAACATCAAATTTACAACACCCAATTTCATTATTTTTTGATAAAACTCCATTTTTAAAATTTTTTATGAAAATCAACACTGTCATTTTGTTTTTCAATCAAAATAGTAAATTCAAAATACCATAGTTGTGATTATACATACTCTATCAAATTCAATAGTCAATTTATCAATTTAACAACTAATTAAACCTTAATTTTTTTACTTTAAATTAATCCATATTCATATATATTTTCATATGAACTCACTGTGATATATTTTTCTTCACAATTTATATACATACATAAAGTAATTGATTATAATCATACATAACCTATGAAAAATAGTTTTACAACAACAATAATCATCTAAAGCTATATACACAAGAAATTCATCATCCATAATTATTTACAGAGAACTTTTTGGAGAAGAAAACTAAACTTTAAAAATAAAACACAAGGATTAATATCCTACCTTTGATTAAGAAGATGATACTCTAGAGTTAGAAGAAAATGGTGGCTAGCTATGATTACAATCTTCTTTTCCCCAATTCTTTTCTCAATTTCTCTAGACTTCTCTCAAATTTTTCTTTGTATTCTTCTTCTTCTTCTCTTTTCTTCAACTGAGCCTTCTTCCTAACTCTAGTCTAACTAACGTATAAAACTATAACGTATATAACAATAATATATATTAATTATATAATATAAATATAGATATAACTTATGTGGGTTATATAATTTTGAAAATCAAAAGCCATATGACATTTGGCTAATATAATAAAAATAACCCATTAACTTATATACCTTGTTTGGTAAAGCTAATAAAAAATAAATCAATTAATCCTTATACCTTGTTTGATAAAAAACACTATTAATAGATTAAAGACTTAATATGCATTAATACTTGTTTGGCCAAAACAAAATTAAACTCCTTTAATTTACTTTAATAACTCTTTTATAGCAAGGTTATTTGACACACTTTTACTAAATTAAATAATTAATTTAATCAATTCAAATACTAATCTATTAAATTAATTTAACACATAAATCATTCCCACATAATTATAATTTTCTTTATAATTATAAATTTATTTAACTAACTAACACCTTATTTTAATTACAAATTCTAATTAAAATATTATGATTCATTTAATCATTATTAGCTCTCTAACTTAATTATTAAATTAAATTAGTATATAATCTCATAACAATTAATTTTCTTAGCTCCTTAATTATTTATTCAACAAATAATTAACTAAACCACATCAACTCAAATTGAACAATTATTTATTCAATAATAAACATATCCATTAAATACTTATATAAATCAATGAATATCTAATATTATAATTTAAAATTCTAGAATGTTACATCATTCCCTCCTTACAAGGATTCTGTCCTCAGAATCACAACTCAAATAATACATTTGTTACATTCTTCCCTACTTACAAAGATTCTGTCCCCAGAATCAAAGACACAGATTAAACAAATAACTCAGGCTAATCATTCATCATTTTATCCTCGAGTTCCCACGTAGCTTCTTCAGCGTTGTGGTTCCTCCAAATCACCTTCACCGAAGGTATAACCTTATTCCTGAGCACCTGTTCTTTCCTGTCAACTATCTGGATAGGAATCTCTACATAGGACAAGCCTTTATCAAACTGTAATGGTTCGTACTCGATCATGTGCTTGTAATCGGGTTTATACGACCGTAACACTGAAATGTGAAAAATATTGTGAATGTTTTCCAATTCTGGAGGTAGAGCTACCTCGTAAGCCATTTCTCCCACTTTTCGAAACACTTCAAAGGGTCCAATAAACCTCGGGCTTAGCTTTCCCTTTTTACCGAAATGAATTTTCCCCTTCCAAGGAGAAACTTTTAGGAATACATAACTTCCTACGTCAAATGCACGATCTTGCCTGTGTTGATCAGCATAATTCTTCTGTCGGTCTTAAGCTGCTACCAATCTTGTCTTGATGAGTTTAACAACGTCGGCGGTTTGTTGCACTAGTTCAGGTCCTAGCAGTTGACGTTCACCGACTTCATCCCAGCACAGTGGAGTTCTACACTTTCTGTCGTACAATGCCTCGTAAGGTGGCATGCCAATGCTTGCGTGGTAGCTTGTTGTTGTAAGCAAATTCCACCAACTGTGAAATGTTCTTTGACTTCCTTTAAAGTACATGATGCATGTTCTCAACATATCTTTCAATGTCTGTATTGTTCATTCGCTTTGGCCATCTATTTGCGGATGATAAGCCGTACTCATTCGCAACTGTGTTCCCATACATTCTTGTAGTCTCTTCCAAAAATTAGACGTGAATCGCGGATCTCTATCGGACACAATTGATACTGGTACTCCGTGCCTCGAAACGATCTCTTTAATGTACAATCTTGCCAACTGATCAAGATTGAATCTATTCTTTATTGGTAGAAAGTGCGCTGATTTCGTCAGCCTGTCCACTATCACCCAAATCGCATCGCATCCTCTCTGAGTAGTTGGAAGACCCACCACAAAATCCATCGTGACGTGTTCCCACTTCCATTCTGGTATTTCCAACGGTTGAAGTAATCCGCTGGGTCATTGATGTTCAGCTTTTACTCTTTGACATGTCAAGCATTTCGCTACTCATTCTGCAACATCCCTTTTCATATTTGGCCACCAAAATGTAAGTATGCAAATCTTGATACATTTTCGTGCTTCCTAGATGAATTGAATATCTTGAGCTATGAGCTTCAGTCAAAATTTCTTCTTTCAGCTCTGGTGTTGCTGGAACCCAGATTCTTCCCTCAAACCGTAGTAGTCCTTCGGTATCGATCTTATATTTTACATCACTACCCTCAATCAGATTCTCTTTGATTTTCTCACACTCTTCTTCTTGTAGTTGAGCATCCTTCACTTTGTCCACTAAAGTTGGACCAGCTTCTATCTAGAATAGTTGTTCGTCAGATTCTTTTGGAAATTTGATTTCCAACTCCAGTTTTGTCATTGCTAAAATGAGCTCATCCTGAGTTGTTATCAGCATCAACGTTTCCAGACCTTTCTCGCTTAAAGCATCTGCGTGACCACATTCGCTTTTGCGGGATGATAAAAGATCTCACAATCGTAATCTTTTATCAATTCCATCCATCTTCTTTGACGCATGTTCAAATCCTTTTGAGTGAAAATATACTTCAGACTTTTGTGGTCTGTGTAGATCTCACATTTCTCTCCATAAAGGTAGTGTCTCCATATCTTCAGAGAAAATACAACTGCAGCCAATTCCAAATCATGAGTCGGATACCCTTTCTCATAATTCTTCAGTTGTCTTGATGCATACGCAATAACTTTGCTGTTCTGCATAAGAACACAACCCAACCCTTTGTGTGAGGCATCATTATACACCACAAAATTTCCAGTATTATCTGGTAATGTTAACACAGGTGCCACTCTTAGCTTCTTCTTCAAATCTTGGAAACTCTCTTCACATTTCTCCGTCCAAATGAATTTTACAACTTTCCTTGTCAAATTTGTTAGCGGAGTGGCTATCTTAAAAAAATCTTGAATAAATATTCTATAATAACCGGCCAGTCCCAAGAAACTCCTCACTTCTGACGGCATTCTTGGTTGTTCCCAATTGATCACAACTTCCACTTTTGATGGATCCACTGAAATCCCATCTTTGTCAATCACATGACCCAAAAATTGTACACGGTCGAGCCAAAATTCGCACTTAGAGAATTTTGCATACAACTTTTCCTTTCTTAGTGTTTCCAATGTCAAACGTAAGTGTTCAACGTGTTCTTCTTGAGTTTTGGAATACACTAGAATGTCATCGATGAATACCACTATAAACTTGTCTAAGAATGGTTTAAATACCCTATTCATCAAATCCATGAATGCAGCAGGGGCATTAGTTAAACCAAAAGACATCACTAGAAACTCGTAATGTCCGTACCGAGTTCTGAATGTCATTCTAGGTATATCCTCCTTTCTTACCTTCAATTGGTGATACCCACTTCTCAAATTAATTTTTGAGAAATATTTAGCACCCTTCAACTGATCAAACAAGTCATCTATTCTAGGCAATGGATACCTGTTCTTAATAGTGACCTTGTTTAACTCCCTATAATTAATTCAAAGACGCATTGATCTGTCCTTCTTCTTCACGAATAAAACCGGCGCTCCCCGCGGCGATACGCTTGGTTGAATATATTTCTTGTCCAGCAGCTCTTGCAACTGTACCATCAGTTCCTTCATTTCTACCGGAGCCATTCTGCACGGGGCCTTCGATATTGGTGCTATTCTCGGTGCCAAGTTGATCACGAACTCTATTTCTCTTTCAGGCGGAAGTCCTGGCAAATCCTTTGGAAACACATCTTCAAATTCCCTCACCACTGGTATCTCTTCAAATTTCACACCCTTCTTCTGAGTATCAACTATGTAAACTAAATAGCCCACACAGCCTTGACTCAACAATTTCTTGGCGTGCATAGTCGTCAGACATTTCATTTGTCTAGGCGACTTGCTACCATAAAATACTACCTTTTACGGAGTCATAAGGTTTACACACTTCTTGTGACAATCAATTACCGCTCCATATTTGAGCAATGATCCATTCCTAAAATAACATCAAACTCCCCAAGTCCATTCCAAGTGGGCCTTGTTTGCTCACTCTTGCCTGTAAAATTTCTTACAGCTAGGGAGAGAGGATTCCATTAGATTAGATTATAGTAGATTAGATTAGATCAAAACCCTAGTTCTTGTTAGATTTGAAGATCAAAGCAACTTGGAGACCGTTGAAGATTCAAAGTAGGAGCAAGGAGAGAGCGTCAAATATACAGACAATAGATTCTATCTTCTCATCTTCTTCTATCTTTGTCTTTTATTGTTAATTCAAGTGTGGATTCTTAGTTTTAATTCAATAATCATGAACTAATTCTTTGTTTGAGATTACAATGGATCTTATTGTGTAGTTTATTTTAATATGTTTCGCCATCAATTATTATGTTCTATTATAATTATTGTCTATTGTGATTTGGAATTAATTGCTTAATTGTCTAGCTAACAATTACCGTGAGAATCTATATGCACTCGAGAGATGAAGTATACATTTAGATTTGATCATGATATCATGTGTTTGTGATTTCTACATAGATGGAATTCATGATTCGTGTTTAGGATAGAGATATGCCTTTACGCCATATGTAATCTTATTGAGAACTTGTGCTTTAAATCCTTTTTTAATTGTAATTCACATAGAGATATAGTGGATTAGTTAATTAGGGTGTCTTGCTTAATTCTATCATCTGTGAATTTAAGTGAGTATGGGTATTATGCATCGAGAAGTGGTTTTATCTGCTTTAGTGTTCTTGATTAACATTTCAGGATAGAAAATAATTGATGAGAAGTGGGTTAACTTAAATGAAGCAATAACTGAAGTTGTGATCTTAAATCTCCGTAATCTTAATTTAACTAGTGGTAATTAGAATTAGTTTACTTATAAATTGAAATTCATTCGTTTAAATAAGATTGAGTTGGTTACGGGTTAGTACTTGGTGATTTTTATTAAACAATTCCTCGTGGGAATGGTACTCTACCTTCACTTTATTACTTGTTGACAACGTATACGTGCGTGTTGTGCGTAATTAGATTTTACCAAAAATTATACGTGTGGTTTATGACACACTTAAGATAGATTGGCACTTTTCGATGCCATGGGTATTATGTTTCCCACGAGATAGCCATGTCATACTTCTTCTAGTTGGCGGAGTGTACAGAAGCAGCTTCTTGGTCAGATTTCTTGTCAGGGATCGAGGACCCAATTGATATGTTGTCGTGTTTAGGGCTTAGCTCTCCTTACAGCTTTATCACTCATGCAGCTGGCATGGACTATCTTCCCCTGGCCGGTTTGAGGGGTGTGACCACATATCATCCATCGACTATTATGGCACGTTTGACCGGGCCAGGATGTTCATCCCTTTGACTGGGTAGTGGGTCAGCATTTGTCATCTCAGTTTCTGTCAACAGAGGATTTATCTAGGATTTATGCATGTTGGACCCAGAGTGAGAGGGCTAACTTTTCGACTAGCCATCCACGTCATTCTCTAGAGTATTATGCATTCTTTGAATGAGAGATTACATCACCTAGGGTTGTATCCTCAAAGTCGGGTATTGATTCTGATAGTGGGGAGCCTATGGATTACCCTTATTCTCCATTTGAGGATGAGCTATTTACTGGTTTGTCAGTAGCTCTGGTTGATTCCCCTAGTATTCCTGCTACTATGACTCCATATTCTGTAGAGTATTTAGAGCAGAGTTTACATCTGATGACGTTTGAGAGGGATCAAGCTAGGGCCTTGATGTTGTGACTCTTTTCGATATAGATGTCGCTCGGTTGAGAGAGATGGTGCTCTATCTCACGAGGATACCATTGTTGTTGGCGGGATGAATCTCGATCATCTAGGGATGCATCTATTGTTGAGCGTGCTGATGCTCTAGCTACACGTGATGCTGCCACTATAAATAGTACTACATTGAGATCTTATATTGCTTACATTATTGCAGGGATGAGTGCTTCCATTGATGAGCACGTTAGCAACATGAAGACGGCTGTAGATCTCCTGGCTCTTGTGGATACCCTAGGGCAGGAGCTCATAGATTTACCTCCATCTATTGAGAGGGATGCCATGTTAGACTTGATGGCTCGCTTATCCATTGGTTTTTAGATTAGCTTTTTTTTTCTTGCATAGACTAGGTTAGGCATTTTTGTCATATACAGGATACATCGTATATATCAAACAGTTTTATATGGCAAAGAAATATATTTTGATCCACTTCCCTTTTAGATAAGCCTTGTTACTTGCTTTGATAGTTGTCTGTTCTCCAGGGCTTGTGAGCTTGATGTATTCTGAACTCCTTTTTGATTGATGGACATTGAGATGTCTTAGGATCTTTCAGAATGGATCTTTGATCTTTGTGTTCCCCTGCCCTTTGGTGTCTTGGGACTTATTTTTTAAAGTGGTTATGGAGAGGATTTTGGCTTTCCTCTCTTAGGTTGACCGCACCACAGATGGTCACCGATACTCCCTTGTATAGACGAGACCAGGTAGTTCCATCTCTTATGGATTGGTGTTTCTCTTTGAGGATTCAACCGTAGCTTAGATGGTCGCCGGTTGTTTTTCTCCCATTTGTGTGGGGAGACCAGGTAGTTACATCCATGTGGTCTAAGCCGATGAGGTGTGGTTTAACCGCCCCACAGATGGTCGCCGATGTATTCCCGTGTATTGGGGAGATCAGATAGTTCCATCTTGTAAGACCCCAACTTTTATGAATAAAGATGAATTTTCTATAAATATCATTTTTGAATATTATGGAATGAATTTTATATAATGTTATAGTTGTGGGTAATATCTATAAATTTTGCAAAGTACGCAAGTTGTTATATAATATTTGATTGGTCGGGAAATATTCATTTTAACAGGGAATATTCGTACAATGGCACAATCATTGGTGGACCCCTAGCGGAATTATTGCCGGATTGAGAAAGCGACAAAAATACATTATGAAAATAACGGAAGTTTTATCATTAATTGTTGAAGCGGTAGGTGTTAAAAGTACTGATGTCTGGCGTGGTTAAAGATAGCACACGATATTGATTAGTGATGCTTACGTGAGAAGTCACTCGGTTTTGTTCAATTATTATTATGATAATTCTTTGCATAGTATCTCACGTTATTTGATTCAATTATTGTCAATATTTTATAATCAATAATTGAGATGACAAAGTTATTAATATTATTATTTGAAATATTAACGATGTCTAGAAGTTACATCAAGGAGAAGTTTAGTCACCTAATTGCGCATGATGGGGAGAAATCCTTATTGGAAAGCCCCACTTTCCGGGAATGACACAGTCGATTAATATGGTGAATTATAATAATGATGATGAGTTTTATTTTATTGGTATTATTAATGTAATAAAATGAAAAGCTTTTTTATATAAAAGCATGAATACTTTTATAAAGTTATTCGTTTTATTAGACTAATAGTAAAATCTTTTTATA
Organism: Panax quinquefolius; assembly: GCA_020205615.1. Taxonomy (NCBI): domain Eukaryota; kingdom Viridiplantae; phylum Streptophyta; class Magnoliopsida; order Apiales; family Araliaceae; genus Panax; species Panax quinquefolius. The sequence goes on along the minus strand of CM035167.1, from coordinate 100,612,906 downwards.
TAAAAGCGAATACTTTTATAAAGTTATACATTTTATTAGACAATAATTAGAATATATTATATTTTATTATGCATAGTGTTTGCATAGTGCCTGCATAGTATAATCTTTTTATATAAAACAGAATACTTTTATAAAGTTATTCGTTTTATTAGATTATAAATATAATATATTTTATTTTATTGTAAACCAATCTGGACCGTCCGTTTAAAGTAAATCAATCTGGACCGTTCATGAATTAGTTACTATGCAGTTCATTCTTCTATAAATAGAAGCTCATTCCTTCATTATTTCTTACGAATTCACTGAAACTCTAGAGAGAGAAACTATAGAGAGAGTTCTTCTTCTATAATCTTGAGCGTATTTCTTTAGAGTTTAAGAATATCCTGTCGGTGCGTTTACGCATGACCTGGTTCCATTATTTATTATTTTGTTGGAATAACCTGTCTGTGCGGTCTATCACATGCCTTGTGATTTCTTTTGTTATTCCATTCTTTATTATACTCAGTTGGTTAAAGTTTTGACTTCTATAATCCATGAAATTAGTGGAATATCCTTGATATTTGCGCTTCATCCAGTATCTTTTCATGGAAATATTCTTCTGAGCATTCTTGAGTGCTACTCTACAAAGAAGTATCATGTTGAAAATTTGGACATTATTAGTTCCTGGATAAATTAATTCTTGAACTTGTTTTTATTGAATTCTTATATCATTGTCATCATCCTCATGTTTATATTATATTGAAAGTCAAATGTGGCCTGTAGTGTATAGATGGACTTGGTATGATTATGACCATGGATTATTCGGTGTAATCATGATCGTAATGTTACAAATGATGTAGAAAAAGTCCCCATTTACCCGTAGTGCATTGATGGACAGTTGTTGGCATGATCATGACCATTGATGAATACACGAATATCCTTGGCTATGGTGCATGGATAATTTGTGGTTGTGATACTAATGAATATCATTGGCCGTAGTGCAGGGATGATGTGGATTATTTATTAAGCTGAGTCTCAGCGATAAATTCATGAAAAACCTTTTAAATCATATAAGATAGTAGATTTTATTCTCTACTTGACTCTTCTAATGGATTGCTTGTTCCGCTGCAGTTAAACTTGATGTTTGTTATATTTTATCAGTTTAACATTGTTGAAGGCTAATGATAATTTATTCTGCATTATCGTAGTCATAATATTTCTTACTGAGCCAGTTGAGCATACCCTTTTGCTTTCATTGTTCTCTTCAGGAAATGAGAACGTAGCAGGGACTAGTCGGGGAACAGAGTGATGGTCCAGATAATAGCATTATTAGTCCTCACTATTCTATGAAATAGTGTGATAATAAATGTAATGAGGACCCCATTGAGTTTGTATATTGTCTAGATGACAATATTTGTATTAAAACTCACAGCATATGTTTAGTCGTATTTTACACGACTGTTGTATAATTAAGTTGTATTTGAATTTTGTACCATGTATTTGGCGACTCAGAATAGGTGATGTATACCAATTTTGGGGGCGTCACACATCTCTTATGATTTGGTTTGAAAGTTTAAAAGATGACCCCAGTACTGTTGACAGGGTTTTGTGTTTTTGGTAGGGGTGAGACCGCACCGTGAATGGATGCCTACGTACTCCCATTCATGTGGGGGAGATCAGATCTGTGTAGTTCCAAGCTAGCGTGAAAAGGTTGAAAGTTGTATGTGGTAAAGAGTGGAGTGATTTTTTTTTTAAAGGTTAGATTAGACCATAAAAATGGCTGCCTACGTACTCCCGTGTATTGGGGAGATCAGGTCTACGTAGTTCATCCCTGATGGGACAAACTGATGTGATGAAAGGTTTTGAAAACTTGAATTGACTAATGGATCTGATGATCTGAACCAGGATGCTAGTTTGCAGGTAACTTCAGACATAGTACCATTTCACGGTGTCCGAGTTGATGAGTTGGAGAAATTCCTTGCCATGCATCTCTTGTAATCTAAGAGCTCCTCCTATCAATACATCCTTGACAACAAACGGGCCTTCCAATTTTAGATTGATCTTGGTTGTCAAGGACCTTCTTCAAGACCAAGTTATTTTCTTTGAACTGTCATAGCCGGACTTTCTTGTTGTAGGATCTAGCGATCCTCTGTTGATATAATTGACCATGGAAGATGGTTGTGACCCACCTTTAATCTATTAGAGACAATTGGTGGTACCGATCTTATAACCATTGGTTTTCATCCAGCTGAGCATCTATCAACACTCTCAGGGATTCCATTTCCACCTCTATGGGGAGCACTGCTTCAATGTCATAGGTTAATGAATAGGGGGTTGCCCTAGTGGAAGTGTGCATTGACGTTTTGTAGGCTAATAGAGTTAGAGGCAACAAGTCAGGCCATCCTTTATGATTAGTGGACATCTTTTGCATGATCTTTTTGATATTCTTATTAGCCACTTCAACAGTACCATTCATCTTTGGACGATAGATGGCGGAGTTAAGATGCTTAATGTGGAATTTATTGCATAATTCCTCCATCATTTGCTTATTGAGGTTTTTGCATTGTCTGATACAATCACCTCTAGTTGTCCGTATCGACAAATGACATTGTTTTTGATGAAACCAATGATCACCTCTTTAGTAACCTTGGGGGGAAGAGGCTGTTTTTACTCACTTAGTGAAGTAGACGATCATAGTAAAGATAAACTGATGACCATTGCTGGCTTTGGGCTCGATTGGCTCGAGCACGTCCATTCCCCACATTGAGAAAGGCCAGGGCGAACTCATATTTTAAAGCTCCCTTGGAGGGGCGTGGATAGTCAGCTTTGAGAGAGAGCAGTAATGCCTTATTCTTAAATCTTCTTGATATGTAGAGGGTCGTTCATGTGTGGGCCGCATACTCCACCATGGATTTCATCCATGAGTCTCCGAGCTTGGTTTTTGTCTATGCATCTTAGAAGGCATAGTCCTGCATCTCTTTTTTAGAGTGTGTCTCCGCTCAAATAGAATTTCATTGTCATTCGATGGATCCGCTTTTCTTTCGACTTGACTTGCCAGTGAGCATAGATCCATCTGGCATATACTACTTGATAGACTGATACCAAGGGTGTTGGATGGGAGGCAGCTCATCCGATACTTCTCCGATGTAATTTCCGTAGGCTAGATCCTTTTAGCGGGAAAATGTGATATTTTGAATGATTCCCCTTTCATGTATATTGATCAAGGAGGCTAAAGTTGTTTATGCATCAGCAAAGTCATTCTTGTTCCGAGGAATATGGAGGAAGAATATTTCTTTAAACTCCGAAGCCATCTGGATAACTTGTCGATGGTAAGGCAGCAAATGTAATTCTTTGGTGTGATAGACCCCAGTAGTTTATCTAATTACCAGTTTAAAATCTCCAAAGACAGTCAACTGTTTGACACCCATGGATTGGTCTAGCTTCAACCCCATTATACAGTTTTCATACTCAGCTGTGTTGTTGGTGTTGACAAACTATAATTTGATGGCAACAGGATATTATTCTCCCAAAATGGATACTAGAAGCGCTCTAGCTCCGGCACCTTCCATGTTTATGACTCCATCAAAATACATCTTCCATGATTAGGGTGTATTGTCACGATGGTGTTGCTAAATTGTCGATACCCCTTCATCGAGGAAATATGTTTCCAAGGGTTTGAAATCCCCAGATGATAGTGCGGCGACGGTTGATCCTCAATTCCTTGACCTTTGATAAACTTTTAAGTCACGTAGATAGTGTCAAATTGTGTAAGATCAAGCTGCTATTTGGACGATCACAAAAATTTAACATAGGTTTGCTAAAAATGTATTTGAGAGGATCCATGTGGGATATGAGATGGGCTGTGTGACCATATAGATAATGTTGCAATCTAATTGCAGCCAATGCTAATGCACAGCAGGTCTTCTAAATCAAGGCATACTTGTGCTCACTAATCTTTGAATCTTTTGTTGAGGTAATAGATAGCTCTTTCTTGGCCTCTATCATTTTTTTGTCCCAGCATGCAGCCCATGGCATTATCATTCATTGACAGGTACATAAACAGGGGAACACCATCCCTGGAGGTACCAAGACAGGAGCTTTGACTAGTTGTTCTTTGATTGAAAGGAAGGCTTTTTGACACTCTTCGTTCCATTTCTTGGAGGAGTTCTTCCTTAACAACTTGAAGATAGGTTCATAGGTTGATATGAGTTGGGAGATGAATCGGCTGATGAAGTTGAATCTTCCCAAAAATCCCCATATTTCACTCTCTGTCTGGGGCACGGGTATCTTAGTAATTGCTTGAATTTTGACAAGATCCAGCTCAATGCCTTTGTGGCTCACTAGAAATCCCAGCAACTTGCCTGACTTGATGCCAAAGGCGCACTTGGCCGGATTTAGCTTCAAGTTGTACATGCGCAACCGGTTGAAGAGCTTTTTGAGATGGTTTATGTGGTCTTCTTCCCTTCGAGACTTGACAATGGTGTCATCCACATATGCTTTTATCTCTTTGTGCATTAGATCATGGAAAAAAGCCATCATGGCTCGCTGATAGGTAGCTCCGGCAATGATGAGGCCGTATAACAACCGTCTGTAACAAAAGGTTCCCCAAGGAGTGATGAATGTTGTCCTCTCACGATCCTCTTCATCAACCATGATTTGGTGATACCCAACAAAGCAGTCAACAAAGGAGTACATGTCAAACTGAGTTGTATTGTGAATGAGTATATGGATGAATGGCGCGAGAAAGTTATCTTTGAGACAAGCTTTGTTCAGATCCCTGTAATCCACACATACTTGTACCTTCCCTCCGGATTTAGGTATGGGGACTATGTTGGATATCCCCTCAGGGTATGTTGATACCATGATGATGTCGGCTTGAAATTATTTCATAATTTCTTCTTGGACTTTCAAACTCCATTCAGGTTTTAATCGCATGAGTTTCTGTTTGACTAGCTTAAATCCCTCTTTAATGGGAAGGCAATGAATAAAGATGTCAGTGGATAAACTGATCATGTCTTCATGAGACCACACATCTTAGAATTGGGTCAATAAATTAACCATGTCATTCATTTGGCTTGGGGTAAGGTCCATGCCAATCTAGATTTGTTTGGGGTTTTCTGAGGTTCTGAGGTTAAAAGAGGTGGTTTGATCAAGGTTTGGCTTGGGTTTGTCTTTGTCCCATTCTTTGATCTCCTCAGGCACCTTATAGTCCTCTTGTTCAATCTCCATCAAGTCAGAGTCCAACTTTACATCAAAGTTGCAGTCCTTGTGAAGAATTGGCATTCCATTAGCAAGTTTAGACAAATCTAACTTTAGAGTCCTAAAACAAAATGCTTTCACTTAATATATGAAACTGTTTGATTATACAGAGTGTTAGCATGGCATGACAAAATCAACTGCTAATACTATGCAACAAAAGTAAGTAGTTATTGCTATCTACAGGGCAGAGGGATTTTCTGCCCTTTTTACCCTTTTCGACAAATGTAAGGAATGTTGCTCCAATTGTCGAGGGTCTTGTCATGGTGGCCAGCTGTCATGATGGGGCAGTTATCGTCCTCCTCCTCTTGAATGATGACCATGATGTCTGGACAATCATTATATGGGATGTCCCTGTTCATACCCTCTATATGGATCAGGATGCGCATGTTTGACAAATGTCTCTTTATCTCTTGTTTACGCCTTTGATTCCTTTCCTTAATGTCTGGGTCTGGAATCAAGATTTCTTTCCCATTAACTGGTATCGTCTTAGGAAACAGCATACCCGCCATAGAGACAGGAGTTTTCCTTAGAGGCCGTACAGAATCTGCATTTTTAGGTTTAGGCAATAGAATTATAGATGAAGGAACTAGTGTATGATTGTACGGTTTCCTGTGACTGAACCTAGAGGAGTTGCCTAGTTTGGCCTTCCTTGTCTAGCTGGGAATTTTAATTGGGGATTGGATTCCTTGCTGATTATTTTCTAACCCTTGTCCTGGTTTGAAACCCAAGGATATCATTTCTTGACTGGTCGACATTACCTTGGCGTAAACTCTAGGTTTCAGAGCTGGAGCCCCGATGAGTTGATAGCGAGTTTTGCTCACCTCCAGGGCTTAGAAGCTGACAGGCTCAACTTCTTCACTGAAACTGATTAGAGGTATGTCACTTTGGACAAGATACTCTGGTTCTACATTGAAAGTAACCAGATTACTATTGATAATATACTTGAGTTATTGATGAAGAGTGGATGGGACGGCTCCCGCCATATGGATGCAAGGTCTTCCCAACAGTAAATTATATCATGTAGTGATTTTGAGCACTTGAAAGGATATGTAGAATGTATGTGGACCGATTTCCATTGGTAATTCAATCTCTATGATAGCATTTCACCGAGATCCATCACAGGCTTTAATGATTGTGTGGTTACTTTGGATTCAGTTGAGATTGATCTTCATCCTTTCTAATGTGGCATAAGGGCAGATGTTTAGGGATGATCCTCCATCTATTATCACTCCTATGACCACATATCCGGAAGACATCACTGCTATGTGCAGTGGTTTGCAATGACACGTCCCTTCGAGAGGTATGTCATCATCGGTGAAAGATATCACATTGTTGTTAAAGATGTGATCTACCAGATGATGAAACTTTTCTACATCCACTGCCTTTGGCAAGTGGGCTTCTTCTAATGTCTTCAGTAAGACCTTTCGATGATCTTCTAAAAAGAATACCAAGTCCATAATAGATATGTGTTGAGGTGCTTCTTCCAAGCTTCACACCACCTTGGCTTCATTGTGTCCCATCTTGCGGAGGAATTCTTCAATTTTCTCCTTGGGCAGTTTCCCCTTAGATCTGATAACTGGCTTCATCACTCGTTGAGGGAGATACAAAGGATTTTCTTTGGATACCGCTTGAGAGTGGTGTTTGATGTTGATCCTTCAACCTCTCCATAGTTCCATGGGACTTTCTTAAAGGTGATGATAGGATATTGTGGCACGAATGGCAATATGAGGGTCTTTGGTGCGACCACCTTCAAAGGGTTTTCATCTCTTTTGAGCTTTATGGGTTGAATGGTAAGGGGGTATTGCTTGACGGGTCTCCCTCAAATGATATAGCGGCTATGATTTCCTTTCATCTTTGTGATCCTTGAAGAAATGTGCTCCCACTCTCAAGTGATACGGTGTCATCATTTTCTATTTATAAGTCACTGCTGTCAATCATATTTTGTATAAGATGACGAAGTGCCCAGCATTCTTCAGTGTTGTGACCACGAGAATGGGAGTGGTATTGACAAACTCCAGTAACATCAAATCTTTTTTATGCGGGTTGTTGGAGGTACTTGATCTTTGTGATTTTTCCCTCATTGATCAGCATCTGCAAAATTTCTTCTATTGGTTGACCTAAATACGTGAACTCCCTTTTGGTGGCAAAGTCCCGATGGGCTTGGGTTCTTGTTTTTTCTCGAGCTTTTCCTCCAAGGTTTCACTCTCTTGGGTGAGTGGTGGAGTTTTGTGATAAACGAGAGGAGACTAGCATGCTCCTGACTGAACAACTATCGTGTGACTTGGTGTTGGTGTATCACAAGCTCTGCCAGTTGATTGACATGTTCGTTAAGAGACTTTTACTCCCGTTCCATCATAAACTAGAACTCTGAATAATCCCACTTGTCAAAATACCACCCATGTATTTGAGGTACTTGGAGCTCTCTCCCGCCTCTATTGATCATGTTAACATCCTATTCCTTGTGTTAGGGGAGAGGGTTATCTTGAATGTAAGACCCCGAATTTTATGAAATAAAAGTATTTAATCTTTCTTATAATTGTTATTCAGTAAATGGTTAAATTGATAAAAGTTTAAAGTTAAGGGTGATATATATAAAATTTTCAAAATACGTGAGTGGTTATAAAATACTCATTGTTGTTGGGGAAGATTCGTTTGGTGGTGGAATATTCTTCTTTCGTGGGAATATATTAAATGCAACGACCTTGACCATTTGTGGGCCCCATAATGAGAATAAGCTGTCGGATGAAGAAAATGACAAATTTGAGTTTTATAAATAACTAGGCGTAATCGTTACTCAATTAACACATTGTTGGAATACACGGTGGTTAAAATACAATAATACTGGCGTGGTTGCACAATAGCTGCGGTATTGCATAGTATTTTGAATTATTGATTCTTACGTAAGAACGCACTACTCAATAATTATTACGATAATTCTTTATTCAATATTTTATTTTATTGGTTCAATAATTGATGCGTTGATATTTTATATTATTGTTGTTTCAATAATTGTCCTTTACTTGTGATTTCCCATTATCGGATCAATAATTCATATTATTTGAATAATATTATTAGATAACATTATTGGCAATGTCTAGAAAGTTACATCAATGAGAGGTTTGGTCACCTAATTGTGTGCCGTAAGGAGAAATCTTTATTGGAAAGCCCCTCTTTCTTGGGAAGCTATGCTGGTTGTCATTTTTGTGATTCTGTAATATTATTTATGAATAATTAATTATTGATTTATATGATAAGGAAATATTTATTTGATGTGGATATAAATGATGGATTTATTTATGTGGTTATAAATGAAGGAATTAACGTTGAGGTGTTTTATCAGTATTTTGTCGGATTGGAGGTATTAAAAGATCTAATCGGTGTTCTTAAAGCTCTATTGTGTGAGTTATAATTTTAATATGACCGTTGGATCGTGGTGATTTTTGGATATGTTATACATATATAAGTTGAGTATATGTTCACAAATTTTGAACCACTAAAAATGAACGTATGATTTGTTATGAATTTTAAGAGGTGACTGGTTCAGAAATTGTTGAAGTATCCGAATTTATCATTTTGGTGGAAAATTCTAGAATTGGTGGGCCCCACTTTTGGTTGGTGAGAAATGTCTTTGGAATTTTTATTCAAATGTGGTGGGTGGGAATAGTAGCGAAGTAAAGCCATTGAAGTCTTGGTCAAGTCTGCTTCGGCGTGCTAATATTTTCCTATAAATAGAGGGCTAAGTTAGAATTGAAAATCACACCAGAAATAAGTTTTCTCTCTTTCTCTCTCTATATTATTGAGTGTATTTTGTGAGTATTTTGATACTTTGAGAGTTGTTATTAAAAGACAAGTTTCATTGACCTCATATCCGATATTCGATCGGAAATCTTTATTTCGTTTGAGGTAAGGGATATTATTTCTTCTTAAATGATATTATTTTCTTCAATATCATTATGCCAAAATATTGGTTTGAACTTTTATCAAATTTGGAACTTTTTTGTGTGGGGTTACTATTCACGATATCTGGCACTATTCACGAATACGGTATTATTCACACAGTATTGTTCACGAAGTATGATTTTTCTTGTGGAATTTCTACCTTTTTTGTGTGGGGTTATTATCCACGTATCTGACTATTTATTCACGCTTGTCTGACTATTCATAGAAAAATGAAATTTTCTCATTTTTTGTCCAAGATATCAATTATGGTTACTATCTTTGATTGTATCCATGTTTTGATCTTATTTTTGAATTCGCTTCAAAATTGGTTATTATGGAGTATTATTGAACTTGAATAAAGCGTATGTCTGAATCCACGATATTTGTTCTTTTATCTCACTGGATTCGTTTTGTTTAATATATTTTTCATCATCCTCGGTCCTAAATGATGATATTACTGAATATCTTTGGCCTGTAGTGCAAAGTGAATGATTAACTGATGAATATCTTTGGCCTATAGCGCAAAGATGAATGATTACCTAATGAATATCTTTGGCCCGTAGTGCAAAGATGAACAGGTGTTGAGATGAACATGACCAACTGGTGATACAAATGAATATCTTTGGCCTGTAGTGCAAAGATAAATATTTGATTAAAGATGTATATTGATTGATGTTCTGAGGATAAAATATTGATGATGGACTTTTAAATCTTAGAAGATTGTAGAATTCTTTCTCTCTTGACTCTTACAATGGATTCAAGCATTTCCACCGCATTTGTTGATCTAAAACTTGTTATCTATTATATTTTATCGATTTTTTCCATGTTGAAGACTAATGATAATTTGTTGTATATTATCTTAGTCATAATATTCTTTACTGGGCTAGTTGAGCTCACCATTTTCCTTTTTGTTCCATTGTTCTTCTCAGGAGGAGAGAATTTAGCAGGAACTAGCCGGGGTATTGAGTGATGATTCAAGATAATTGTTTTAGTAGTCCTCACTATTTTGTAAAATAGTGTATCAATAATTGTAATGAGGACTTATTTGAGTGTGGATATTGTCTAGAAGATAATATTTGTATTTAAACTCACAGTATATGTGTTTTCGTATTTTGCACGACAATTGTATTACTGAAGTTGTATTTGTTCTATACCATGTATTGCTTATTTCGTAATGGGTGATGTATACCTATTTTGGGCGTCACCTTTATTTATGCAAGGTAAATTAGATATGGAATCCAAACCCTAATTTTGGATTTGGAATAAGGAATGATAATAATAATATAATATTTGTGACGCCCCCAAAATTAGGTATACATCACCCATCTTGGGTAGTCAGATACATGGTACAGAATTTAAATACAACTTACTAATATAACTGTCGTGTACAATATGACATAAACTGCGAGTTTGAATACAAATATTATCTACTAGATATTATACAAACTCAAAAGGAGTCCTCATTACAATTATTATCACACTATTTCACAGAATAGTGAGGACTACTAATCTATCCTCCGGACCATTACTCCGTTCCCCGACTTCGTCCAAACTATGTTCTCATTTTCAAGAGAATAGTGAAAGAAAGGGTGAGCTCAACTAGCCCAAGAAGAAATATTATGACTAAGATAATGCATAATAAATTATCATTAGCCTTCAACGATGTTAAACCGATAAAATATAATAAACATCAAGTTTAACTACGGTGAACGTGAATCCATTAAAAGAGTCGAGTAGAAAATAAAATCTACTATCTTTTATGATTTTAAAAGGTTTTCATCATCTTGTTATAATTGAGACTCGACTTTAATAAATAATCCACATCATCGAATCACCTTACACTTTCACTGCCGAGGATATTCTTTAGTATCACGACCACAATTATTCATGCACTACGGGCCAAGAATAGTTGTGTATTCATTAATGGTCATGATCATGCCAACAAGCGTCCATCAATACACTACTACTTGACCGAGGATTTTTACCACATCATTTGTAATATTGCGGTCATGATTACACCGAATAGTCTCTGGTCATAATCATACCAAGTCCATCTATACACTACAGGCCACAGATGACTTTAAAAAAAATATAAACATGAGGGTGATGACAATGATATAAGAATTCAATAAAACAAGTTCAAGAATTATTTTATCCAGAATTATTAACGTCCAAATTGTCAACATGATCTTTGTTTTGTAGAGTAAAATTCAAGAATGATCGGAAGAATATTTCCATGAAAAGATCTTTGGATGAAACGCAAATATCGAGGATATTCTACTAATTTCATGGAGTATAGAAGTCAAAGTTTTAACCAATTTGGGTATAATAAAGAATGGAATAACAAAAGAAATCACCATGCATGCATGCGGTGCCCTTGTAGACGAGGTTATTCAACGAGAATAATAATAACGGAACGGTCGGTGAAATTCACACCCAAGCGGGATGTTCCAATAGAATAATAAAGATGGAACCGGATCCGGTGTAAAACACACGGATAGGATATTCAATGAGAATGATAATAAAGAGCGGAACCCGGTCGGTGTAAAAAACACATGGCCAGGATATTCCAACAGAATGATATAGATGGAACCAGGTCCGGTGTAAAACACACAGAAAGGATGTTCCAACAGAATAATAAAGACGGAACTAGGTCCGGTGTAAAACACACAGACAGGATGTTCCAACAGAATAATAATAAAGATGGAACCGGTCAAGGTGTAAAACACATGCATGGGATGTTCCAGCGAGAATAATAGAAGAATGTCACCAAGTATAGGGTAAACCATGTATACAGGTTATTCCAACAGAATAATAAGCAATGGAATAACAACAGTTCTCTTCATGAATAAGAAAGAATAACACCCCTTACGAGTACAACAAATAATATTCCCTACCTTAGAAGAACTGAATATTGGCAAAGTCAAGTAGCGAGAATACTTTTCTTCTTTCTCTCTATAGTTTCTCTCTCTAGAGTTTAAAATTGAATTCGTAAGAAAATAATGAAGGAATGAGCTTCTATTTATAGGAAAATAGAATGCATAGTAATTAATTCATGAAGCGATCCAGATGATTTACTTTAATCGACGGTCCATATTTAAAGCAAAATCTTTTAAATAAAATATAATATATTCTATTTATATAAAAACTTTTTACTATGCAAACACTATGCAACACTATGCAAAAAAACACTATGCAACACTATGCATAATAAAATATAATATATTTTATTTATAGAATAACTTTAATAAAGTATTCTATTTTATATAAAAGATGTTTCTATTTTATTACGTTAATAATCTGAATAAAATAAAAGCGTCATTATCATTTATAATAATTCATATTATTAATCGATAATAATGGAATCAAAGCCGAGTGACTTCTCACATAAGCATCGATAATCAATACTTGTGTGCTCTTATTCAACCACACGACATTCGTATTACTTTTACTAAGAGTAGTTCAACGAGTATCAGCGGTAAAACTTGGTAGTTATTTCAATAAAATATTTTTGTCGTTTTCTCAATCCGCAATAATTACATTTATGGGGTCCACCAATGATTGAGCCATTATACGAATATTCCTGCTAAACCGAATAATATTCCCGACCAATCGAATAATATAACCACTTGCATACTTTGCAAAATTTATAAATATTACCCACAACTATAACATTATATCAAATTTATTCCATAATATTCAAAAATAATATTTATAGAAAATTCATCTTTATTTATAAAAGTTGGGGTCTTACAACCTCCCTTCTTATGAAATTTCACCCTCGAAATTAGAATGCGATGCACGGTATGTTGAAGAGGTAAGGATACCTTGATTTCATTTGATTCTAACTTCCAAGTCATTTCCTCAACATCGTGGTTCCTCCACAAAACTTTGACTTGAGGTATAACTTGGGAGCGTAGAATATGTTCCTTCTTATCCAAAATTTGAGCAGAACCTCTTCATACATCAAATCTTCCGCTATTTTGTGGGTTCTAACTCAATAATATGGTTGGGTCGTTCACATAATTACGTAACATGGATATGTGAAAAGCGTTATGAACACGAGACACATATTTGGCGAGAAAGCGAGTCTATAGGCCACAGTTCCTACTCGATCGAGGATTAAAAATGGACCAGATGAATCGAGGATTAAGTTTCCTCTCTTTCCAAATCTTGTAACTCCTTTCCATGGAGGCGACTCTTAATAACACATGATCTCCTATATCGAATTCCACGTCCTTTCGATGAAGATCAAGATAACTCTTTATCGATTTTGTGAGGTTTTTATACGTTGTCGGATCGTTTGAATCTTTTTTACGTAGTCATGCGTACCAACTCCCGGTCCCAACAACGTTGCTTCACCCACCTCATCCCAAAGATCTTCGAGAAGCGACACTTTCTTCCATCTGGCGCTTCAAATGGAGCCATGCCAATACTTGCTTGATAAGCATTGTTGTAGGAAAACTCCACCAATGGTAAGAACTTGTCCCAACTCCCCTTGAAATCAAGGACACTGTGAGTCTTAATAGATCTTCAAGAGTTTGAATAGTCCTCTCCATTGTCCTGGTCTGATACGAGGATGATATGCCGAAGCTAAATCGTGAAGTCCATGCCCATAGCTTTTTGCAAACTAACCCAAAATCGTGAAGTGAATCTTGGGTCTCGATCGAAACTATGGATCTGAAGCATACCATGCGATCTTACAATCTCGTTTATGTACATACTGAGCAAGGCGTTCAAGTGTATAAGTTTCTCGTATCGGTAAGAAATGAGCGGACTTGGTCAATCTATCAACAATGACCCAAATCTCATCAATGCCTTGAGAAACCTTAGGAAGGCCGTGTAGAAAAATCCATGGTAATGTGCTCCCACTTCCATTCTGGAATTTCAAGTGGTTGCTGATGGACCTTTTGGTACTTGATGCTCGCTTTAACTCGTTGACAAGTTAGACACCTTGAGATAAGCAGTGCTATCTCTCTCTTCATATTGCTCCAACCAAAATGTATAGCGAATATCATGATACATTTTGGTACTCCCGGGATGGATTGCAAATGGTGTGTTGTGCGCCTCCATCATGATATTATACTTTAAATCAGGGTCATTAGGAACACAAAGTCTGGAGTTAACTCGAAGTATTCCTTCTTCATCGATTCTTGCTTCCGGCATAGCACCTTCTTGCACTTTCTTCCTCATACGCATCGGCTCCAGTGCCGTAGCTTGGCGACTTTAACTTTATCGATTAAATTCGGTTCTACTCGTATATTCGCTATCATCACATGCGTCCACGAGTCTTTAACTCTATCTCCATCCTTTGCAAGTCACACAAAATGGGCCTTTGCGTTGACAATAACGCACTTTTCGTACTTGCATATGATCTTACTCAATCGATAAATACTACCACGTTCGCTTTTTCAAGATGGTATTGGATGGTATGATCATAATATTTCAGCAGTTCAAGCCAACATCGTTGTCGCATGTTGAGTTCCTTTTGAGTGAAGAAATATTTGAGGCTTTTATGATCCGTAAAGATTTCCACTTTCTCCCCATACAAGTAATGCCTCCAAATTTTAAGTGCAAAGACAACATTTGCTGACTCGGATCATGAGTAGGATAATTCCTCTCATAATCTTTGAGTTGTCATGAGGCATAGGCTATAACTTTTCCATGTTGCATGAGAACACATCCCAACCCCTTTGCGAAGCATCAACTTTGAGATGACAAATCCTCAAAGGCGGATGGTATTGTCGAGCAGTCTTTGAAATAAGTCTCCTCTTGAGTTCTTGAAAACTCTTCTCACATTCTTCGCTCCAGCCGAACTTTGTATCTTTTCGAGTCATTTGAGTTAATGGAGTAGCGATTCGAGAAAATCCTTCCACGAATCTCCGATAATAACCATTTAAACCAGAAAGCTACGACTTGGTCATTGATTTAGGTTGTTCCCGACTTTGAATAGCTTCAATCTTTCTTTGGGTCAGCGGATATTCCATGACTTGATACCACGTGCCCAAGGAATGCTACTTCTTCAAGCCGAACTTCGCATTTCTTCAACTTGGCGTAAAGCTTATATTCACGAAGCTTTTGGAGTGTCGGCCTCAAGTGTTGCTCATGATCTTCACGGCTTTTGGAATAAATATGGATGTCATCAATAAAGACGACCACAAAGTGATCTAAATATTCCTTAAATACTTGGTTCATCATATCCATGAAGGCAAGCAGGAGCATTAGTCAATCAAAGGACATGACTAGGAATTCATAATGCCGTCTTAGGAGTTCGAAAAGCCGTCTTTGGAATGTCGGTGGTTTAATCTTCAATTGGTGATATTCGGAACGAAGATCTATCTTTGAAAAGAATTTGGCTCCTTGCAATCTGGTCAAACAGGTCATCAATACGTGGCAATGGATACCTATTTTTGATGGTGACATGATTGACTCCCGATAATCAATACAAAGTCGCATACTCCCATCTTTCTTCTTCACGAATAGAAGCAGGAGCACCCCGAGGAGAAGTACTAGGGACGAATAAAGCGATGTCTAACAATTTCTGTAGTTGGGTCTTTAACTCACGAAGTTCAATAAGAGCCATTCGATATGGGGCTTTGGAAATAGGTTTTGTCTGGGTTCAAGGTCGATACAAAATTCAATTTCACGCTCTGAGGGTAGGCGGGGAAGTTCTTGGGAATCGTCGGAAATTTATTAACAATAGAAATATCGTTCAAAAGCGGCGTATATTTTTGTTTAAATCTGTGACATGAGCTAAGAAAGCTTGACATCCGTTTTTCAATAAACGAATAGCTTTATGGCTTGAGATGGCCGTGATTGATTTTAATGGTTTGGTCATTTGAATTCGCATAATAGGTTGATTAGGAATATGAAAGCTAACAACCTTATGAAAACAATCAATTTTTGCATGATAAGTAGTTAACTTGATCAATCCCTAGAATCACGTCAAATGCAAGTATTTTTAATGAAATAAGATCGACGGGTAATGTGAGGGTACCGATTTGAACCAAACAAGACTTATAAGCGATTGGATGTAATGAAGGTTTCTCCCAACGGAGTTTCCACAGATAAGTCAAAGTCTAATTTCTCCGAGTCAAATTTAATCGATGGCGCAAGTAGGAGAAATAAAAGAATGGGTAAAAGCAAATTATCAAATAAAGTATAGACTTCATTAGAGTTTATGATAAGCTTACACGTGATGACCTCATTCGGGTTCCTTGCTCTCTGGGAGGTCACAACAAACGCTCTCCCTTGACTCTGGGTTTGACTTTTCCGGGACTGACCTTTGGTGCCTCCATCCTAGTTGAATTTGTCTTGATGGCGCACAAAATCGAGCTAAGTGACCTTCTCTTCCACAATTATAACATGCTTTTGATGGCATGGGCGCAATTTGGATGATGTGTCCCTCTCTCCGCATTTGAAGCATATGATAGGTGGTCTTTCTCCTTCCTTAACAATGAGTCTTTGGTCTTGACGTCTTTCCATCATTGTTGAATCTCCGTTTCTTGAAATGTCCATTATTATTATTTTGGTACGATTACCACCGAAGTGGTTACCATATCCGGCTGTTGATTCCCTCCACGCTTGTTGTCACAGCCGATGACTACTCTCACCGGTATTATAATTTTGTCATTTGCTCTCTTTTAGTTGCGTTGACTCGTTATCGCGCTCCACTAAGCGAGCCCTATTTACAACATCTGAATACAAAAGCGGTTTATGAGAAATAAGATGTTGGCGTATCTCGACTTCAAACCTCTTAAAAACATTCGCGCCATTCTTTCTTCATTATCCACCAAGTGGGACGCAAATCGTGATAACTCCGCAAATTTTACCTCGTATTGCGATACGGTCATATTATTTTGTTCCAACTTGATAAACTCCACCTCCTTCATGTGGCGAATACTTTTCGGGAAAGTATTTGTCGTTGAACAACTCTGGAACTTCTCCCAAGATATCTTGAAGACAAAGAGGTTGAGTCGTTTCTACCGATTCCCACCAAATGTCGCCTCTCGCAGCGCAACATAAAGGCGTGAAAGGAACCTTTTGCTCCTCGGAGCATCCCAAGACATCAAATATCTTGGTAATCTGCTTTATCCATGCTTCTTGAAGTGGTTTTGGCTCTCCCTTAAACTCCGGTGGTCCCGGCTCCTTGAATTGTTTAGCGGGTGACTTGCGAGAGTTTTCCGTGTTTCCACCCTACGTTTTGGATAGGAGTCGCTCTCTTTCTTTTGTTGCATAAATTGCATAAAGCCTCCGAACATTTGATCATTCATCATTTGGTCGGTGTTGTTGTTTGCATGAGGATTGTCGCCTTCGATGCATTATCACGATTATTGATATGTGGCGAATCAACGATCGCTTTGTGCTCATTGCTATTCTCAACATTCTCGGATGTCATTTTCAGAATCTTGCCACAAAACAAAAGGTTAATTGACATGTAACAAATTATCCCTATATTACGTGACCACCAATAAAATAGCACATAAACTTAGGTAGGTCATACTAGCGAAGGTATTCCGTCTCTCCCTCCTAGTACTATTCTCACATCTTAGCCGGGATCATATCCTAAGCTACGATACTAACTGTGGCGCCCCCAAAATTAGGTATACATCACCCATCTTGGGTAGTCGGATACATAGCAATGTAATTTAAATACAACTTACTAATATAAGCGCCGTGGTGCAATACGACATAAAGCTCATGAGTTTGAATACAAATATTATCTACTAGATATTATACAAACTCAAAAGGAGTCCTCATTACAATTATTATCACACTATTTCACGAATAGAGAGGACTACTAATGCTATCCTCACGGACCATTACTCAGTTCCCAGACTCGTCCCGGCTATGTTCTCATTTCACGAAGAGAATAGTGAAAGAAAGGGTGAGCTCAACTAGCCCAAGAAGAAATATTATGACTAAGATAATGCATAATAAATTATCATTAGCCTTGATAGTGTTAAACCGATAAAATATAATAAACATCAAGTTTAACTTCTGGTGGAACCAAAGAATCCATTAAAAGAGTCAAGTAGAAAATAAAATCTACTATCTTTTATGATTTTAAAAGGTTTTCATCTTCATTATATTTGAGACTCGACTTTAATAAATAATCCACATCACCAAATCACCCCTGCACTAAGGCGAGGATATTCTTTAGTATCACGACCACAATTATTCATGCACTACTGGGCCAAGAATAGTTGTGTATTCATTAATAGTCATGATCATGCCAACAAGCTGTCCATCAATGCACTACTGACCAATGAGGATTTTTACCACATCATTTTGTAACATTACGGTCATGATTACACCGAATAGTCCACGGTCATAATCATACCAAGTCCATCTATACACTACGAGGCCACAGATGACTTTAAAAAAATATAAACATGAGGATAATGACAATGATATAAGAATTCAATAAAACAAGTTCAAGAATTATTTTATCCGAGAATTATTAACGTCAAATTATCAACATAATCACTTTTTGTAGAGTAAAATTCAAGAATGATCGGAAGAATATTTCCATGAAAGATCTTTGGATGAAACGCAAATATCAAGGATATTCTACTAATTTCATGGAGTATAGAAGTCAAAGTTTTAACCTTAATGGGTATAATAAAGAATGGAATAACAAAAGAAATCACCATGCATGCGGTACTTCACATAGGCGAGTTATTCCAACGAGAATAATAATAACGGAACGGTCGGGTGAAATTCACATGCAAGCAGGATGTTCCAACAGAATAATAAAGATGGAACCAAATCCGAATTGTAAAACACATGAGATAAGATATTCCAACGAGAATGATAATAAAGAGCGGAACCGGTCGGTGTAAAACACCACGAACGAGGATATTCCAACATAATGATAAAAAGCGGAACCGGTCCGGTGTAAAATCTATAAACAGGATGTTCAGCAGAATAATAAAGAGGCGGAACCGATTTAGGTGTAAAACACACAGCAGGATGTTCCAACAGAATAATAATAAAGCGGAACCAGTCCGGTGTAAAACACATGACGAGGATGTTCCAATGAGAATAATAGAAGAATATCACCAAGTATAGGGTAAACCACATTATACGAGTTATTCCACGAGAATAATAAGCAATGGAATAACAAATGATGTTTCTCTTCATGAATAAGAAAGAATAACACCCCTTACGAGTACAACAAATAATATTCCCTACCTTAGAAGAAGCGAATATTGGCGAAGTGAAGTAGCGAATACTTTTCTTCTTTCTCTCTATAGTTTCTCTCTAGAGTTTCAAGGTGAATTCGTAAGAAAATAATGAAGGAAAGAGCTTTATTTATAGGAAAATAGAATGCATAGTAATTAATCCATGAGCGGTCAGATTGATTTACTTTAATCTGTGGTCCATATTTAAAGCAAAATCTTTTAAATAAAATATAATATATTCTATTTATATAAAAACATTTTACTATACTATGCAAACACTATGCAACACTATGCATAATAAAATATAATATATTTTATTTATAGAATAACTTTAATAAAGTATTACATTTTATATAAAAGATGTTTACATTTTATTACGTTAATAATACGAATAAAACAAAACATCATTATCGCTTATAATAATTCATATTATTAATCGATAATGGAATGTTGAGTGACTTCTCACATAAGCATCGATAATCAATACCGTGTCTACTATTCAACCACACGTATTCTTTGTACTTTTACTACTTAGAAAGTAGTTCAACAAGATCAACCAGTAAAACTTCCGCCGTTATTTCAATAAAATATTTTTGTCGTTTTCTCAATCAGGTGATAATAATTACATTAATGGGGTCCACTAATGATTGGTAGTTATGCGAATATTCCACGCTAAACCGAATATTCCCCAACCAATCGAATAATATAACCACTTGCATACTTTGCAAAATTTATAAATATTACCCACAACTATAACATTATATCAAATTTATTCCATAATATTCAAAAATAATATTTATAGAAAATTCATCTTTATTTATAAAAGCCGGGTCTTCTGATATTAATTATATTTTTAATTTTTAGTACTATAAATATGTATTGTATATATACGGACTGACAATTGTTGGTCAATTATGGTGTATCATGACAAACCCTAGTAACCCTAATTTGAAACTCAAACCGGAGTTTATAATTGGTAAAAAATTGTGTTATTTGATTAATGTTGAGTATTATAGAATTTAAAGTTAATTAGGGAAACCCTAATTATTATTTAGGAACCCTAATTATTTGAAACCCTAATTTATAAATTAGAGACCCTAATTATTAAATTAGAAACCCTAATTTGCTAAATAGGGAACCCTAGTAATATTAAGAAACCCTAATTATTTTAAAACCCTAATTTTCTATTGAAACCCCTAATTTTAATTAGTGTGGTCTAATTAAAATTTTATTAAACTTTAAGCTTAATTTTTCGAACCCTAAAAATTATTTGGAAAAACTTAAGGTTTAAAATCTATTGATTAAAACCTAGATTTAAGTGCCATGGACAAGAATACCCTTAAAATGTTTTGTTAGTTTACTAAAATACCCTTTTTGGATTTAATTTTAATAGGTTTCTTGCAAATCTTTCCATATCTTGTCAAGTCATCACTCTAGATTATAGCACATGCTCTATATATCATCCAAGCTTATCTCTTTTGACACCTTGCAAGTTAGATTCATTGCATCTAAGAATTCTAAATAGGTTAGGAGAGAGAAAAGTGCACATATTTGCTCATTTGTGCTCATACACTTCACCAAAACCATCTCTCTCTAAACCCACGAATTTCCAGTGCTAGACCAGTCCCCAAATCAAGCCCCGCGAATTCCATAACCAAATCAGTGGTCAAGAATCAAAGATTGCTCATAGAAGGTATAAACCCTAAAATGAAATCTGACTTTTGATCCTATGTTAGATGTTAGGTTTTTGTGTTAAATATATTGTATGTAGTGTATAATGATGATCTAGGTTGCTAGATGTTAGATCCATAACATCTAGAGGCTCGGATTTGGTTATTTTAAAAATCTAGAAATTTTCTTTTATGTCGACTGATAACCATATGTCAGCCCTGTAGATCTCTGGTTGTTAATGATTTTTGTGTTTTTAATGTTTTAACATGTAATGTGCTATGAGGTCTGTGATCTAGAACTTGTAGCAGGACCAGATCATGCTTAGGATGTTAGATAATCGTGGCCAAACCACGTTGACCAGTTTACGTATTGGGCATTTACAGGTAACCGAAGCCGCCTGAAAAGCACTGACAACATATTCAAGCTCCCGGATCTTTCTTGTGTTGGTTGATTTATGTTTGTTGTTGTATCTAGTCTATAGTGTGATATTTTTACTACATGTTTATGCCTTAAAATCTCCTAAACATCAAATTAATGGAAGTCGTGGGGTGGTCAGCGCAAAGAGGCGGATGATCCTAATCGAGTTTCAGGTAACCCGAAAACTTCAAGAACATAATCTCGATGGGGTTTGACCAAGATGGATCTTATGATTACATTGATGTTTTGTTTATGTTTTGTGATGGATATCTTCCTTGACATGTTGGCTAGTCAACGCAACTCTTAGATCACAAAACGATCACAAGATTAACAAGTTGTGGAAGCCCGAAAGTGGGTGGTGTGAACTGTTCTTCATTTTGGGTAACCCATAAAATGAAGAACGACTCAACAACTACTTTTGTGAGCCTAGATCTCTCTGGTTTTATGCTTGTTGACCATGTTTGTTGTTAGATCGTGTAGTCTGACATTAGTACTACAACCTCTAATCATTAGCTTGCCCAGAAACAATAGGATCAATGTTTAATGCTTGGTCAAAGTAGGTCACCCGAAACTGTGCTATGAATGTTCTTGAGGGCTCAAGAACACCTAAGGTGACTCTTTCTATCGCTAAAGACTATAGCGACGGATTTAATCATTTTATTTAATTTATTTTCCAAAAATCATTTAAAAATAGAAATTAATTATTAAAAATTCCAAAAATAGTTTTAAAAATTATTTGAAGTTATAAAAGTTAACTTTTAATAATTTGACATATTTTTCATAAATATTAATAATTATTTGGATATTATTCATATTTTATTGATTTAATAAATGCATTAAATAAATTGATTAAAAATGATTTTATTATGTTAAAAATCGTTTTAAATGATAAAAGGTATTTAATAATATTTGAAGTTATAAAATATAACTTTTAATATTTTAAGACAAAATTCATTAATTATTTAATATTAATGCTATTAGATTTAATTAGTAATTATATTAAATAAATTAATTAAAATGATTTTATAATTAGAAAAATCATTTTTAAATGAAAATAAATAGTTTAAAAATATTTGAAGTTATAAAATATAACTTTTAATATTTAAAGGATAATTTTATTAATAATTTAATATTAATAATTATTAATTTATTATTAATAAAATTAAATTTATTTAATAATTATATTAAATTAATAGTTTAAAAATAGTTTTATTAATTTAAAAATCATTTAAAAAGGATATAAATGAATTAAAAATATTATTAAGTTATACTTAATGACTTTTAATATTTTGATAAATAATACATTAATACTTTAATATTAATGATACTTATTTAAAAATGATTTTAAATATTTTAAAAATCATTTAAGGGTAATAATAATACTTTAAAAATATTTTAAGTTATTATAAATAACTTTAATATTTTGACAATGGTTTCATAAATGGTTTAACATTAATTAAATATTAATGATAATAGAATTATTTAATATTTAAATCATTTAATAATGATTCCGATGTTTGAAAATTCATGATAAATTATGATAAATGTTTAAAAATTATTTAAATGTCATTTAAAAATAATATAACTGATGTATAAGTTATTTAAATGGATATTGAACTATTGTATAGAGTCTTAGACTCGATAAATACCCGATAAAGTTGTCAGTACACTGACATATTTTAGAAATTAATCTAGACTTAGCTAGGTTGACTTGATAAATGTTTATTTGTGATTCAATGGTGGTTAAACTTATATGACAATGTGATTAGGTTATGTGATAACTGCAAATAGTAGTACAATATGATATCATATGTTATTCTAATTGAACGAGTGATCTATTTAATAATAGAGCTTGATATAAAAGATAAATCTAAGTTGTGTAAGCAACAGAAAAGGCAAGTATCTAACCCTTTGCATTTACTTTATGCAATGAACATGCGTAAGATAATATCTGAACTATTCTTTTCAATTGTTCAAATATTTCAACCTTTGTATGTACTTATGCAATGATTCTGTATAAGTAAGTTATTAAATTATAATATGTTATACAAGTTCCTTAATTCTGTTATTTTAGATCAAGAAATATATTCTATTCGTTAATTTCTAAACTTGGTTATACAAGTGTCCTCACTTGAATAATCATTATATTTTATCACATGTTGATACATACTTATCGGTGTCCAGTATGTACAAGTTGAATTAAAAGCCGTCTAAGCTATTTGATCTGGCTAGACACAAACTTAAAATGGTTGTTGAACATGATAAGAACTTTATTGTTATCCAACTGAATTGTTTTGGTTCGGATTCTAAACTGGTATGAACATCCCAATTATGAGAAACTTTATGCTTTAAAAAGCGAAAATCTTTGACGAAAATATCTTCGTTTAATGTAGTATTGATCAATCTGAGGCATAAGGTGATCACCCCGTGCTAGTAAGTTATGACATTTTGAGATGAAGTTCATTTAACCTTTTAGAAAATAGAAAACCATGTTGAGTCATCATTTGATCCTCATTTATAGTCAATAAGTAGTTTCAAAAATTTGAAATCGAAAAGATATATTGTTTATTATTGGATCAACTTACTTCACAACTGTTGATTCGTTGTAGAAGTATCGTTCAAAGAAAATATTTAATTCATTCAACTAAATGTTATTGTTGCTATTACTTGCTGAGCACTCAAATGCTCATCCTTGCTTAATTTAAATGTTTTCAGCTAAGTGTGAACAACTTGAAGGCTCTGCCAAGAACAAAGGGAAATGGAAGGTTGCTGAATGAATGATAATGCTATCTTTTGTAATAACTAGACTTTATTAGGATAATGATGATATATATTAATTATCATGTAATGTAACGAATGTTTAAAGGTTTCGTACTTGGGATTGAAAACTCTGATAATATATAAATTATATTTGATAATTTATATTATTGTTATAATTATTAGTATTATTCTGCTCATAGAAATGGTATCGTGAAACCTTTGAGTTAGGGTTTCAAGTACACGAATTTAGAAGCGTCGTTATAATGACAAGGTATTTTCTATATAAATAATTAAGAAATTTTGCGTATAATTTTTTTTATATATATTTTAAGGATGAGGATTTGTACAAGATAATGTGTATATGTATTTATGTGGTAAATAAAAATATATTTATTACATAAATATTTACAAATAAATTTATTTTAGAATTATTGATTATTATAAAGTATATTCTTATAGTAATTAATTTTAAAATAGAAATGTTTTTATTAATTATTTTCCATGAAAATATAAACATATATTATTGAAATAATATATGAGATGATTTTTAGAATAATTATAATAATTATTTTATTATATGAATTTTAGTATAGATTAATAAGTTAATTATTTTACCTTAATTATTAAGGTTAAATATGGAAGATAAATGGGATATGGAATCCAAACCCTAATTTTGGATTTTGATTAAGAAATAAGAATAATAATATAATATTAATTATATTTCTCAGTGATATAAATATGTACTGTTTGTGTATATTGACAATAATTGGTCAATTATGGTATTTCACGCTAAAATCCTAGAATTATTGATAAACCCTAATTCGAAAGTCAATTACGACTTTAAGCTTTGGTTGAGTCATTATGTAGTCGTGATGATGTGATAATGTGTCTAATGAAAAGTATTATATATTTTTATATTAGTTAGGAAAAATCTAATTTTCTAAATTAGGAAACCCTAATTAGCTAGAAACCCTAATTTATAAATTAGTAACCCTAATTTGCTAAATTGGTAACCCTAATTGTTAATTTCAAGCTAAATGCTAATTAGTGGACATTAAAATCCTAATGTTCAAGTATAATGTAATTAGAAAATTAAACACGATTAAGAAACCCTAATTTGCAAAAATTAGAAACTAATATTATTTTTATTTTTTGTGCAAACTCTAATTAGTAATTTTAAAAACCTAATTACTTATTATAAACCCTAATTGTTTAAAGATCGAGGTTAATTATGATTAGTAAATTTTAAACAATCGAACTAGAAAACCAATTATATTTAGTAAATTCTAAATTATATATTATTTTTTTGGAAACTAAATTGTTATTTATTTTATTAAATCCTAATTTTAGAAATCCTAGAAATTGCTCTTAAAACCTAAAATGGTTCAAACCCTAATCCAAACCCTAAACCCTAAGGGTTTGACAAGTTATCATTTTGCCATTAAAAATAAAAAATCAAATGATCCTTTTACCCTTAGTTGCATTATTGAATCTAGGGTATAGGTTTTGACATTTAGTGAAGTTGTTAACCAAACCAACCACCCCATGTGACCTTATATCTCCAGCAAATCAAGTAATCTCAGCCAATTCATGCATCAAGACTTGTATAAATAGATTGGAAGAGAGAGAAAATTCATTTGTTACTTACATTTTTCACAAACACTCAACTAGACACTCTCTCTCTAACCTCCGAAATATACAAGATATATCAGTCATAAATCAAGCCCCATGATTACCTCTAACCAAATCAGTAGTCAGAATCAAAAGATTGATCATCAAGGTATAAAAACCCTAGCTATAATCTGACCAAAAATCTGATGTTAGATGTTATTTTTTTTTATGTTAAACGTGTTATATATAGTGTATATTGATGATCTGGGTTGCTAGATGTTAGATCCATAACATCTAGAGGCTCGGATTTGGCATTTAAATAAATCTCGAAAATTTTTGTATGTGTTCTGACAACCAAATGTCAGGCCCTGTAGATCTCTGTCTGTGTTTTATTTTTGTGTTTTGAAAGTTTGTAGTTGTAGTCTGATATGTGTTCTTTGATCTAAGCTTAAAATAAGGCTTAGATCATACGTAAAGTGCAGGTTATGGAAGGTCAAACTACGTTGACCAATCATGACTTGCAAGTATCTGGGTAACCCATAAATGGGTTTTAAGCGTCTGACAAGATCTTTGAAGGTCAGTATCTGTCAGATGATGGAATGTTTGATGTTGTTTTGTTTAACTGGATTATAGCTTGTAACCTGGACTTTAGATTCTAGTATTTATATCTCTTAAATCATTAATGGATCGAATGTAATGAGTGGTCAAAGCAAGTCACACGGTCACGAATGCATTTTCTGGAATTTCCAGAAACACGAAGAAGATACCTTCTGACATGCTTTGACCGGTCTGAATCTTTTGATTCTGTGCTTTTTTTGTATATGTTTTGTAATATATCTCTTAAGTTTCATGTGGGCTACACACTGCAAGTTTTATATCACTAAACAATCACCGAATAAACGTTGTAGAAGCTCGAAGTAGAGGCGATCGAGCTGTTCTTCATTTACGGGCAACCCGTAAAATGAAGAAACGACTTCAACATGATTTTTGGAGACTCAGATCTCTTCCATTTTATGTTTTTTATTCGTGTTTGTTGTTAAATCGTATAGTATTACATTAGTTCTACACACTATGATCAATAGATAGACTAGATACATCATGATATGATTGTTACACTTGGTCAAACCAGGAACCCTCGACACTGACACGTTTTCTGGGTTTGGGCTCAAGAACACGAAGAACACCTATAGCGACGGTTCTGTCACTATAGGTAGTCTTTAGCGACAGTTTCTATATAAAAATTATATTTTTATTAAATAATTAGTATTAATTAGTTTTTAATTATGAAAAATACAAAATAAATTATTAAAAATTATTTTAAGGTCCGAAAATTATAATTTAATTAATTTGAATATATTTCATAAATATATAATATTTTTAGAATATTAAAAGTATTTAATTTATTTAAATATAATATTAAATAAATTATTTAAAAATGATTTTAATCGTAAAAAATCATTTAAAATTATATTATGGTATAAGAAAATAATTTAAGTTATTTTTGATAACTTTTAATATTTTGTGATTAATTTTCATTAATTAATTAATATTAATGGTAATTAAAGTTATTTAATAAATGTATTAAATAAATTATGAAAAATAGAATTAATGATTTATAAATCATATAAAAAATGATTTAAAGGTTATAAAAGTATTTTAAGTTATAAATATAACTTTTGATAATTTGTCATGAAAAATATTAATATTTTAATATTAAATGATATTAAATTTATTTAATAATTATATTAAATAAATTAGTTTAAAAATTATTTTAATATTAGAAAAATCATTTTAAATGAAAATAAATAGTTTAAAAATATTTTAAGTTATAAAATATAACTTTTAATATTTAAAGGTAAATTTTATTAATTAATTATTATTAATGATATTAAAGTTATTTAATAATTATATTAAATACATTAGTTTAAAAATGATTTTTAATATTAGGAAAATCATTTTAAATGAAAATAAAGTGTTTAAAGATATTTTAAGTTATAAAATATAACTTTTAATATTTAAAGGATAATTTCATTAATAATTTAATATTAATGATATTAATTTAATAATAAATGATATTAAGTTTATTTAATAATTATATTAAATAAATAGTTTTAAAATGGTTTTATTTATTTAAAAATTATTTAAGAAGGATATAAATGAATTAAAAATATTTTAAGTTATAATTAATGACTTTTAATATTTTGACAAATAAAACATTAATACTTTAATATTAATGGTAATTATTTAAAAATGATTTTAAATGTTTTAAAAATCATTTAAGGGTAATATTAATACTTTAAAAGTATTTCATGTTATTATAAATAACTTTAACATTTTGGAAATGATTTCATTAATAGTTTAATATTAATTAAATATTAATGATAATAGAATTATTTAATATTTAAATCATTTAATAATGATTAGATGTTTGAAAATTAAGCGATAAATTATATTAAATATTTTAAAATTATATTAAGTCATTTAAAAATAATATGGTGATATTTATAGATATTGAGTTACTTTAACGAGTCTTAGACTCGATAATTAGCGAATAAAGGCAGCCGACAACAGGCAAACGTTTTTAAATTGATACGGACTTAGATAATTTAATTAGATATGTGATTATTTGTGATTGATGGTTGTTATACATATGTGACAATGTGATTAGGTTATGTCTTTATTTGTGATAAGCGGTGCTATGTGTTATAGTATATTATTCTAATCGATCGAATGATCTTATTCTTGATAGGTGTTATATAAAGATAGAACTAAATTCTGAGCGTATGGCGGTAGCATCGATCAAGCAAATATCTTACCTTTGCATTTCCTTTATCTGATGGATATGAGTAAGAAGTTTCAAAATTATATTATTATGCTATATTATTAACCCCTATTGTGATATATTCTACATCCGATCATTGTTTATCAACATGTTAGTATATAGTAATTCATATATATATTCTGTGCGTTAATTTTGAAATATGGTTATACAAGTGTCCCCACTTGGATAATCATTGTATTTAAACACATGTTGATATATATATATATATAAGCTGTCTAAGCTACTTGATCAGCTAGACACAAATTTCGAAATGTCATTTTTTGTATTCAATCAAATTGTTTTGGATCGGATTCCAAACTAGGTATGAACATCCCGATCACTAAAAAAAATTTAAGCGCCAAGGCGGACAAAGGATGAACGATAATATCGTTCTAGCAATGTAGTATTGATCAATACAGGGCACATTGGGCAGATCACCCTCATGCTTGTAAGTTATGACTGTTTGCAGATGAAGTTCTGCTAAACCTTAGCGAAAACTAAAAACAATGTTCATAATCTGTCGACTAATACCTATATATATAGTCAATACGTAGTTTTAAAAATTTGAGATAGAATTGTTATGTTATTATTATCGGTTCAGTTTACCTCACAACTATAAATTCGTTGTAGAAGTGATGTACAAAGAAAACATTTATTTCTTTCAGCTAATTATATTTCTAATTGTTATTACTTGCTGGGCACTCAAATGTTTATCCTTGCTTAATTTAAATGTTTTTAGCTAAGCGTGATCAACCTGAAGGTTTAGACAAGAACAAGTGGAAAAGGAAAGCAAACTGAATATGTGTAATGGTATCTTTTGTAATAGTTAGACAGAATTAAGGCAATGAGATATATTATCTATCATGAAAGGAATTATAGTAAAGGTTGCGTACTTGGGATTAGACTCTGATATATGTAAACTAAGTTTGTTATTTATATTATCGTTATTATTATTAGTATTATTCCGCTCATAGAAATGATATCGTGAAACACCGAGTTTGGGTTTCAAGTACCTGAATTTGGGGGCGTCACAGCATGGTATCAGAGCTATAGGGTTAGAAACCTTAGGTGGGATAGACCTTAGGCTATAACCTTAGAACAGAGGGAAACGTTGAGAATATAAACAACTCATATAGAGTTTAAAAAGAGATGAATCGGATAAATTCGTCGTCAAACCAAATAAAAGATAACCTATACAAAATTATTGTTTGTATGTGTATATATTACATGCTAATCAGGATAATTTATGTGTGTAGATGTCAGGTAAAAAAGGATTAGGATACCCTCGAATCGTAAAGAAGGAGCCAATATCAAAGCCAATAGCTGAAATAAAGGCTCAAAGTGAAAGCAACCTCGATGAGGTGGTTATTGTGGAAAACGTAGTACCAGATCCGAAAATGGTGGAATTGACAGATAGTGATTCAGACACTGAAGTTGGAGCTGATCAAGCATCAACCGAAGTACAGAATCTACGGGACCAGGTTTCCTCTTTGGAAAAGTTGTGGGAAATAGAAAAACTACTAAATAGCCAACTGCGAAAAGCATTAATAGAAACAATGGAAGAATAAGATAAGCTTAAAGTCCAAATTGACCAAATGGGAGCTAAAAGCAACAAAGCATGCGCAGCTACGAGCAAGAAGGGGAAAAAAATATGAATAACCGTGATATAGGAAATTCTGATAACAACCAAGGAAAAATTAATCGAATAGAAAGGTGTGCGAATTGTGACAAGAAACATGAAGGTGTATGCAGGAAAGGGGAATATGTTTGCTACAATTGCGGACAGGAGGGACATTTCTCTCCTCATTGTCCCAATCAAAAGCAATGTGTCTGTTTTATTTTTGGAATAGGAGGTCATCAGGCAAAAAGTTGTCCAAGATCAAGAAAAAGGCGTAATGAATAGGTAGTATAGGTTCTGTGGTGTAGGTGTGTTTAATGTAATTTTTGTGATATGTATGTCTGTGTAATGTAATATTCTCAACTTTTGTATAAGTTAAGGTTGTAAATCCTGACTTTTGCGGTCACAAAGGGATAGCAATATGGGCTATGGTGTGTAAATTACTACGACTTAATGAAAATGAACTTATATTTGAGTAATGAATCAAGTTTAATATATTAAACTTATGTGATAAGGTTTAGAATGTAAGTTAAATTTATGATTTTATTTAATCAGATAATGCCGCCAAGACGTCAAACTAGAAATCAAAGGCGAAGAATCATCACAACAACGCCGGGGACAAAGAACCAGATCAAATGCAGCACTTTGCAAACATGGTAGCTCAGGCTATGTAACAAGGAATACCAGTCGTAGGGAACCAGCCAAACAACCGCTTAGCAAACTTCAAGGACTTCAAGGCTGCAGGACTGCCCAAATTTAGATGTACAATTGACCCTATAGAAGCCCAAACTTGGGTTAAGGAAATCAAAAAGGTGTTCGTTATAGCTAGGGTAGCTGAGGGGCAAAAAACCGCTTTTTCCACCTACATGATGAAGGGTGAGGCAAATTTTTGGTGGGAAGCGAATCAGACGAGGGCAGAAGAGGGTGTAGTTACTTGGGAAAGGTTTAAAACTCTATTTTTCTAAAATTATTTTTCATCTATTATGAAGGCTAGGATGGAGGTAAAATTTCTGGAATTAAAACAGGAGAATATGACGGTGTCAGAATACGCCGCTAAGTTTAATGAGTTGGCTAGGTTTGCTCCGCATCAAGTTAATACAGAGGCTAGAAAAGCTAGAAGGTTTGAGCTTGGATTAAAACCCTGACTCTACAACAAGGTGGAAGTGTTGCAAATTCCTACATTTGCAACACTCATGGAGAAAGCTATTATTGCTGAGGAGGGGAGTGAGGCCATGAGTCTCTACAACAAGGAAAGAAGGAACAAAGGTAAGGTTGAGGGAGCTGGGAAGGTGGAAACAAACAGGGGGATATAGGAGTGAAAAGAGGAAGGGAAACAACTTTGGGGGTATGCAGGTGAAGCAGGAGGGTACAAAGAAGAATCAAGTGGTGTAATGTGGAAACTGTGGGAAGAATCATTTGGGAGAATGTCTGAAAGGAAAATTTGCATATTTTAAGTGTAGGCGGGAGGGTTATATCTCTCCCAACTGTCCCAATCCTAGAACTATTAATGGGTGTTTTCTGTGCGGATCAAAGGAGTATAAGGTGAAGGACTGTCCGAAAAGGAGGACGGAGGCAGAATGTGTGAACATGGGGAAAAGTGGCGGAACTTTGGTGATCACAGGACCAACATCATCTAGCAAGCCGACAAAATCTACTGCAAGGGTCTTCAACATGACAGTCTAAGATTTGGTGGCAGCTGGCGATCACTGCAAAAAAATGAGTCTTTAGCAACAACCGATTTTCTTTGCTAAAGGTATCAAATTTCGTTGCAAAAGGGTTTTGACAACGACTTTACTGTCGTTGCGTCTTTCGTTGTGCAATGAGCGTTGCTATTTATTCCGCAACGAACGTTTTTTTTTCGTTGCCAAAAGTAATATATTTTGCAACGAAATTTGGCTTTCGTACAGAGACATCGATCCTTTAGCAACAAAATGTATTATTGCAGAATAATTAAAATTTTGTTGCTAACAACCCCATTTCGTTGCAAAAGCCTGCTAATTGGCAATGAAATGAACTCTTTTTTTTTTGCAACGACCATACATTTTCGTTACAATTGACACCATTTTGCAACTACATTTTTCGTTGCAGTAAACTATGAAAATTGTTGCCTAAGATTGATTTCGTTGCAGAATGTAAAATTTTTAGCAACGATTTTCGTTGCTGATTATATTATTTGGCAACGACATTATACTGAATTAGAAACAAAAATGTTTGCTACTGGTTATTTTTCAATAGCAACGAAAGTCATCGATTAGCAACGACATTATATGTTGTCGTTTCTTTATATGTGCAACGAAAGTTGATATGATTTGCAACGATAAAAAATGTTACCTTTTATGTTACTATTAGCAACAATATCCTCTCCGTTATTAAGTTAATTTTTCGTTGCCAAATATTATATTTTTAATGTCATTAGCAACGAAAATTTGTTGCTAAATGTATAAAAAATTGTTGCTATATTAAAACTTGTTCAATTCTTTGGTAACTAATTATATTGTTGCCAAATCAAAATTTGACTTTATTTTTGTGTACCTGGCTGGCTCAAAGTCCCCATAGCAAATAATGACAAAAATATAGAAAACTAAAATATTATTAACTTAATTAAATCATCCACTACATAATCATTCATTATCTTTACAATTAACCATCTAAAGCTACCACAGTTCTTCAATCAAAGTATATATCTACATATATAGAGAGTACACTTCATAATTTCGTCCCTTGTCTTCAGTAAACGTAACACAAAAATTTGATACCCAGTATTGTAAGGCAGGTCGTAGAAGCAATCTTCCTGCACATATTTAAAAATAATAACAAGTCAGAAAAATGAAACAAATAGGTCACCAAAGGCACTTAATGCCAAAATCAATACACAAAGACAATAGGGTTGCTACGTGGTACTAATGTACATCGTATTGCTCACAAGCAAAAAAAGACAAATAGACAATCACAATATCTTTTGCTACAAATCCAAATAGAAAAAGAACATTCAATGCGACTATACGATTGCTCTATTACAAGAAAAAATTGGAATCTTAATCGGCCATTTCATGAATTAATTTCAATAAGCATAGTGGTAAACATATTTTCTGTTACAAGACTTATAGATTATTATTATATGTTGACCTCAAGTCAGAATTCAGTCACGTTCAACAACCACAAGCATCACACAATCTTAAATACCATCACAGAATCTTAAATAACAATGTTTAGATTTCTATATAGAAAGGACAACAATTATAAAAAAGTTGAGGCTATTAGTCAATGAGAAAAAACTAATCTTGAGACGACAATTTTTCATACAGTATATGCGCTAAAGATGTTAGCTATAATCACAGACATCATAGATTTAATTACACATGAATTCGTATTAATTGCTATTATATTATTTATAATCCATGAATAGGTCTATTAAATTAATTAGAAATTAATAAATAATAGACTTTCAGGACAAGATCTAGAAACAAACAAATACCAGCTTTATTGTTCACATGAACTGTTTAAACTTTTACGCTACCTTGTGACAATATCAGAGTATCCTTTTGCTATGATAAATATGTGATCTTCAGTCAGGCGCTGGAATATTGCATGCTACAAGAGACAGTTGTCCAAAATTATATTGAAGCATCAGTAGCAAAGCCATCACAAACAAAAATGAACAAGCATACCTACTCCACCACAAAAATATATCGAGCATCTGTCTTCATGGCCAATTTCTCTAACAAATTCAGGTCACCAAAAATAGCATAACCAGAAGATCCACATGTAACAGTCTACAATGTCAAGACATGGCTCCTATTTCATAATACTTTAGAAGCAAGAGAATAACACATGGAAAAAAAATTAGTATGTGAAAACCAAAACAAAGTCAAAACATAATATAAAACCTGAAATTGACTCCGAAAAACCCCTTGCCCATCATCATTGTCCCAAGGAACAAAGATTTTGACTCCGAAAAGTACACTAAAATCCACTACCAAACAACCAAATCAATATCTAAAATACAGACTTCTTTATATACTTAAATATCAATAGATGATCAACATCAACTAAATATCTGAATATGACTGGAAGCCTAAATGTTGATGAATTCAAAATTGTTTTTGAAGAAATGAAAAAATAAGGGCCGTGATTTGGGATGAAGAACATGCAAAAATAGGCATCATACAACCTGTGGCTCACAAGTCAAAGGTGGTAAAAAAAACACTTGACCGAAAGCATTTTGGCAAGAGTAATAGTCCTACTACTGATAATAAAACCTTTTATTTGTTCTATTTCAGAAATATTATATTTTTTTCCTAATTTGGCCATTACAAAATATACTGTATAATCAACCATAGCTTCATTATTTTGCCAAAATTGAAAATTCACAGCAGTTGCAAATAAACTCAAATTTTTAACACACTACTCAACATCGATTGTTGGGTGGAATCAGGTATCTGGTTTATTAGGGAAGGAAAACTGGCGGGATTTAGGTCCAAACCTGCAGCTGCCTACAACTACTGGATACCACCCAACATAAAAATGCATTGGTTTGTCGATTCTCACTTTAGACAAAAAGGTTTTAAAACAGTTCAGATTTTGTAATGATAACCTAATTATCAATGACCTCAATTAGGGTTGTCTCATAATCACTAGGAGCCACGAACCCATGTAGATTCATCACGATTGCGACCACATTGGCAAGCCCACCATCGGGGACATCCTTGCGATATCGACACACAGTGTAATGACCCCAGTCCACCAATTGCAATCGGTACCTACACAAAAACATCCGTGCAATATGTCAAAAGACAATCAATAACCAACAAATTCACAGTATGCTTACTACCCCACAGGACAAATGGTCAAACAATAGAATAAATCAGATTTTCTAGGGGAAAGGCCAACAGTTGGATTCATAATATAAAGAAATCCTTTGCTGTAATCCTCCGAAGAGCCAAGACTAATATATTAGCTACTACTATTATTTAGAAAAAAAAAAGACATAATAATATATTAGCTATTACTTCAATATGAAGGGGAAACTATCAATAAGCCAATTGATGGAAAATTAATCACCCATATAAATGTTATCCTCTTTCTTTATGCCAAGTAGGCGTCTGAGGTTCGCATTGTCACTAACGATCAGGGGCATTCATGCAAGAACTATTACAACGTTTGTTTAAGAAGTTCATGCGGATACTAATAATTACTTTTAAAATGAGCGACCACATGGCTAGATAATGACTCATAAGTCAGCTTTGGCTATGAATATGAATCATTCCCCAATATATATATATATATATATATATATATATATATATATATATATATATATATATATATATCAGGAAGGCCACATCAGATAGAACCAGCATAATTTTTGTAAATTTTTGAAGTTATGAAAACACAAACAAACAAGTAGAGATACCTTAAATCGTATCTAACCATGAATCAAAGTCATCCAATAGTTTGAACTTGGGAATTAGACCAGAGGAAGGGGAGGATGATACTACATCAAGAGAGGCAGCCCTTACCTCATGGGACCATGTTGCAAAGTTTTTGGCGGATCCCAACTGGATGTTTCCTTTAGTAGGTCGTCTAACGAATCATCAAGATCAACAACTAGTGCCGATTTAGATAAATCCGGGGGGGGGGGCTTTTTCATAGGAGCGAAAACCAATTCCTCACCTATCAACCCCGAAGTTGAAGCATCTGCTTGTGACGTATTAGATATGCAACTAGGCTCCTCTTTCAAGACTGCGGATTTAAGAATATTTGGATCACAAAACGAGTCCAGGAGCATGTCGAGTTCTGCTTCTGCATCTGCTGCCTCAAATCTAGGGGGTTTCTTATTCTAGATTGCAGCATAATTTACATTGAATTGAGCAAAAGACTCTGGAAAATCTCCTCGCACCGGACCACCACAACTTTCTGTCCATTCAAAAGCTCTTTGTCAAGAATGGAAGCCAATCTTCCCAGCATGTGGTGGTGAGCGTCCACCACTACCCTCTTTGGGCAGATCCCTGACCCGGAGGCCATTTTTTCTTTCTCTCTAAAAAAAATTTTATTTTAGTTTTCTCTCTAGTATCGTGCGGCTGCTATAGAAGAAATAAGGGGAGGAAGAGAGACTAGGGTTTTGGTGGGGGTGTGGGTTTATGCTGGGGAGATAATAATCCAGTGTGACAAGGTGTTGGTGAAAATTGTGGACTAAATCACATATTGTCCCTAAAGTTTAGGCTTAATATTAATTTACAGCCTAAATTTTATTTTCAATTAAAAACATCTTAAACTTTAAGAGTCAAAACAATTTGCACCACTTGCACTAAAGTTTAAAATACAAATTGCTTTTAAAGTGGAGTATATAGGAGGGTTTGGAATGTATAAGTTTTTTAAACAATAAATATGGTGGGTTTAGAGAGAGAAAATGGATATGGATTTTTGAAAGAATGGTGGGTTTAAAGAAGAATGGTGGGTTCAGATATGAGAAAAATGAAAGATTTTAGTATTTTTTTTTAATTTGATTTTTTTAGTATTTTAGTATTTTTTTTAATTAGTATTTTAGTATTTTTTTTAATTAGTATTTTTAGTATTTGAATTAAATATGTTATGTTTTGAATTTTACTATTTTGATAAAATGATGTAAATATGTTATACAACTTATTTTATTTAATTAGTTGTTTTGATTAGTTAACAAAATAATTTGAATTTTAGTATTTTGATTAAATGATGAATTTTAGTATTTTTTAATTTGATTTTTTTAGTATTTTAGTATTTTTTAATTAGTATTTTAGTATTTGAATTAAATATGTTATGTTTTAAATTTTAGTATTTTGATTAAATGATGTAAATATGTTATCTGACTTATTTTATTTAATTAGTTGTTTTGATTAGTTAACAAAATAATTTGTATTCTAGTATTTTGGATTAAATGATGTAAATATGTTATGGTTTTTTTATTTTGAATTTTAATATTTCTTTGTTTTGATTAAATGATATATATTATTTTATTTAGAATATATTTTATATTTAAGCCTTAATTAATTTATATATTAATTAATTTTAGTAATTGTTCCATGTGGCGACCACATCATCAAATATGTACTGTGAAAGAATGAGACACAAGAATGAGAGGAAATGGTAAAAGTAGTGTAAACGCGACAATAAAAAAAAAATAAAGAGGATTTGGGGGAAATTTATCTCCTTATTAGATGATCGAAGGATGTTATTGGTTTGATCTTTTAATCGACGGCCTTGAAGTGATATTAACTTTTGACTAATCCAACATTTGAATGAACGGCCACGATATGATCAAATGCTCTGGATTATATCTATATTCCTTAATTAAAATATGATATTGTATAATTTTAATGTGTCTAAATATCTTTGTATTAGATTTATATTATTTGTTCAGTGATTTATTTATTTTTTAAAATTTTTTCAGCATTGATCAGAAGTAAATAAGGATAATCAAGATAATAAAGTCATTTAAAGTGAAGGGTCAAAATCATTTATTATTCATCATTCGTAGAAGGTATGTATGTATCTATATTATAAAGTCGACCACTTTTTAGACTGTTACTTTTAGTGTTAATAATTAATTTGTGTAACTCTGTCACAAAAAAATGCTCAATAACTCCATCAATAATATTGATATTACTTATCCAAATACTTAAATTATATCATTTAGTTATTAAGTAAGCGTATGATTTGTACCTCTATATAATTATAAAAATATTTATGTATATATGTATACCAAATATAGTTTATAATTTTAAACTTTAGTTAATGTAATTAAAATGATTAACATGTGCCTTTAATAGAATATATATACTTAACATTTTAAAAATTATTTTATATTATTTTAATATCTATCTTTAAAATTAGAAATATTTTTGTGAAAATATATCATTGATTCTCTAAGATCGACTTCAAGCAAAGTAATGAAGAATTTTTTCCTAACAAAATTATTTTTACTAATTACATATTGTGAATAAAATTTATTTCATAAATAAAAAAATTCTTCATTAGTCCCTCACAAAAAAGGCTTATTTTAGAAGAAAACAATTCACTCACAAAATTTCCTTCACAAGAGCCTCAATTTCTTGTAGTGAGCACACATATGCATATACTTAAATAAATAATAAAACAATCAAGTAGAATTCAATTATGACTCAAACAAACATATAAACTTTTGAACAATTTTTAATGAAGTATGTTATTAGTAATATAATTTTAGGAAAAAAATTAAAAAATATTAATAACATTTTATCGGTCCATAAAATTAAAACAAAAGATTATAACAACTTTCATTAAATAATTTTTAAGCAATTGGACCAACTACCTATCATGCTAAAATTTATGTAACACTAATATTTAAACCACCTAACATCGTTTCTATGCATGTGAAGATGAGATAATACACTTTTGGGCCACTATACTAGGAATTGTAATAATAATAATAATTACACTTTTATATGTAAAATTATTATTTCAAAATTAAAGATAAATCTAAATTTAAATTTTAGGATATTATAAATTAATTATAACAAATTGAAATATAACTCTTTTGTAGAACCAAAAAGTAATATTTTAATATTTATAATTTGTTCCATAAAAGAGTCATAATTATTATAATTTTGTTTTATTGTCAATTTATAACATTTTAAAATTTAAATTATTGTAACTTAATATTTTAATAAATAAAACTAATATTGTAAATTACTTAAAATTATTATTAAGAATAAATTTCTATTAAAATATTAATTACATTACAATTTTAATTGTAGTATATTATAAATTAAAGAACAAACTCAAACTTAACTCTTTGTGTAGAACATATGAGTATTTGTTTTTGGCATTTGTGCTCTATTCTACAAAAGTGCACCACTATTTTTTTTGCCATGATCAATGTATAAAGTTTAATGTAGTGTAAAGTTATTTACTTTATAGTTTGTTAAAAGAAATAGTCAATCTTTGTAAGTTAATTAAAAATGTTATTAAAAGTAAATTTACTACAGTAAAAAATTAATGTATTTATATTAAACTTTATATTCACCAAAATTAATTCTAAAAAATATTTAGAACAAAATAGCGACCAATTTTATCTCTCACAAAAAACCTTTGAACAATAATATATAGTGAGTAATAATTCCTTCATTAATAGTTTTTTTCCTCGTAAATTTTCATCGTAAATTGGCTCCAAATATTCTTCTACCACTTCAATTTAGCGAAAGAAAATATATAAATTGTGAATGATGTTTCTATCACTAATAACTATATTGTCACTAAGTTATTATTTTTAAACGAATATTTTTAAAAAAATAAAAACTTCAACGACTGCCGTTGGGAGTAGAGGCTCTCACATCTAATTTGGGAAAAACTATTGAACGCCATTTGAAATGGCGTTGAATTTTTGGATATTTTGTTTGGCTAAAAATCTGAAAGGCAACAAACGCCACTTTAAAAAACATTTTTTTAAAAACGAATAATTTGTGTGTAATATCCTTAGTATTAAATGTCATATTTTTATTTTTTATAAATATTTATATAATATCACTAGTCATGTATAGAAATATATGCAATTAGATGAGAATTTAAATATGAATAATTTTATTATTTGACATTTTTTTTTAAATTCGCATAAAATCAATCATCACTTTCATTTTTGGAGTGAGAGAGTACTTGTAAGTATATCCTATTTCTATCTAGAAATAGGAAACATTGGAAAGCATAGATATAATAATCAGGTTTGATGAGGTTAGGTTTATTTGGGTCGGAGGCCCGGAACTAACATGTTTGGCAGTCGGTTGTCACGAGTACTATTTCAACAACCATAATCTATACCGTTGATCGCAACATTGGATGACACGAATTGAAATGGATTTCCCCATAGCTCAAAGTACATGTGACATGAGAAATTACTCATTTGCCCTTATTTGCTCATGCATGTGTTATATCTCGCTCACCGCCACAAGTTTTGGCGGTAGTTTAGTTAACTAATAAATTAGAATGGCTCAGTGGTAGCTTAATGGCCCAATAACCCATAGGTCTTAGGTTCGAATCCTAGCTACGATAATTTTGCTTCTTATATTATATTTTTTGTGTATTAGATAAATTTATTACTATATATATATATATATATATATATATATATATATATATATATATATATATATATATTTATCTCTAAATATTCATATAAATATTTATAAACAAATATTTATTTATAAATTTATAAATATTTCATCTAAAATTTATAAAATTTAGATATGAATATTTTATAAATATTTATAGATATATATATTTACTTTAATGTTGAGATTTGTTTAGTATTTTATTTAGTTTGATAAGAAATAATTATTTTAATAATAATAATAATAATAATAATATTAAATATGTTATGATATGATATGATATGATGTAAATATGTTATGATTTTAGTATTTTAATGATGTAATTTGAATTTTGTTCTTTTGATTAATTAACAAAATAATTTGAATTTTAGTTTTTTTAGATTTTAGTATTTTTTAATTTGATTTTTTTAGAATTTTTTAATTAGTATTTTTAGTATTTAATGTAAATATGTAATTAGTATTTTAGTGTCGGGTAAGTGACTTTTAGTATTTTGATATGTTATACAACTATGGTAAAATTTTAGTATTTTGATATGTTATCTGACTATGGTAAAATTTTAGTATTTGAGTAAAATTTTAGTATTTTAGTATTTTGATTAAATGATGTAAATATGTTACTGATGTAAATATGATGTAAATGATGTAAATATGATAATATGTTATGTTATGATGTAAATGATGTAAATATGTTA
Source organism: Panax quinquefolius (assembly GCA_020205615.1). Lineage (NCBI taxonomy): Eukaryota > Viridiplantae > Streptophyta > Magnoliopsida > Apiales > Araliaceae > Panax > Panax quinquefolius. The sequence continues at coordinate 100,571,834 of CM035167.1, read as the reverse complement.
TGATTTTAGTATTTTAATGATGTAATTTGAATTTTTGTTCTTTTGATTAATTAACAAAATAATTTGAATTTTAGTATTTTAGTATTTTTTTAATTTGATTTTTTTAATTAGTATTTTTAGTATTTGATGTAAATATGTAATTAGTATTTTTAGTATTTTAGTGTAAGATGGCCGACTTTATAATAACAAATCCTTATAGCTTAGTTGGTTTGAGCATTTGTTTAAGGAGAGTGGGAGGTCTAGAGTTCAATTCTCAAGGAGAGCATTATTTTATTTTTTAAAAAAGCCCACGGGTCGGGCCAGGATTTTTTATTATTAGTACTATTATAATTATTGAAATATATTATTATAATAATAATTAATAATAATAATAGTAATTATAATAAATGATTAATAATAATAATAATAATAATAGTAGTAGTAGTTATAATAATAGTAATAGTAATAATAATTATAATTAATACTAATAATTATAATTATTATTATTATTATTATTATTATTATTATAATTATTATTATTATTATTATTATAGTAATAATAATAACAACAATAATAATAATTATAATAATAGTAATAATAATAATAAAAATAAAAATAATAATAATAGAAATTATAATAATAGTAATAATTATAATTATTATAATAATAAAATAATAATTATAAGATTAGTAATAATTATTCTAATAATAATAATAATAATAATTAATAATAATAGTAATAATAATAATAATAATAATAATAATAATAGTAATAATAATAATAGTAAATATAATAATAATTATAATAATAGTAATAGTAATAGTAATAATAATAAAAAATATAGCACATGAAGCTTGAAAAAAACTAAATGATATAAATATTAATCCTTGAAAGATATTAACAGATAACTTGTGTTGCTCCAGTGGTCAAATGACCAAAGTTCTAAATGATAGGTCACAGGTTTGAATATGTTTCGCATTTGGATATAATTTTTAAATACTAATTATGAATATTTTTTCACAATTCTCCGAATACCGAATATGGTCTTGCAAAAACATGCTTATTGAGATTATCTTAATTTAAGGCAACATTTTAATAGTCGTTGCAAAAAGTTGTATAAGATATGCAACGAAAATAAAAATTGTTGCCAATGAATGTGGTCCATATTAGGCAACGAAATATAGCAACAAAAAATTTCGTTGCCCACAATGAGGAGAAATCAAGTGGTTAGAAATTTTGAAACGGATTTCTAACGAATTTTGTTTCCAAATTTCGTAACGACTTATGAATTTTGTTGCAAAAATTGAAAGACTGACACAATCTACAACGAAGGACAAGTTTCGTTGCTAAACATACACTTTTAGCAACGACTTATAAAGTTGTTGCTTGAAAAATCGTTGCTAAAGCCCCATTTTTAGCAACAAAAAAACTTTCGTTGCCCACGATGACGGGAAATCAAGTGGCCTAAAATTTTGCAACGAATTTCTAACAAAAAAATTTCCCGCCAATGAATTAGCAACGAAATTTTTCAACGACTTATGAATTTCGTTGTAAAAAGTGAAAGCTTGACACAATCTGCAACGAAGGACAATTTTCGTTGCTAAACATATACTTTTAGCAACGACTTATAAAGTCGTTGCCCGAAAAATCGTTGCTAAAGGCCCATTTTTTTGTAATGAATGGAACTCCAGGTATTTTTTATATAACTTTTATTTTCTTCTATATGATTTTCCTTTATATAATAAATTATTTTATAAAGAAATTTTGAAGGAGGAATTTGAGTTCTTTAGAAATCAAATTTCTGTTTAATCAGAAAGACAAGCTTTATGTGAATAGTTAAAGAACAGTTCGATCAATTATGATCGAGATCTACTAGAAATGACTGGGTATGCTACGTACCCTTATATGTGTAAGTTTTAAAACGGTGATTCCGGGGACAGAATCTTTATAAGGGAGGGTGAATGTAATAACCCGATATTTTCTATATCAATAAAACAGAAAATTTGCGTATAATTTTTTTTTTAAGGATGAGGATTTATACAAGATAAGAAGTATATGTATTTATGTGATAAATAAAAATATATTTATTACATGAATATTTACAAATAATTTTATTTTAGAATTATTAATTATTATAAATTATATTCTTATAATAATTAATTTTATAATAGAAATGTTTTTATTAATTATTTTCAATGAAAATATAATTATATATTATTTAAATAATATATGCAATGATTTTTAGAATAATTATAATTATTATTTATATGAATTTTAGCTCGGATTATTAAGTTAAGTATTTTAACTTAATTAATAAAGCTGTTTATGCAAGGTAAATCAGATATGGAATCCAAACCCTAATTCTAGTTTTGGAATAAGGAATGATAATAATAATAATATAATATTAATTATATTTTTATTTTTTAGTACTATAAATATGTACTGTATATATATATATATATATATATATATATATATATATATACGGACTGACAATGGTTGGTCAATTATGGTGTATCATGACAAACCCTAGTAACCCTAATTTGAAACTCAAACCGGAGTTTATGATTGGTAAGAAATTGTGTTATTTGATTAATGTTGAGTATTATAGAATTTAAGGTTAATTAGGGAAACCCTAATTATTATTTAGGAACCCTAATTATTTGAAACACTAATTTAAAAATTAGAGACCCTAATTATTAAATTAGAAACCCTAATTTGCTAAATAGGGAACCCTAGTAATATTAAGAAACCCTAATTATTTTAAAACCCTAATTTTCTATTGAAACCCCTAATTTTAATTAGTGTGGTCTAATTAAAATTTTATTAAACTTTAAGCTTAATTTTTCAAACCCTAGAAATTATTTGGGAAACCTTAAGGTTTAAAATCTATTGATTAAAACCTAGATTTAAGTGTCATGGACAAGAATACCCTTAAAATGTTTTGTTAGTTTACTAAAATACCCTTTTGGATTTATTTTTAATAGGTTTCTTGCAAATCCTTCCATATCTTGTCAAGTCATCACTCTAGATTATAACACATGCTCTATATATCATCCAAGCTTTATCTCTTTTGACACCTTGCAAGTTTGATTCATTGAATCAAAGAATTATAAATAGGTTAGGAGAGAGAAAAGTGCACATATTTTCTCATTTGTGCTCGTACACTTCACCAAGACCATCTCTCTCTAAACCGACAAATTTCCAGTTCCAGACCAGTCCCCAAATCAAGCCCCACGAATTCCATAACCAAATCAGTGGCCAAGAATCAAAGATTGCTCATAGAAGGTATAAACCCTAAAATGAAATCTGACTTTTGATCATATGTTAGATGTTAGTTTTTTGTGTTAAATATGTTGTATGTAGTGTAAAATGATGATCTGGGTTGCTAGATGTTAGATCCATAACATCTAGAGGCTCGGATTTAGTGATTTTAAAAATCTGGAAATTTTCTTTTATGTCGACTGACAACCATATGTCAGGCCCTGTAGATCTCTGGCTGTTAATGATTTCTGTGTTTTTAATGTTTGAACAAGTAATGTGCTATGAGGTGTAAGACCCCAACTTTTATGAATAAAGATGAATTTTCTATAAATATTATTTTTGAATATTATGGAATGAATTTGATATAATGTTATAGTTGTGGGTAATATTTATAAATTTTGCAAAGTACGCAAGTTGTTATATAATATTCAATTGGTCGAGGAACATTCGGTTTAACAGGGAATATTCGTACAACGGCACAATCATTGGTGGACCCCACAATGAATATATTATCGGATTGAGAAAATGACAAAAATACTTTATGAAAATAACGGCGCAAGTTTTACCGTTAACTGTTGAAACACCCGGTGTTAAAAGTACAGTAATATGCGTAGTTGCACAGTAGCATACGGTATTGATTATTGATGCTTACGTGAGAAGTCACTCAGTTTTGTTCAATTATTATTACAGTAATTGCTGCATAGTATCTCACGTTATTTGATTCAATTATTGTCAATATTTTATAATCAATAATTGAGATGACAAAGTTATTAATATTATTATTTGCAATATTAACGATGTCAGAAGTTACATCGAGGAGAGGTTTAGTCACCTAATTGCGGCATGATGGGGAGAAATCCTTATTGAAAGCCCCCTCTTTCACGAGGAGCGACACAGTCGATTAATATTGTGAAATTATAATAATGATGATGAGTTTTGTTTTATTAGTATTATTAATGTAATAAAAAAAAAAGCTTTTTATATAAAACAAAATACTTTTATAAAGTTATTCGTTTTATTAGACTAATAGTAAAATCTTTTATATAAAAGCAGAATACTTTTATAAAGTTATACATTTTATTAGACAATAATTAGAATATATTATATTTTATTATGCATAGTGTTTGAATAGTGCCTGCATAGTGTTTGCATAGTAAAACCTTTTTATAAAGTTATTCGTTTTATTAGATTATAAATAGAATATATTATATTTTATTGTAAACCAATCTGAACCATCCGTTTAAAGTAAATCAATCTAGACCGTTCATGAATTAGTTACTATGCAGTCCATTCTTCTATAAATAGAAGCTTATTCCTTCATTATTTCTTACGAATTCACTGAAACTCTAGAGAGAGAAACTATAGAGAGAGTTCTTCTTCTATAATCTTGGCGTATTTCTTTAGAGTTTAAGAAAGCTTTGAGCGTAGTGCAAGTTTTCTTTGAGTATACCCTCGCCCTACCAGTCAAAATACTCTTCTTTTACGATAAGGGATATTATTTGTTGTACTCGTTAGGGGTATTCTTTCTTTCTTATTGGTGAAATTCTTTTGTTATTCCATTCTTTATTATTACATTGGAATAACTTTTGTATACACTGGATACCTATACTTGGTGAAATTCTTACATTATTCCATTATTTATTATTACATTAGAACATCACATGCATCGTTTACGCATGACTTTGGTTCCGTTGTTTATTATTACATTGGAACATCACATGCGTGTGTTTACGCATGACTGGTTCCATTATTTATTATTATTATTGGAATATATAGTAGTCGGTGCGTTTACGCGTGACTGATTCCATTATTTATTATTACATTGGAATAACACATGCATGCGATCTATCGCATGCACGGTGATTTCTTTTGTTATTCCATTCTTTATTATACTCGGTTGGTTAAAGTTTTGACTTCTATACTCCATGAAATTAGTGGAATATCCTTGATATTTGCGCTTCATCCGATATCTTTTCATGGAAATATTCTTACGAACATTCTTGAGTGTTACTCTACAAAGAAGTATCATGTTAACAATTTGGACATTATTAGTTCTGGATAAATTAATTCTTGAACTTGTTTTATTGAATTCTTATATCATTGTCATCATCCTCATGTTTATATTATGTTGAAAGTCATACGTGGCACATAGTGCATAGATGGACTTGGTATGATTATGACCGAGGATTATTCGATTGTAATCATGGTAGTAATGTTACAAATGATGTGGAAAAAGTCCTCATTGACCGTAGTGCATTGATGGGCCGGTTGTTGGCATGATCATGACCATTGATGAATACGAATATCCTTGGTTTGTGGTGCGTGGATAATTTGTGGTTGTGATACTAATGAATATCCTTGGTAGTAGTGCGGGGATGATATGGATTATTTATTAGTGAGTCTCGGTGATAAAAGTCATGAAAAACCTTTTAAATCATAGAAGATAGTAGATTTTATTCTCTACTTGACTCTTTAATGGATTACTTGTTCATTGAGTTAAACTTGATGTTTGTTATATTTTATCGTTTTAACACTTTGTTGAAGGCTAATGATAATTTATTACGCATTATCTTAGTCATAATATTTCTTCTTGGGCTAGTTGAGCTCACCCTTTTGCTTTCATTGTTCTCTTGAGGAAATGAGAAGCATAGCGAGGGACTAGTCGGGAGCAGTGATGGTCGGATAATAGGATTAGTAGTCCTCACTATTCTATGAAATAGTGTGATAATAAATGTAATGAGGACCCCATTAAGTTTGTATATTGTCTAGATGACAATATTTGTATTAAAACTCACGACATATGTTTAGTCGTATTTTACATTTGTTGTATAATTAAGTTGTATTTAAATTTTGTACCATGTATTTGGCGACTCGGAATAGGTGATGTATATCTGGATTTTGGGGCGTCACGGTTAGTATCAAAGCTTAGGATATGATCCTGGCTAAGATGTGAGAATAGAACTAGGAGGGAGAGACGGGGAATTCCTTCGCTAGTATGACCTACCTAAGTTTATTTGGTATTTAATTGGTCGGTCAGAATATAGGGATAATATGTTACATGTCAATTAACCTTTGTTTTGTGGCAGTATCTGAAAATGACATCCGAGAATGTTGAGAATAACAATGGAGCCACGACGTAGTTGATTCACCACATATCAATAATCGAGGATAATGCATCATAGGAAGGCGAAAATCCTCATGCAAACAACAACAACGACCAAATGATGAATGATGGAATGTTCGGAGGCTTTATGCGATTCATGCAACAGCGGCGAGGCGGCTCTATCCAAAATGTATGGTGTGAAACACTTGGAAACTCTCGGACGGTCACCGCATTAAGCAGTTCGAGGGCTGGGACCACCGGAGTTTATTGGAGAGCCAAAACCACTTAAGGAGGAAGCATGGATAAAGTAGATCACCAAGATATTTGATGTCTTGGGATTCTTGAGGAGCAAAAGGTTCCTTTACGCTTTTTTATGTTGCGAGGAGAGGCGATTCTTGGTGGAAATCGGTAAAGCGTACTCAACTGCTTGCCTTGCTTGAAGATGTCTTGGGAGAAGTTCCAAGAACTATTCAACGACAAGTACTTTCCGAAAGTATTCATCACATAAAAGAGGTAGAGTTCATCAAGTTGGGCGAGAATAATATGGCCGAGTGTCGCGATCACGAAAGCTAAGTTTGTAGAGTTATCTCGGTTTGCGTCCCACTTGGTGGATAATGAAGAGAGAATAGCGGATGTTTTAAGAGGTTTAAAAGCAGGAGATACGTCGACATCTTATTTCTCATAAAGCTGTGTTTGTATTCAGGATGTTGTAAATAGGGCTCGATTAGTAAGCGCGATAACGAGTCAACCATGACCAAAAAAAGCGGTAAGCAAAATGATAATACCGGTGAGAAGCGATCATCGAAGCGGGGACAACAAGCGTGGAGAAATCAGCGAGGCGAAGTGGTAACCACCCGGTGGAAATCGAGGCAAAACAATAAGAATGGACATTTCAAGAAGAGGAGATTCAACAATGATGGAAAGCGTCAACACCAAACACCGTTGTTAAGGAAGGAGAGCGACCACCTATCGTATGCTTCAAATGCGGAGGGAGGACACATCGGTCAAGCTGCGTGATGCGTCAAAGCATGTTATAATTGTGGAAAGAAGGTCACTTAGCCCGATTTTGTCGTTCACCAAAGACAAGTTCAGCCTAGGATGGAGGCACAAAGGTAGTCCCGAGAAAAGTCAAAGCCGGTAGTCTGAGGAAGCGTTTGTTGTGACCTCGAAAGCAAGGAAACCGAATGAGGTCATCACGGGTAAGCTTATCATAAACTCTAGCGAAGTCTATACTTTATTTGATACCGGTTCTACCCATTCTTTTATTTCTCCTACTTGCGCTCAACGATTAAATTTGACTCTGGAGAAATTAGACTTTGACTTATCTGTGGAAACTTCGTTGGGAGAAACTTTCATTACATCCACTGTTTATAAGTCTTGTTTGGTTCAAATCGGTACCCTCACATTACCTATCGATCTTATTTCATTGAAAATACTTACATTTGATGTGATTCTAGGGATTGATTGGTTAACTACTCATCATGCTAAAATTGATTGTTTACGTAAGGTTTTTAGCTTTCATATTCCTAATCAACCTATTATGTGAATTCAAGTGACCAAACCATTAAAATCAATCACGGTCATCTCAAGCCAAAAAGCTATTCGTTTATTAAAAAATGGATGTCAAGCTTTCTTAGCTCATGTCACGGATCTAAACAAAAATACGTCAGTTTTGAATGATATTTCTATTGTTAATAAATTCCCTGACGTATTCCCTGAAGAACTTCCTGGCCTACCCCTAGAGCATGAAATTGAATTTTGTATCGACCTTGAACCCGATACAAAACCCATTTCCAGCGCCCCATATCAAATGGCTCCTATTCAACTTCAGGAGTTAAAGACCCAATTGCAAGAATTGTTAGACATTGGTTTCATTCGTCCTAGTAGGTCTCCTTGGGGTGTTCCTGTTCAATTCGTGAAGAAGAAAGACGGGAGTATACGACTTTGTATTGATTATGGGAGTTGAATCATGTCACCATCAAAAATAGGTACCCATTGCCGCGTATTGATGACTATTTTGACCCGGTTGCAAGGAGCCAAATTCTTTTCAAAGATTGATCTTCGTTAGGATATCACCAATTGAAGATCGAGAGCGATGACATTCCAAAGGCGGCTTTCGAACTCGATGCGGGCATTATGAATTCCTAGTCATGTCCTTTGGATTGACTAATGCTCTGATGCCTTCATGGATATGATGAGCAAAGTATTGAGGAATATTTGGATCACTTTGTGGTCGTCTTTATTGATGACATCCTTATTTATTCAAAAGTCGTGAAGATCATGAGCAACACTTGAGGGCGACACTCCAAAGCCCGTGAATACAAGCTTTATGCCAAGTTGAAGAAATGTGAGTTTTGACTTGAGGAAGTAGCATTCCTTGGGCACGTATTATCAAGTCATGGAATATCATTGATTGACGACAAAGATTGAAGCAATTCAAAGCTAGGGAGCAACCTAAATCGATAGAAATCGTAGCTTTCTCGACTTATTTGGTTATTATCGGAGATTCGTGGAAGGATTTTCTCGAATAGCTACTCCATTAACTCAGCTGACTCAGAAAGATACAAAGTTTGGTTGGAGTGAAGAATGTGAGAAGAGTTTTCAAGAACTCAAGAGGAGACTCATTTCAGCATCTGTTCTGACAATACCATCTGGCTCGGAGGGATTTGTCATCTACAGTGATGCTTTGAGAAAAGGGTTGGGATGTGTTCTCATGCAACATGGGAAAGTCATAGCCTATGCCTCAAGATAACGCAAAGAATATAAGAGGAATTATTCTACTCGTGACCTAGAGTTTGCAGCTGTTGTTTTCGCACATAAAATTTGGAGGCATTACTTGTATGGGGAGAAGGTGGAGATCTTTACAGATCATAAAAGCCTCAAATATTTTTTCACTCAAAAGGAACTCAACATGCGACAACGACGTTGGCTTGAAGCTATTGAAAGATTATGATCATACCACCCGATACCATCACGGAAAAGCGAGCGTGGTAGGCGGCGCATTGAGTAGAAGATCATATATGCAATCTGAGTGCGATATTGTCAACACAAAGGCCCATTTTGTGTGACTTGCAAAGGATGGAGATAGAGTTAAAGACTCGAGGGACCCATGTGATGATGGCGAATATCTGAGTAGAACCGACTTTAATTGATAAAGTTAAAGTTGCTCAAGCTACTGAGGACACTGGAGCTATGCGTATGAGGAAGAAAGTGCAAGAAGGTGCTATCTTAGGAAGCAAGAATCGATGAAGAAGGAATACTTGAGTCAACTCCGGACTTTGTGTTCCTAACGACCACGATTTAAAGTATAAAATCATGATGGAAGCGCACAACACAGATTTGCAATCCATCTTGGGAGTACCAAAATGTATCGTGATATTAAATCATACATTTTGGTGGAGCAATATGAAGAGAGAGAGCGTTGTTTATCTCAAGGTGTCTAACTTGTCAACAAGTTAAAAGCGGAGCATCAAGTACCAAAAGGTCCATTGCAACCACTTGAAATTCGGAATGGAAGTGGGAGTACATTACCATGGATTTAATTCTGGGTCTTCCTAAGGTTTCTCAAGGTATAGATGTGATTTGGGTCATTGTTGATAGATTGACCAAGTCTGCTCATTTCTACTCGATCGAGAAATTTATACACTTGAACGTCTTGCTCGTATGTACATAAGCGAGATTGTAAGGCGCATGGTATGCCAGTATCCATAGTTTACGATCGAGACCCGAGATTCACTTCACGATTTTGGGTTAGTTTGCTATGGGCACAAATTATGATTTAGCTTCAAAGATATCATCATCCTGATTTAGCGGAGAGAGACTATTCAAATCCTTGAAGATTTATTAAGACTCTGTTTCCTTGACTTCAAGGAAGTTGGGATAAGTTCTTACCACTGGTGGAGTTTTCCTACTGATAAAAGTTATAAGTATTGGCATGGCTCCGTTTCGTTGTATGGAAGACTTCAAAGGAAGTTGGGATGCAACGTTATTGGGATTCTTACCGAAAAAGATTGGTCCACAACGAGTTTTCACAAGATCGACAAAGAGTTATCAAAGAACGTAATTCGATATGGAGATCATGTGTTATTACGTGTTTGGAAAGGAGTTGAGATTTGAAAAGAAAGTGAATCGTTCTCATCAACCCATTTTAATCCTCGATCGAGTAGGAAGCGTGGTCTATAGACTGCTTTACCTCCAAATATGTCTCGTGTTCATAAAGTTTTTCACATATACATGTTACGTAAATATGGAAGACCCGAACCACATTATTGAGTTAGAACGGATGATGAAGCGTTCATGTTCAAATCTTAGATAAGAAGGAACATATTCTACGCTCAAGGTTATACCTCAAGTCAAAGTTTTTGGAGAAAGCCGCTTGAAATGACTTGGGAGTTAAAATATGAAATGAAATCAAGGTATCCTTACCTCTTCGACATACAGTCACGTACCCTAATTTCGATGTGAAATTTCATAAGTAGGGAGGTTGTAAGACCCCAACTTTTATTAATAAAGATGAATTTCTATAAATATCATTTTTGAATATTATGGAATAAATTTGATATAATGTTATAGTTGTGGTTAATATTTATAAATTTTGCAAAATACGCAAGTTGTTATATAATATTAGATTAGTGGGGAATATTCGTTTACTTGGGGAATATAACGGCCCAGAATCGGATCTTATTGTAAAATGATTTTATTAAATTAAATAATAATAAAATCATATTCCATGTGTTATCAAGATGGTTGTCATTGTATAACCTATTGATGTTAGAATGTCGTAGTATTTGAGCTACGTGGATGAATTAAAGTGTTTGAATTTTCAAGGCGAAAATAAAAGTTTTTAGAAATTTTACGAAAAACACTATTCATCGGTATTTGCTCGGGATATAATTTTGAGTTTAGAAATACGTAATGATGGAATAACAAGGTAAGATGGATTATGTAATAAAAATCTAGTTATGGAAAATGTAATAATTAAACTTGTGGACTTAATTTATAAGCGTTAAGTAAAAGCGAAGTGTTAAGGAATAAGTAATAATTGTATGATACTTGGTATTATGCGGAGTAATGAAAATGAGTATAATACTAGGTATTATCTGAGTTTGTATGAAGGATGAAATACTAGTATATAAATTCTATATGAATTAGAATACAAGAATAATGCATCAACTATATGTGTATGTATTATGAAATATTAATGGACTTGTAAAGATTGGCTAGGATTTTTGTACAAAGCCCAAGTCGATTAAGGTTAAGGCCCTGACTATTGAATTAATAAGCAAGCTAGTGTTTGTTAATGTAAAGCCCAAGGATTTATTAATCCAAGCCCAAGCTAGAATCCATGAGTTAATAGACCCGTGGGGCAAAACCATATTAATATGGTTAATGTGTGATGACAAGATAAGTGGACCAAGATAAGTGGTGATCAAGATAAGTGGTGACCAAGTTAAATGAGTAATGACCAAGCAAAGGATAGGTTTTGTGCCTTGCAAGTAATGAATAGTAAGGAGGTTAATAAGGAGGTGGGATTGTTTTAATGACCAATCTACCTAACCTTGCAAAATTCTATAAATAGAGAAGGCTTACAAGCCATTTGTTAATTGTTCAATTAATTAAACACATCTACAAAGTGCTTAAGTGTTAGAGAGAATAAGCTATCAATAAGTTAACTTCCATAAGTAAGAAGAAGAAGAAGCTACTTATCAAGACAACAAAAGTAAGACTTCTTTCTAAATTATCTTCTATCTCTACTCATGATAGGTTGATAAGAAAAGTTTGGATTAAGAAACATGAATGATAAAAGTAAGAAGAATGTATAAGTAATGAACTTAAGCCACATAAGTTGGCAATAAGTCATTTGAACTTATAAAAGTTATAAACTTATTATAAGTTAACCTTGAATGTTAAGTATGAAAATATGAACTTGTGATGAGTTTAGTAAGAAAAGTGAATTAAGAACTTATATGATTATATGTATCATATATACCTAAAGTAAAGTTATATGTGAAGAACATGTAAAAGTATGATGATTAAGAAACCTTAATTGTCATAAGTCATGAATAATCAAATCTTAAGTAGTTTATAATTGACACAAGTTATAAGCTCATGAAGAATAAGTCAAAATCAACAATGATTATAAGTTGTTGTATTAAGTATGTTAAGATGTTCACATGATGATGATGAAGTTCATTTGTAATGTTGAACAAATCATAAGAATGAAGAATTTAGGAATTTGCACGATTGGACGATAAGCGTCGAATCGTAAAATTCTCGGAATGGAAGTCAAATTTTGTGTTTGATCACGAAACCATTGTTTTCCAATAGAGACAAGTCATATTTGGCATTTAAGAGTTGCGGACTCGAAAATGGCAGGATTCCGACTTAGAGCGAAGAAGAAAGCGGCGTTGAGCGTTCACGAGCGTTTATCGTTTTTCGTTAAAAATGAACCAATAGGTGAATTTTAGCAAACGAAGTCAAATAGATAAAATTCTTGAATGATCATGTAGATTACGTAATTTGTGAACAGTAGGCTTTTGAGCGAGCAATTCGGACTTATACTTGAAGAAGTTATCGTCAGGAAGTTCACAAAAATTTAAAAGCTGAATTTGTTTTACGGTGCGTGAGAGTTGGTGTGGCCAACCCTAAAACAAAATGACCCATGCATGCATGACGTGAACAATGTTCGAACCTCTCTTTGCAAGAGTTAGTGCCATGGCGTGAACTATAGTACGATATGTGGCTTGCATTACGCCATGTACTGATACCAAAATCCTCACAGAGTGGTGGCATGCGTGGCATGACCCATTAAGTAAGGACTCGCGCCATGCGGCCAAGTCCGGGGACATCATCATTATAGCTCGTGCCTTGTGCGATGAGATGTAAGCATAAAATTTGTATGCATGCGCCCGATCTCGAGAACAAAAATAGTAATGAATGTTTCTAAGTACAAAAAAAAAGAAAAGGAAGTAAAAAACATAACTTAAGGAATGTAATGTAACATTGTTAAACCTTAAGGATGTTGTATAAAGGTTGAGATAACCTAGTCGAATATAAATGGAAGATAATGATAAACCGAAATGAATAGTGCTGAATCTAATATACAATTAGATTGAAATGAAGGGTATGATATAGTCATATACATACTTGATTATATGTGACCTAATGTAAGGCATTATGGATGATCATGTATTGTAGAGACTTGAGCGACTTGAACATAAAGTTAATATCTAGTAGCAGACGCTTTAAAGGAAAGTATTCTAACTCTTGTCTCGATTCAATCTGAACAAGTTTTTGAGATTCATGTATTCTTTCGCATGAATTGAGGTATGTTGAAGTTAAAGCCAATTCCTTTGGCTAGACTTGATATATAAATGATTATTGATAATCTATTCATGTATTATCAAATGTTGTTATCTTTTGTCAACTACTTGATATGGTTTTCAAAAAAGAAAAGTGAAATGTTAAACAAATGTTTTGTCGGTAAAAGCAGCGAGGCGCGTGAGGTTGCCAAATGCTTAAGCGTGCATCGTTTAATGGATGTAGTGTTGATCGACATAAGTCTGATAGGTGATCACCTAGAAGTGCTCGTAAGTGTATATCGAGACTACGGACTTGCTTCGGGTTGTCCTTTTCAATAAAGAATGAATACTCGAGGTCTTTGGCCGGAGTGAATGTTTTACTAAATATTGTTATTATTGTAAAACATTTTGAAAGAAAAGATGAAGTGCTATTTTGAATTATCAATAGTACTTCATAACTATTATTCGATTATTGAAGATATCTGATTTGTATGTGTCAAGCATGTTGTTATTAAATTGTTATACTTCTTTGAGCTAGTTATGCTCACTCTTGCTTGAACCATATGAATGCGACTAAAGGTGAGCGTCCGAAGGATCGAAAAGGATAAAGGGAAAAGCTAAAATGATTACTAAAGTTGTCTTGTAATAGTATAGGTCTATTGTTGTAATATAAGCGATATTATGACAAAGAACCTTTGTAATGGGTATAGAACACAGGAAATGTAAATATTACTTTAAATATATAGAAGTTATGTTAGTTCTTTGAGACTTTTCAATTGAATGAATGTATGAATGTTATCTGATATAGCACCATCTGTCGGGTTGGAAGATACACGGATTTGAAAGCTTCTACAAGTTAGTATCAAAGCCTAGGTTATAAAACTTAAGGGGAAAGTAGAACCTTAAGTCATAACCTTACGAAAAGAATAAAAAAGTAAAAGATGGAAAGTAACCTTATAAAAATGCATTATATTATGTTATGTATTTTTATTATTTTCTTGGCGATGTACTAATCAAACTATATTGTTTTATTGTAGATGTCGGGGAGAAAATGATATGTATAGAGATATACATGTAGTGGCGAGGATTGAGTTAATCGGGTAGAGATACTACCAAATCCCGTAGCATGTAGAACGAGTTGGTGACCATCGAGTCGGGAGACTCGGGGCGATTTAGACTACATGTATACATATTTGATGGCATGCTAGAGGAGGAGGTGGGCGTGATGTCCTTTGACCGAGTTCCACCCTACGGAGGACCGAGTTCCACCTACGGAGGAAATGTCTCAGGGGAATCAATGAAGGCCTTGTTTATGTCGGTATTGGATAGGAATGTCCATTCTTGCCGAGGAGGTTAAGGAGTTGAAAGAGGAACTCCAAGTTGTCAAAAGTGAGGACAGAGGCTATCATGGAGGAATGTGGGAAGAGGAGCATGATGATAGAGTTTTAGCTAAGGACAAGGTCAGGAAGCTGAAATGTGAAGTCTTTGAGCTCAGCGAGGAGCTAAAGACTAAAAAGAGGAAGTTGGAGAGGATGTCCTATATTCATAGGAGTTCTCACGTAGATTTCAGTGACGGTAGTGGCTGGGATCGAGATAGAAGCGAGGCGGACGAGCACACTTTATCGGTAGAGATGTTATTCTTGGGTGCGGCAAGCAAAGATTTGAGAGAATGCCCTACGACGAGATGTAGTCTAGCAATAGCTAGAGTAGAATAGATATGTAAATATTATGTATCTAGTAGTGACGTAAAACCCTCTTTTGTATAACAAAGGGTAGTCTTTCGTAAATCCCAATTTTTGGAAAGTAATTGCGGGATAGTAATGTAATCAGCTAAAGCTGAGTAATGTATCTACAAGTTATGAATCAATATAAATCTTTTTATGGAATATGTTGAGTAACGAGTATGAGTTGTTGTTTTATTACAAATAATAACAAACCAACGAGAATAAAGTAATAATGATGTGTTGTTTTCTTAATGACAAAATGCATGAGAAGGAGACAACGAAATCGAGGCGCTAATGTTAACCAACCGGAGGGTGGTCAGGTTAATCAATCTGAGGAGTTCGTTAATCTTTTTAGCATTTGCATTTAATAGAAGCGGGGCTAATGTACCCGTGATTCACTAGAGTAATCTGAGCTACTACTTTTAAGGATTTCAAAAGTGTAGGTCATGGGAGTTCAAAGGAACTACGGACCTATATAAGCCAGACATGGGTAAAAGAAATTGAGAAAGCATTTGTAATAGCAAATGTTGAGGAGGTCAAAAGGTTGCCTTTGCAACCTATTTGATGAAAGGAGAGGCTAACTTACGGTGGGAGGCAAAGCGGCTAGGTAGATATAGGAAACCTAACGTGGGAGAGGTTGAGGAGATTTTCTTGAGAACTATTTTTCCACAGTATCTGAGGAGGATGGAGATGAGGTTTTGGAATTGAGACAAGGGGATATAGCGGTTCCCGAGTATCTTGCCAAGTTTAATGAAGTAGCACGATTAAGCTCCACATCAAGTGGACCTTTGAAGTGAGAAAGGCTAGAAGATTTGGCGGGGCTTGAAACCACGGCTCTATAGCCAGAATCTCTGTGTTCAAAGTACTTCCTTTGGAACCATACTAGAAAAAGGCAATAATTTAGAAGGTGGGAATGAGGCTCTCGGCTTAGTACCACAAAGATAAAAAAACAAGGGCAAGGTTGATGGAGGAACCAAGGCCAGGGAGCGAGTGGAAGTGGCGGCAGTCGGGAGAGGAAGAAGGCTTTAACTGCAGGAAATAGGAGTAAAACAAGGGACTCTAAGAGGAGGATGGAGGCTGTAAAAACTGCTGGGAAGACTCACTTAGGAGTCTGTCTCAAAGGAAAAGCGGTTTGTTATAATTGTGGGCGGGGAAGGGCACATTTCGCCTACTTGTCCCAAATCAGAAAAAAATCACGGATGCTTTGTATGTGGATCATTGACCACATAGCAAAAAAGCTGCTTAGAAGAAGGGGATAGAAGGAAATAAAGGGAACTAATAGCGGGAAGTTAGCTATTAGTGGTCCCATTTCAATTGGGGAAATCAATGGCCCGCACTTTTAATATGATGGTCCAAGAGATGCGGTGGCATCGGGGGATGTAGTTGTAGGTATTATTCGATCAACAATATAAAATGCATCGTCTTTATTTGATTTAGGTGCTACTTGTTCGTTTATAGCATGTGATTTTGCTAGGCGACTAGAATTATTTCGAAAAATTGCCTATACCTTTGAACATTAAGGTAGCAAGCGAAGAGATAATTCTGTTGAAGATATTCATAGGAGTTGTTGCGTAGATATGCGTGGTTGTAAGTTATCGGTAGATTTATCTACCGATAAAGTTAGGAGAATTGACGTAATTCTCGGAATGGATTAGTTGATTAACCATGGAGCAATTATAGATTGCAAAAAAAGAAATGTGTGAGCATCGGAGGCGTTGAAGCAACAACCTCCTGTAGTATTTTACGGTAGTAAATTGCGGGACGTCCGTGTTGCCTTACGATGACACAAACTAGAAAACTTTTAAGGAAGGGTTGTGTAGGTTACCTATGCCGTGTTGTTGATACCCGAGAGAGTGGGAGCAACCATGGAACAAATACCTATAATAAGCGAATTCATGGATGTATTTCCAAGTGAGTTCTGGGTTTCTGCATGGGATAGGAGATCGAATTTGTGATAGACACATGCATGGGAGGCACACCGGTCTCGAGGAAGGCCTGCCGTCTTAGTATGGCGCTGTGGAAATGAAAGAACTAATGGTTCGACTACTGAGGAACTATTGGACAAGAAGTACATTCAACAAGTGTTTTTAGTAGTGGGGAGCACAGGTGTTGTTTGTCAAGAAGAAAGGCGGATCGTTAAGGCTTTGTATCGACTATCGGGAGTTGAACAAGTTAACGATAAAGAATAAATACCCATTGCCGGGATCGATGATCTCTTTGATCGATTGAAAGGGCAAAGTATTTTTCTAAAATAGATTTCTTGGACGGGGTATCATCGGTTGAAGGTTAGGAAGGAAGATGTACCAAAAGGCGCATTCGAGGACTCGTTATGGTCATTTACGAGTTTACGGTGATGTCATTTGGGTTGTGAATGCACCATTTGCATTTATGGATATGATGAGCGAGTGTTCAAACTATATTTGGACAAGTTCATCGTGGTGTTTATCGATGATATTCTAGTCTATTCTAAGGCGCGGAAGATCATGTAGAACACTTAAGATTAGTGTTTGAGACACTAAGGAAGGAGAAGTTATATCTGAAATTCACCAAATGTGAATTTTAATTTTGAAAAAAAGTGATTTTTAGGTCGTGTCATTGACGAGAAGGGATTCGGTGGATCCGGTGAAGGTGGAAGCGATAATGAATTGGGAACAACCAGAAAGCGCCGGTGAGGTGCGGAGTTTCTAGGGTTAGCGGTCTTATCGAAGATTTATCCAAGATTTTTGAAGATAGCTACCTCGTTGACTAATTTAACAAGGAAAGCGGTGAAATCGTATGGGCGGATAAATGTGAAGGCGATTTTCAAGAACTGAAGAAGAGATTAAGTGAAGCTCTGTTTTGTCATTGCCAGATGACACGGGAAATTTTGTAGTGTATAGTGATGCTTCGCATAGAGGACTTGGTTGTGTGCTTATGCAGCATGGCAAAGTCATTGCGTATGCATCTCGGCAGTTGAAGGATTATGAGAAAGTTTATCCTACTCATGATCTGGAACTGGCCGCGGTAGTGTTTGCCCTAAAGATATGGAGACATTATCTTTATGGGGAAAAATGTGAGATATATACGGACCATAAAAGTCTAAAGTATATCTTCACTCAGAAGGAGTTGAATATGAGACAGAGAAGATGGCTGGAGTTGATAAAGGATTATGATTGTGAAATCTGTATCACCACTGGAAAAGCCGATGTAATTCTTAAGCGCCTTAAGTAGGAAGAATTGGGAAAAGTTGTCTATGTTAGCGGCTCAAAAAATGAGTTAATAACGAGAGATGGCTAGGATGGAAATAGAAGTGAAGATGCCCGAGTGATTGAGGCGGTTACTCTTTGCGACGGAGATGCGATCTACCATCGTAGAAAGAGTCGAGGAGGTCTGACTTCGAGGCGGATGAGTGTAACCAAATGAAAAGCGGTTATCAGAGAAGGAAGAGGTTAAGTATAGTCTTGATAATGAGGGATTATTAAGATTTGAGGGAAGAATTTGGGTTCGAATGAGATGGAATTAAAGGAAGCAAGTGTTACAAGAAGCTCATAGTTAGAGGTACTCGATACATCTGGTAGCACTAAGATGTATCAAGACCTTCGACGAGTTTTTGGTGGCCAAACATGAAGAGAGAAATAGCGAGTATGTGAGTAGGTGCTTAACTTGTCAAAAGTTAAGGTCGAACATCAACGACCAGTGGTTTATTACGGTCATTGGAGATTCTAGAATGGAAGTGGGAGCATATCACGATGGACTTCGTGGTGGGACTTACGACGGCCTTAAAAAAAGTGCGATTCGATTTGGGTAATAGTGGACCGGTTTGTGAAGATGGCTCACTTTTGCCAATTAGGGTCAAGTATAACTTAGACGATTAGCTAAACTTTATGTTAAGGAAATCATTTCCGGACATGGAGTACGGTATCGATTGTGTCGGATCGTGATCCACGATTCACATCGAACTTTGGAGGAGTTTGCAAGAAGCGATTTGGAAACACGGTTGAGGTTAAGCACGGCTTATCATCCTGGCCGATGGGCGAAGCGAAAGAACAATTGAGGGCGCTTGAAGACATGTTGAGGTCTTGCGTCATGGATTTCAAGGGTAGTTGGGATGATCACCTACCACTAGTAGAGTTTGCATATAACATGAGTTATCATGCAAGCATAGGGTATCTTGCCGTCTGAAGCTTCTGTATGGGAGAAAGTGCGAGAACACCTTTATGTTGGGATGAGGTGGGAGAAGCATGGGATGCTAGGACCCGAATTGGTGGTGCGGCAGGGCGGCGGATGTGGTAAAAGTTTAATTCGGATCGTCTCGTCACGCATTTCGGGGCAGAGACGAGAAGAAGTATGCGGACTCACATAGACTAAGTCGAGAGTTTGAGGTGGGCTCGTATGTGTTTCTAAAGGTATCTCCACGGAAAGGAAAGATACGCTTTGGAAAGAAAGAAAGTTAAGTCCAAGGTTTATAGGACCTTTTGAGGTGTTAAAGCGGGTGGGAGAGGTAAGCGTATATGATAGCATTACCTCGGGACTAGAAACGAATACATAACGTGTTTCACGTATCGTATATTACGTCCATATAAGCGGACTATAAGCATGTAATCGAGTATGAGCCGATTCATATCAAGAAAGACTTATCATATGAAGAGTCATGCCGATCACGAGATCATTGATAGAAAGGAACAAGTTACGAGGAACAAGGTAATACCATCGGTAAAGGTATTATGGAAGAACCACGATCTTTGAAGAAGAAGCGTGGGAACTAGAAGAAAAGATGAAGAAAAATTTTCCTCATCTATTTGATTAAAGTAAGGCGAGATTACGGGGACAGAATCTTTATAAGGAGGGAAGAATGTAACGACAGAAATTCGGATCTTATTGTAAAATGATTTTATTAAATTAAATAATAATAAAATCATATTCCATATGTTATCAAGATGGTTGTCATTGTATAACCTATTGATGTTAGAATGTCGTAGTATTTGAGCTACGTGGATGAATTAAAGTGTTTGAATTTCAAGGCGAAAATAAAAGTTTTAGAAATTTTCCGAAAAACACTATTCATCGGTATTTGTTCGGGATATAATTTTGAGTTTTAGAAATACGTAATGATGGAATAACAAGGTAAGATGGATTATGTAATAAAAATCTAGTTATGGAAAATGTAATAATAAACATGGACTTAATTTATAAGCGTTAAGTAAAAGCGAAGTGTTAAGGAATAAGTAATAATTGTATGATACTTGGTATTATGCGGAGTAATGAAAATGAGTATAATACTAGGTATTATCTGAGTTTGTATGAAGGATGAAATCTAAGTATATAAATTCTATATGAATTAGAATACAAGAATAATGCATCAACTATATGTGTATGTATTATGAAATATTAATGGACTTGTAAAGATTGGCTAGGATTTTTGTACAAAGCCCAAGTCGATTAAGGTTAAGGCCCAACTATTGAATTAATAAGCAAGCTAGTGTTTGTTAATGTAAAGCCCAAGGATTTATTAATCCAAGTGAGCTAGAATCCATGAGTTAATAGACCCGTGGGGCAAAACCATATATTAATATGGTTAATGTGTGATGACCAAGATAAGTGGTGATCAAGATAAGTGGTGACCAAGTTAAATGAGTAATGACCAAGCAAAGGATAGGTTTTGTGCTTGCAAGTAATGAATAGTAAGGAGGTGCATAAGGAGGTGGGATTGTTTTAATGACCAATCTACCTAACCTTGCAAAGTTCTATAAATAGAAGAGGCTTACAAGCCATTTGTTACTTGTTCAATTAATCAACACATTCTAAAAGTGCTTAAGTGTTAGAGAGAATAAGCTATCAATAAGTTAACTTCCATAAGTAAGAAGAAGAAGAAGCTACTTATCAAGAGACAAAAGTAAGACCTCTTCTCTAAATTATCTTCTATCTCTACCATGATAGGTTGATAAGAAAAGTTTGGATTAAGAAACATGAATGATAAAAAGTAAGAAGAATGTATAAGTAATGAACTTAAGCCACATAAGTTGGCAATAAGTCATTTGAACTTATAAAAGTTATAAACTTATTATAAGTTAACCTTGAATATTAAGTATGAAAATATGAACTTGTGATGAGTTTAGTAAGAAAAGTGAATTAAGAACTTATATGATTATATGTATCATATATACCTAAGTAAAGTTATATGTGAAGAACATGTAAAGTATGATGATTAAGAAACCTTAATTGTCATAAGTCATGAATAATCAAATCTTAAGTAGTTTATAATTTGACAAGTTATAAGCTCATGAAGAATAAGTCAAAATCAACAATGATTATAAGTTGATGTATTAAGTATGTTAAGATGTTCACATGATGAATGAAGTTCATTTGTAATGTTGAACAAATCATAAGAATGAAGAAATGCTTAGAATTTTGCGATTGGACGATAAGCGTCGAATCGTAAAATTCTCGGAATGGAAGTCAAATTTTGTGTTTGATCATGAAACCATTGTTTTCAATAGAGACAAGTCATATTTGGCATTTAAGAGTTGCGGACTTGAAAATGACCGGATTTCGACTTAGAAGCGAAGAAAAGCGGCGTTGAGCGTTCACGAGCGTTTATCGTTTTCGTTAAAAATGAACCAATAGGTGAATTTTTAGCAAATGAAGTCAAATAGATAAAATTCTTGAATGATCATGTAGATTACGTAATTTGTGAACCGTGTAGGCTTTTGAGCGAGCTAATTCGGACTTATACTTGAAGAAGTTATCGTCAGGAAGTTCACAAAATTCAAAGCCCGAATTTGTTTTACGGTGCATTGAGTTGTTGGCATTGCGCCAACCCCTAAACAAAAATGACCGCATGTGTGGCGTGAAGCGATGTTCGAGCCTCTCTGAGAGATTTCTTGCATGATGTGAACTATATAATTACATATATGTGTATGCATGCATCGTATCTGATACCAAAATCCTCTGGAGTGGTGCGTGTGGCAGTGTATGGCCATTAGTAAGGAGGACTCATGGCCATGGCGCAAGTCAGAGGATAGTAGTATACATTAAGCATGCATAGTAGCATGAGATGTAAGCATAAAAAATGGCATGCATGACGCCGATCTCGAGAACAAAAATAGTAATGAATGTTTCTAAGTACAAAAAAAAGAAAAGGAAGTAAACACAACTTAAGGAATGTAATGTAACATTGTTAAACCTTAAGGATGTTGTATAAAGGTTGAGATAACCTAGTCGAATATAAATGCAAGGGTAATGATAAACCAAAACGAATAATGGCTGAATCTAATATACAATTAGATTGAAATGAAGGGTATGATATAGTCGTATACATACTTGATTATATGTGACCTAATGTAAGGCATTATGTGATCATGTATTGTAGAGACTTGAAGACTTGAACATAAAGTTAATATCTTAGTAGCGAGGCGCTAAAGGCAAGTATTCTAACTCTTGTCTCGATTCAATCGAACAAGTTTTTGAGATTCATGTATCCTTTCGCATGAATTGAGGTATGTTGAAGTTAAAGTCAATTCCTTTGGCTAGACTTGATATATTGATAATCTATAATCATGTATTATCAAATGTTGTTATCTTTTGTCAACTACTTGATATGGTTTTCAAAAGAAAGTGAAATGTTAAACAAATGTTTTGTCGGTAAAAAAGCAGCAGAACGCGTGAGGTTGCCAAATGCTTAAGCGTGCATACGTTTAATGGATGTAGTGTTGATCAACATAAGTATAATAGGTTGATCACCTAGAAGTGCTCGTAAGTGATATCAGACTTCTGGACTTGCTTAGGGTTGTCCTTTTCAATAAAGAATGAATACTCGAGGTCTTTGATAGGAGTGAATGTTTTACTAAATATTGTTGTTATTGTAAAACATTTTGAAAGAAAAGATGAAGTGTTATTTTGAATTATCAATAGTACTTCATAACTATTATTCGATTATTGAAGATATCTGATTTGTATGTTTTAAGCATGTTGTTATTAAATTGTTATACTTCTTTGAGCTAGTTATGCTCACTCTTGCTTGAACCATATGAATGCGGCTAAAATTGAGCGTCCAGAAGGATCGAAAAAGGATAAAGGGAAAAGCTAAAATGATTACTAATTTGTCTTGTAATAGTATAGGTCTATTGTTGTAATATAAGCGATATTATGACAAAAAGAACCTTTGTAATGGGTATAGAACACAGGAAATGTAAATATTACTTTAAATATATAGAAGTTATATTCGTTCTTTGAGACTTTTTTCAATTGAATGAATGTATGAATGATTTATGCTGATATAGCACCATCTTATGCAATTTCATTCTTCTATAAATAGAAGCTCATTCCTTCATTATTTCTTACGAATTCACTGAAACTCTAGAGAGAGAAACTATAGAGAGAGTTCTTCTTCTATAATCTTGAGCGTATTTCTTTAGAGTTTAAGAAAGCTTTGAGCATAGTGCAAGTTTTCTTTGAGTATATCATCGCCCTACCAGTCAAAATACTCTTCTTTTACGGTAAGGGATATTATTTGTTGTACTCATTAGGGGTATTCCTTCTTTCTTATTGGTGAAATTCTTTTTTTATTCCATTCTTTATTATTCTGTTGGAATAACCTGTATACGCGGGATACCCTATACTTGGTGAAATTCTTCTATTATTCTATTATTTATTATTACATTGGAACATCACATGCGTGCGTTTATGCATGACCGGTTCCGTTATTTATTATTCATTGGAACATCATGTATATGCGTTTCGCATGACGACCAGTTCCATTATTTATTATTCTGTTAGAATATCCCTTGCGTGCGTTACGCGTGATGACCGTTCCATTATTTCTTATTCTATTGGAATATCATGTCGGTGCGTTTACGCATGACCTGGTTCCATTATTTATTATTCTGTTGGAATAACCTGTCTGTGTTGTCTATCGCATGCCTGGTGATTTCTTTTGTTATTCCATTCTCTATTATACTCAGTTGGTTAAAGTTTTGACTTCTATACTCCATGAAATTAGTGGAATATCCTTGATATTTTTGCTTCATCCAGTATCTTTTCATGGAAATATTCTTCTGAGCATTCTTGAGTGTTACTCTACAAATAAGTATCATGTTAACAATTTGGACATTATTAGTTCCTGGATAAATTAATTCTTGAACTTGTTTTATTGAATTCTTATATCATTGTCATCATCCTCATGTTTATATTATGTTGAAAGTCATATGTGGCCTGTAGTGCATAGATGGACTTGGTATGATTATGACCAGGGATTATTTGGTGTAATCATGACCGTAATGTTACAAATGATGTGGAAAAAGTCATCATTGACCCGTAGTGCATTGATGGACAGTTGTTGGCATGATCATGACCATTGATGAATACACGAATATCCTTGGCTGTGGTGCATTGATAATTTGTGGTTGTGATACTAATGAATATCCTTAGCCGTAGAGCAGGGATGATGTGGATTATTTATTAAGCCGAGTCTCAGGGATAAAAGTCATGAAAAACCTTTTAAATCATAGAAGATAGTAGATTTTATTCTCTACTTGACTCTTCTAATGGATTGCTTGTTCCGCTGCAGTTAAACTTGATGTTTTTTATATTTTATCAGTTTAACACTGTTGAAGGATAATGATAATTTATTCTGCATTATCATAGTCATAATATTTCTTACTGGGCTAGTTGAGCTCACCCTTTTGCTTTCATTGTTCTCTTCAGGAAATGAGAACGTAGCAGGGACTAATCGGAGAACAGAGTGATGGTCCAGATAATAGCATTAGTAGTCCTCACTATTCTATGAAATAGTGTGATAATAAATGTAATGAGGACCCCATTGAGTTTGTATATTGTCTAGATGATAATATTTGTATTAAAACTCAAAGCATATGTTTAGTCGTATTTTACACAACTGTTGTATAATTAAGTTGTATTTGAATTTTGTACCATGTATTTGGCGACTCAGAATAGGTGATGTATACCGATTTTGGGGGCGTCAAATGAGGTCTGTGATCTAGAACTTGTAGCAGGACCAGATCATGCTTAGGATGTAAGATAATCGTGGTCAAACCACGTTGACCGGCCATGACTGGGCATTTCTGGGTAACCCGGAAACTGCCCAAAAAGGGCCTGACAACATATTCAAGCTCCCAGATCTTTCTTGTGTTGGTTGATTTATGTTTGTTGTTGTATTTAGTCTATAGTTTGATATTTTTACTACATGTTTATGCCTTAAAATCTCCTAAACATCAAATTAATGGAAGTCAGTGGCTGGTCAAAGCAGGCCAGATGATCACAAACTGAGTTTCTGGGTAACCCAGAAAACTCAAGAATGTGATCTCTAACAGGGTTTGACCAGCATGGATCTTGTGATTATGTTGATTTTTTGTTTATGTTTTGTGATGGATATCTTCCTTGACATGTTGGCTAGTCACTGCAACTCTTAGATCAAAAACGATCACAAGATTAACAAGTTTTGGAAGCCCAAAAGTGGTTGGTCGAACTGTTCTTCATTTCTGGGTAACCCAAAAAATGAAGAACAGCTCTGACAGCTACTTTGTGGGCCTAGATCTCTTTGGTTTTATGCTTGTTGGCCATGTTTGTTGTTGGATCGTGTAGTCTGACATTAGTACTACAACCTCTAATCATTAACTTGCCCAGAAACAATAGGATCAGTGTTTAATGCTTGGTCAAAGTAGGTCACCCGAAATTATGCTATGAATGTTCTTGAGGGCTCAAGAACACTTAAGGCGACGCTTTCTGTCGCTAAAGGCTATAGTGACGGATTTAATAATTTTATTTAATTTATTTTCCAAAAATTATTTAAAAATAGAAATTAATTATTAAAAATTTGAAAAATAGTTTTAAAAATTATTTGAAGTTATAAAAATTAACTTTTAATAATTTGACATATTTTTCATAAATATTAATAATTATTTGGATATTATTCATATTTTATTTATTTAATAAATGCATTAAATAAATTGATTAAAAATGATTTTATTATGTTAAAAATCATTTTAAATGATAAAAAGGTATTTAATAATATTTTAAGTTATAAATTTTAACTTTTAATATTTTAAGACAAAATTCATTAATTATTTAATATTAATGCTATTAGATTTAATTAGTAATTATATTAAATAAATTAATTAAAAATGATTTTATAATTAGAAAAATCATTTTAAATGAAAATAAATAGTTTAAAATATTTTAAGTTATAAAATATAACTTTTAATTTTTAAAGGATAATTTCATTAATAATTTAATATCAATGATTATTAATTAATTATTAATAAAATTAAATTTATTTAATAATTATATTAAATAAATAGTTTAAAAATGGTTTTATTAATTTAAAAATCATTTAAAAAGGATATAAATGAATTAAAAATATTATTAAGTTATACTTAATGACTTTTAATATTTTGATAAATAATACATTAATACTTTAATATTAATGATAATTATTTAAAAATAATTTTAAATATTTTTAAAATCATTTAAGGGTAATATTAATACTTTAAAATATTTTAAGTTATTATAAATAACTTTAATATTTTGGTAATGGTTTCATAAATGGTTTAATATTAATTAAATATTAATGATAATAGAATTTTTAATATTTAAATCATTTAATAATGATTCCGATGTTTGAAAATTCATGATAAATTATAATAAATGTTTAAAAAATATTATAAGTCATTTAAAAATAATATGACTGATATAGAAGTTATTTAAATGGATATTGAACTATTGTATAGAGTCTTAGACTCGATAAATACCCGATAAAGTTGTCAGTACACTGACATATTTCAGAAATTGATCTGGACTTAGCTAGGTTGACTTGATAAATGTTTATTTGTGATTCAATAGTGATTAAACTTATATGACAATGTGATTAGGTTATGTGCTTACTGCAAATAACAGTACAATATGATATCATATGTTATTCTAATTGAACGAATAATCTATTTAATAATAGGGCTTGATATAAAAGATAAATCTAAGTTGTGTAAGCAGCAGACAAGGCAAGTATCTAACCCTTTGCATTTACTTTATGCAATGAACATACGTAAGATAATATCTGAACTATTCTTTTCAATTGTTCAAATATTTCAACCTCTGTATGTACTTATGCAATGATTCTGTATAAGTAAGTTATTAAATTATAATCTGTTGTACAAGTTCCTTAATTCTGTTATTTTAGATCAAGAAATATATTCTGTTCGTTAATTTCTAAACTTGGTTATATAAGTGTCCTCACTTGAATAATCATTATATTTTATCACATGTTGATACATACTTATGATTGTCCAAAGATGTACAAGTTGAATTAAAAGTCGTCTAAGCTATTTGATCTGGCTAGACACAAACTTAAAATGGTTGTTGAACAAGATAAGAACTTTATTGTTATCCAACTGAATTGTTTTGGTTTGGATTCTAGACTGGTATGAACATCCCAAATATGGGAAACTTTATGCGCCTAAGGAGAAAATGTTGGACGAAAATATCTTCGTTTAATGTAGTATTGATCAATACAGGGCATAACGGGCTGATCACCCCCTGTGCCCGTAAGTTATGACGGTTTATAGATGAAGTTCTGTTTAACCTTTTTGAAAATAGAAATCCATGTTCATAGTCTGTCAACTGATTCTCATTTATAGTCAATACGTAGTTTTAAAATTTTGAAATCGAAAAGATATATTGTTTATTATTGGATCAACTTACTTCACAACTATTGATTCGTTGTAGAAGTATCGTTCAAAGAAAACATTTAATTCATTCAACTAAATGTTATTGTTGCTATTACTTGTTGAGCACTCAAATGCTCATCCTTGCTTAATTTAAATATTTTCAGCTAAGTGTGAACAACCTGAAGGCTCTGCCAAGAACAAAGGGAAAGGGAATGTCGCTGAATGAATGATAATGCTATCTTTTGTAATAACTAGACTTTATTAGGATAATGATGATATATATTAATTATCATGTAATGTAACGAATGTTTAAAGGTTTCGTACTTGGGATTAAAAACTCTGATAATATGTAAATTATATTTGATAATCTATATTATTGTTATTATTATTAGTATTATTCTGCTCATAGAAATGGTATCGTGAAGCACTGAGTTCGGGTTTCAAGTACCTTAATTTGGGGGCGTCACAGCATGGTATCAGAGCTATAGGGTTAGAAACCTTAGGTGGGATAGACCTTAGGCTATAACCTTAGAATAGAGGGAACCGTTGAAAATATAAACAACTCATATAGAGTTTAAAAAGAGATGAATCGGATAAATTCGTCGTCAAACTAAATAAAAGATAACCTATACAAAATTATTGTTTGTATTTGTATATATTACATGCTAATCATGATAATTTATGTGTGTAGATGTTAGGTGAAAAAGGATTAGGATACCCTCGGATCATAAAGAAGGAGCCAATATAAAAGCCAATAGCTGAAATAAAGGCTCAAAGTGAAAGCAACCTCGATGAGGTGGTTATTGTGGAAAACGTAATACCAGATCCGAAAATGGTGGAATTAACAGATAGTGATTCAGACACTAAAGTTGGAGCTGATCAAGTATCAACTGAAGTGCATAATCTACGGGACCAGGTTTCCTCTTTGGAAAAGTTATGGGAAATAGAAAAACTACTAAATAGCCAACTGCGGAAAGCATTAATAGAAACAATGGAAGAACAAGATAAGCTTAAAATCCAAATTGCCCAAATGGGAGCTAAAAGCAACAAAGCGTGCGCAGCTACGAGCAAGAAGGGGAAAAGAAAGATGAAAGACTGTGATATAGGAGATCCTGATAACAACCAAGGGAAAAATTAATCGAATAGAAAGGTGTGCGAATTGTGACAAGAAACATGAAAGTGTATGCAGGAAAGGGGAATATGTTTGCTACAATTGCGGACAGGGGGGACATTTCTCTCCTCATTGTTCCAATCCAAAGCAATGTATCTGTTTTATTTATGGAATAGGAGGTCATCAGGCAAAAATTTGTCCAAGATCAAGAAAAAGGCGTAATGAATAGGTAGTATAGGTTATGTGGTGTAAGTGTGTTTAATGTAATATTTGTGATATGTATGTCTGTGTGATGTAATATTCTCAACTTTTGTATAAGTTAAGGCTGTAAATCCTGACTTTTGTGGTCACAAAGGGATAGCAATATGGGCTATGGTGCGTAAATTACTACGACTTAATGAAAATGAACTTATGTTTGAGTAATGAAACAAGTTTAATATATTAAACTTATGTGATAAGGTTTAGAATGTAAGTTAAATTTATGATTTTATTTAATCAGATAATGCCGCCAAGACGTTAAACTAGAAATCGAAGGGCAGAAGAATCTGTCAACAACGCTGGGGGACAACAACCAGATCCAATGCTGCACTTTGCAAACATGGTAGCTCAGGC
This sequence comes from Panax quinquefolius, assembly GCA_020205615.1. Lineage (NCBI taxonomy): Eukaryota > Viridiplantae > Streptophyta > Magnoliopsida > Apiales > Araliaceae > Panax > Panax quinquefolius. The sequence goes on along the minus strand of CM035167.1, from coordinate 100,542,083 downwards.
TATGCAACAAGGAATACCAATCGTAGGGAACCAGCCAGACAACCGCTTGGCAAACTTCAAGGACTTCAAGGCTGCAGGACCGCCCGAATTTAGATGTACAATTGACCTTATAGAAGCCCAAACTTGGGTTAAGGAAATTGAAAAGGCGTTCGTTATAGCTAGGGTAGCTGAGGGGCAAAAGACCGCTTTTGCCACCTACATGGTGAAGGGTGAGGCAAATTTTTGGTGGGAAGCTAATCAGACAAGGGCAGGAGAGGGTGTAGTTACTTGGGAAAGGTTTAAAACTCTATTTTTTGAAAAATAAAATTCATCTAGTATGCAGGCTAGGATGGAGGTAAAATTTCTGGAATTAAACAGGAGAATATGACGATGTCAGAATATGCCTCTAAGTTTAATGAGTTGGCTAGGTTTGCTCCGCATCAAGTTGATACAGAGGCTAGGAAAGCTAGAAAGTTTGAGCTAGGATTAAAACCCTGGCTCTACAACAAGGTGGCAGTGTTGTAAATCCCTACATTTGCAACACTCATGGAGAAAACTATTATTGCTGAGGAGGGGAGTGAGGCCATGAGTCTCTACAATAAGGAAAGAAGGAACAAGGGTAAGGTTGAGGGAGCTGGGAAGGTGGAAACAAATAGGGGGAATAGGAGTGAAAAGAGGAAGGGAAACAACTTTGGTGGTATACAGGTGAAGCAGGAGGGTACAAAGAAGAAGCAAGTGGTGCAATGTGGAAACTGTGGGAAGAACCATTTGGGGGAATGTCTGAAAAGAAAATTTGCATGTTTTAAGTGTGGGCGGGAGGGCCATATCTCTCCCAACTGCCCCAATCCTAGAACTATTAATGGGTGTTTTCTGTGCGGATCAAAGGAGCATAAGGTGAAGGACTGTCTGAAAAGGAGGACGGAGGCAGAAAGTGTGAACATGGGGAAAAGCGACGAAACTTTGGTGATCACAGGACCAACATTATCTAGCAAGCCGACAAAATCTACTACAAGGGTCTTCAACATGACAGTCCAAGATTCGGTGGCAGCTGGCAATCACTACAAAAAATGAGGCTTTAGCAACAACCGATTTTCGTTGCTAAAGGTGCCAAATTTCATTGCAAAAGGGTTTTAGCAACGACTTTACTATCGTTGCATCTTTCGTTGCGCAATGAGCGTTGCTAATTGTTCCGCAACGAACGTTTTTTTTCGTTACCAAAAGTAATATATTTTGCAACGAAATTTGGCTTTCGATCCTTTAGCAACAAAATGTATTGTTGCAGAATAATTAAAATTTTGTTGCTAATAACCCCATTTCGTTGCAAAAGCCTACTAATTGGCAACGAAATGAACTCCTTTTTTTTGCAACGACCATACATTTTCGTTGCAATTGACACCATTTTGCAACGACATTTTTCGTTGCAGTAAACTATGAAAATTGTTGCCAAAGCTTGATTTCGTTGCAGAATATAAAATTTTTAGCAATGATTTTCGTTGCTGATTATATTATTTGGCAACGACATTATGTTGAATCAGCAACAAACATGTTTGTTGCTGGTTATTTTTCAATAGCAACGAAAGTCGTCGATTAGCAAAGACATTATATGTTGCCGTTTCTTTATATGTGCAACGAAAGTTGATATGATTTGCAACGATAAAAAATGTTACCTTTTATTTTACTATTAGCAACAATATCCTCTCCATTATTAAGTAAATTTTTCGTTGCCAAATATTATATTTTTAATGTCATTAGCAACGAAAATTTGTTGCTAAATGTATAAAAAATTGCTTCTATATTACAACTTGTTCAATTCTTTGATAACTAATTATATTGTTGCCAAATCAAAATTTGACTTTCTTTTTGTGTACCTGGCTGGCTCAATGTCCCCATAGCAAATAATGACAAAAAAACAAAAAATTAAAATATTATTAACTTAATAAAATCATCCACTACATAATCATTCATTATCTTTACAATTAATCATCTAAATCTACCACAGTTCTTCACTCAAAGTATATATCTACATATATGGAGAGTACACTTCATAATTTCATCCCTTGTCTTCCGTAAACGTAACACGAAAATTTGATACCCAGTATTGTAAGGCAGGTTATAGAAGCAATCTTCCTGCACATATTTAAAAATAATAAGTTAGAAAAATAAAGCAAATAGGTCACCAGAGACACTTAATGCCAAAATCAATACACAAAGACAATAGAGTTGCTACGTGGTACTAATGTACACCGTATTGCTCACAAGCAAAAAAAGACAAATAGACAATCATAATAACTTTTGCTACAAATCCAAATAGAAAAAGAACATTCAATGCGACTATATGATTGCTCTGTTACAAGAAAAAAATTAGAATCTTAATCGGCCATTTCATGAATTAATTTCAATAAGCATAGTGGTAAACATATTTTCTGTTACAAGACTTATAGATTATTATTATATGTTGACCTCAAGTCAGAATTCAGTCACATTCAACAACCACAAGTATCACACAATCTTAAATAACAATGTTTAGATTTCTATATAGAAAGGACAACAATTATAAAAAAGTTGAGGCTATTAGTCAATGAGAAAAAACTAATCTTGAGACGACAAATTTTTATACAGTATATGCCCTAAAGATGCTAGCTATAATCACAGACATCATAGATTTAATTACACATTAATTCGTATTGATTGCTATTATATTATTTATAATCCATGAATAGGTCTATTAACTTAATTAGAAATTAATAAATTATAGACTTTCAGGACAAGATCTAGAAACAAACCAATACCAGATTTATTGTTCACATGAACTATTTAAAATTTTACGCTACCTTGTGACAATATCAGAGTATCCTTTTGCTGTGATAAATACGTGATCTTCAGTCAGGCGCTGGAATATTGCATGCTACAAGAGACAGTTGTCCAAAATTATATTGAAGCATCAATAGCAAAGCCATCACAAACAAAAATGAACAAGCATACCTACTCCACCATGAAAATATATTGAGCATCTGTCTTCATGACCAATTTCTCTAACAAATTCAGGTCACCAAAAATAACATAACCAGAAGATCCACATGTAAAACAGTCTACAATGTCAAGACTTGGCTCCTATTTCATAATACTTTAGAAGCAAGAGAATAGCACTTGGAAAAAAAATTAGTATGTGAAAACCAAAACAAAGTCAAAACATAATATAAAACCTGAAATTGTCTCCGAAAAACCCCTTGCACATCATCATTGTCCCAAGGAACAAAGCTTTTGACTCCGAAAAGTACACTAAAATCCACTACCAAACAACCAAATCAATATCTAAAATACAGACTTCTTCATATACCTAAATATCAATAGATGATCAACATCAACTAAATATCTGAATATGACTGGAAGCCTAAATGTTGATGAATTCAAAATTGTTTTTGAAGAAATGAAAAAATAAGGGTCGTGATTTGGGATGAAGAACATGCAAAAATTGGTATTATACAACCTGTGGCTCACAAGTCAAAGGTGGTAAAAAAAACACTTGACCGAAAGCATTTTGGCAAGGGTAATAATCCTACTACTGATAATAAAACCTTTTATTTGTTCTGTTTCAAAAATATGATATATTTTTTCCTAATTTGGCCATTACAAAATATATTGTATAATCAACCATAGCTTCATTATTTTGCCTAAATTGAAAATTCACAACAGTTGCAAATGAACTCAAATTTTTAACACACTACTCAACATCGATTGTTGGGTGGAATCAGGTATCTGGTTTATTAGGGAAGGAAAACTGGCGGGATTTAGGTCTGAACCTGCAGCTACCTACAACTACTGGATACCACCCAACATAAAAATACAATGGTTTGTTGATTCTCACTTTAGACAAAAAAGTTTTAAAATAGTTCATATTTTGCAATGATAACCTAATTATCAATGACCTCAATTAGGGTTGTCTCATAATCACTAGGAGCCACGAACCCATGTAGATTCATCACGATTTAAGACCATATTGGCAAGCCCACCATCGAGGGACATCCTCAAGGCTTATCTAACACCGTGTAACAATGACCCGGGACCACCAATTGCAATCAGTACCTACACAAAAACATCCGTGCAATATGTCAAAAGACAATCAATAACCAACAAATTCACAGTATGCTTACTACCCCACAGGACAAATGGCCAAACAATAGAATAAATTAGATTTTCTAGGGGAAAGGCCAACAGCTGGATTCATAATATAAAGAAAACCTTTGCTGTAATCCTCCGAAGAGCCAAGACTAATATATTAGCTACTACTATTATTTAGCAAAAAAAAAGACATAATAATATATTAGCTATTACTTCAATATGAAGGGGAAACTATTAATAAGCCAATTGATGGAAAATTAATCACCCATATAAATGTTATCCTCTTTCTTTGTGCCAAGTAGGCGTCTGAGGTTCCCATTGTCACTAACCATCAGGGATATTCTTGCATGTTCCCATAGAACATCCAAGAACCATTACAACGTTTGTTTAAGAAGTTCATGCGGATACTAATAATTACATTTAAAATATAATGACTCATAAGTCAGCTTTGGCTATGAATATGGATCATTCCCCAATATATATATATATATATATATATATATATATATATATATATATCAAGAAGGCCACATCAGATAGAACCAGCATAATTTTTGTAAATTTTTGAAGTTATGAAAACACAAACAAACAAGTGGAGATACCTTAAATCGTATCTAACCATGAATCAAAATAATCCAATAGTTTGAACTTGGGAATTGGACCAGAGGAAGGGGAGGATGATACTACATCAAGAGAGGCATCCCTTACCTCATGGGACCGTGTTGCAAAGTTTTGGCGGATCCAACTGGTTATTTCCTTTAGTAGGTCGTCTAACGAATCATCAAGATCAACAACTAGTGTCGATTTAGATAAATCCGGGAGGGCCTTTTTCACAGGAGCGAAAACCAATTCCTCACCTATCAACCCTGAAGTTGAAGCGTCTGCTTGTGACGTATTAGATATGCAACTAGGCTCCTCTTTCAAGACTGCGGATTTAAGAATCTTTGGATCACTAAACGAGTCCAGAGCATGTCGTCGAGCTCGCTTCTACACATCTGCCGCCTCAAATCTAGGGGTTTCTTATTACGGATTGCAAGATAATTTACATTGAATTGAGCAAAGGACTCCGCAAATCTCCTCATGACTTGCACCGGACCACCACAACTTTTTGTCCATTCAAAAGCTCTTTGTCCAGAATGAAAGCCAATCTTCCCAGCATGTGGTGGCGAGCGTCCACCACTACCCTCTTTGTGCAGATCCCTGACCCGGATACCATTTCTGCTTTCTCTCTAAAAAAAATTTTATTTTAGTTTTCTCTCTAGTATCGTGCGGCTGCTATAGAAGAAATGAGGGGAGGAAGAGAGACTAGGGTTTTGGTGGGGGTGTGGTTTTATGCTGGGGAGATAATAATCCAGTGTGACAAGGTGTTGGTGAAAATTGTGGACTAAATCACATATTGTCCCTAAAGTTTAGGCTTAATATCAATTTACAGCCTAAATTTTATTTTCAATTAAAATCATCTTTAACTTTAAGAGTCAAAACAATTTGCACCACTTGCACTAAAGTTTAAAGTACAAATTGCTTTTAAAGTGGAGTATATAGGAGGGTTTGGAATGTATAAGTTTTTTAAACACTAAATATGGTGGGTTTAGAGAGAGAAAATGGATATGGATTTTTGGAAGAATGGTGGGTTTAGAGAAGAATGGTGGGTTCAGATATGAGAAAAATGAAAGATTTTAGTATTTTTTAATTTGATTATTTTAGTAATTTTAGTATTTGAATTAAATATGTTATGTTTTGAATTTTACTATTTGTATAAAATGATATAAATATGTTATACAACTTATTTTATTTAATTAGTTGTTTTGATTAGTTAACAAAATAATTTGAATTTTAGTATTTTGATTAAATGATGAATTTTAGTTTTTTAATTTGATTTTTTTTTAGTGTTTTAGTATTTTTTTAATTAGTATTTTAGTATTTTTTTTAATTAGTATTTTTAGTATTTGAATTAAATATGTTATGTTTTGAATTTTAGTATTTTGATTAAATGATGTAAATATGTTAGTTTTGATTAGTTAACAAAATAATTTGAATTCTAGTATTTTGGATTAAATGATGTAAATATGTTATGTTTTTTTTTTATTTTGAATTTTAATATTTGTTGTTTTGATTAAATGATATATATATTATTTTATTTAGAATATATTTTATATTTAAGCCTTAATTAATTTATATATTAATTAATTTTAGCAATTATTCCATGTGGCAACCACATCATCAAATATGTACTGTGAAAGAATGAGACACGGAATGAGAGGGAAATGGTAAAAGTAGTGTAAACGCGACAACTAAAAATAAAGAGGGATTTGGAGGGGGGAAATTTATCTCCTTATTAGATGATCGAAGGATGTTATTGGTTTGATCTTTTAATCGACGGCCTTGAAGTGATATTGACTTTTGACTAATCCAACATTTGAATGAACGGTCACGATATGATCAAATGCTCTGGATTATATCTATATTTCTTAATTAAGTATATGATATTGTATAATTTTAATGTGTCTAAATATCTTAGTATTAGATTTATATTATTTGTTCAGTGATTTATTTTTTTTTTTTTAAAATTTCAGCATTGTTCAAAAGTAAATAAGGATAATCAAGATAATAAAGTCATTTATAGTGAAGGGTCAAAATCATTTATTATTCATCATTCGTAGAAGGTATGTATGTATCTATATTATAAAGTCGACCACTTTTTAGACTGTTACTTTTAGTGTTAATAATTAATTTGTGTAACTCTGTCACAAAAAAATGCTCAATAACTCCATCAATAATATTGATATTACTTATCCAAATACTTAAATTATATCATTTAGTTATTCGTAAACATATGATTTGTACCTCTATATAATTCTAAAAATATTTATGTATATATGTATAACAAATATAGTTTATAATTTTAAACTTTAGTTAATGTAATTAAAATGATTAACATGTGCCTTTAATAGAATATATATACTTAACATTTTAAAAATTATTTTATGTTAATTTAATAACTATCTTTAAAATTAGAAATTTTTTGTGAAAATATATCATTGATTCTCTAAGATTGACTTCAAGCAAAGTAATGAAAAATTTTTCCCTAACAAAATAATTGTTACTATGTACATATTGTGAATAAAATTTATTTCATAAATAAAAAAATTCTTCATTACTCCCTCACAAAAAGGCTTATTTTAGAAGAAAACAATTCACTCACAAAATTTCCTTCGCAAGAGACCTAATTTCTTGTAGTGAGCACACATATGCATATACTTAAATAAATAATAAAACAATCAAGTAGAATTCAATTATGACTCAAACAAACATATAAACTTTTGAACAATTTTTAATGAAGTATGTTATTAGTAATATAATTTTAGGAAAAAAAATTAAAAAAAAATTAATAACATTTTTCGGTCCATAAAATTAAAATAAAAGATTATAACAACTTTCATTAAATAATTTTTAAGCCTTTGGACCAACTACCTATCATGCTAAAATTTATGTAACACTAATATTTAAACTACCTAGCATCGTTTCTATGCATGTGAAGATGAGATAATACACTTTTTTGCCACTGTACTAGAAATTGTAATAATAATAATAATAATTACACTTTTATATATAAAATTATTATTTCAAAAATTAAAGATAAATCTAAATTTAAATTTTAGGATATTATAAATTAATTATAACAAATTGAAATATAACTCTTTTATAGAACCAAAAAGTAATATTTTAATATTTATAATTTGTTCCATAAAAAGAGTCATAATTATTGTAATTTAGTTTACTGTGTCAATTTATAACATTTTAAAATTTAAATTATTGTAACTTAATATTTTAATAAATAAAACTAATATTGTAAATTACTTAAAAATTATTATTAAGAATAAATTTCTATTAAAATATTAATTACATTACAATTTTAATTGTAGTATATTATAAATTAAAGAACAAACTCAAACTTGACTCTTTGTGTAGAACATATGAGTATTTGTTTTTGGGGAGAAGGTCCAAAATTGCCCCTGACGTTTACCGCGATGTCTACCGAGTACTCTATACTTTTTTTGTCCAAAAATACCCTTAACGTTACACTTTTTGGGTCATCCGTACCCCTGCGGTTAAAAAAAGACAAACGGGGTTAAAAATTCGCTGACGTGGCAAAAACATGGAGGCTTAAAGGAAGAAGGTTCAAAAATGCCCCTGACACATGTAAATATGTCATTTAATCAAAACAAAAAATAAAAAAATTCAAAATAAAAAAAGCATAACATATTTACATCATTTAATCAAAATACTAAAATTCAAATTATTTTGTTAACTAATTAAAACAACTAATTAAATTATTATTTTTTAAAAAATGTTAATTTTTTGATATTAAAAAACGTTAATATTTTTTAATATTAATAAACGTTAATATTTTATTAATATTTTTGATATTAAAAGCGTTAATATTTTTTAATATTAGTTGATATGTTAAAAAACGTTAATATTTTTTGATGATGTAATTAGTTGAATTTTAAAATATTCAAAAAAATATAACTAATTCAAAATAATTAACGTTATTTAGTAAAATAATATTATTTTGAATAATATTAATTATTTTGAATTAGTTAATTTGCGTTAATTAACTAATTATTTTGAATTAGTTAATTAACGTTATTTAACTAATTAACTAATTAACTATTTTTTAGTTCAGTTTTGGAACAACCCAAATAAAATAAAAATATATTAAATCTCTACACTCACATCATAAAACTTAACAAATCAATCAGGATGAAGAACGTTAATTAATATTTTGAATTAGTTAATTAACATTAATTAACTAATTCAAAATAATTAATATTATTCAAAATAATATTATTTTACTAAATAACGTTAATTATTTTGAATTAGTTATATTTTTGAATATTTTAAAATTCAACTAATTACATCATAAAAAAATATTAACGCTTTTAACACATCAACTAATATTAAAAATATTAACATTTTTTAATATCAAAAATATTAATAAAATATTAATGTTTATTAATATTAAAAATATTAACGCTTTTTTAATATCAAAAAATTAAAGTTTTTTTAAAAAATTAATTCAATTAGTTAACAAAATAATTTAAATTTTAGTATTTTGATTAAATGATGTAAATATGTTATGTTTTTTTAATTTGAATTTTTTATTTTTTGTTTTGATTAAATGACATATTTACATGTGTCAGGGACATTTTTGAACCTTCTCCATTTAAGCCTCCATGTTTACGCTTACGTCGGTGAAATTTTAACCTGTTTGTCTTTTTTTTAAATAGGCACACGGATGACCCAAAAAGTGTAACGTTAAGTGTATTTTTGGACAAAAAAAAGAGTATAGGGTGCTCGGTAGACATCGCGGTAAACGTCAGAGACAATTTTGGACCTTCTCCCTTTGTTTTTGGCATTTGTGCTCTATTCTACAAAAGTGCACCACTATTTTTTTTGTCATGATCAATGTATAAAATTTTAAAGTTTAATGTAGTGTAAAGTTATTTACTTTATTGTTTTTTAAAAGAAATAGTCAATACTGTAAGTTAATTAAAAAATGTTATTAAAAGTAAATTTACTACAGTAAAAAAATTAATGTATTTATATTATAATTTATATTCACCGTAATTAATTCTAAAAAAAATTATTTAGAACAAAATAGCGACCAATTTTATCTCTCACAAAAAACCTTTGAACAATAATATATAGTGAGTAATAATTCCTTCATTAATAGTTTTTTTTCTCGCAAATTTTCATCGTAAATTGGCTCCAAATATTCTTCTACCACTTCAATTAAGCGAAAGAAAAAATATAAATTGTGAAGGATGTTTCTATCACTAATAACTATATTGTCACTAAGTTATTATTTTTAAACGAATATTTTTTAAAAAATAAAAACTTCAACGACTGCTGTTGAGAGTAGAGACTCTCACATCTAATTTGAGAAAAACTATTGAACGCCATTTGAAATGGAGTTTAATTTTTGGATATTTTGTTTGGCGAAAAATCTGAAAGGCAACCAACGCCACTTTAAAAAACATATTTTTAAAAACGAATAATTTGTGTGTAATATCCTTAGTATTAAATGTCATATTTTTATTTTTTATAAATATTTATATAATATCACTAGTCATGTATATAAATATATGCAATTAGATGAGAATTTAAATATGAATAATTTTATCATTTGACATTTTTTTTAAAATTCGCATAAAATCAATCATCACTTTCATTCTCGGAGTGAGGGAGTACTTGTAAGTATATCCTATTTCTATCTAGAAATAGGAAACATTGAGAAGCATAGATATAATAATCAGGTTTGATGAGGTTAGGTTTATTTGGGTCGGAGGCCCGGAACTAACATGCTTGGCAATCGGTTGTCACGAGTATTATTTCAACAACCATAATCTATACTGTTGATTGCAACATTGGATGACACGAATTGAAATGGATTTCCCCCTGCCGCTACAGGCTGTAACGACATGAGAAATTACTCATTTGCCCCTCATTTGTTCATGTGCTACACTGTCTACCGCTACAAGTTTTGATGGTAGTTTAGTTAACTAATAAATTAGAATGTCTCAGTGGTAGCTCAATGGCCCAATAACCCATAGGTCTTAGGTTCGAATCCTAGCTCTGATAATTTTGCTTCATTTATAAATATTTCATCTAAAATTTATAAAATTTAAATATGAATATTTTTATAAATATTTATATGAATATTTAGAGATATATATATTTACTTTAATGTTGAGATTTGTTTAGTATTTTATTTAGTTTGATAAGAAATAATTAGTTTAATAATAATAATAATAATAATAATAATAATAATTATGTTAGATATGATATGATGTAAATATGTTATGATTTTAGTATTTTAATGATGTAATTTGATTTTTTGTTCTTTTGATTAATTAACAAAATAATTTGAATTTTAGTATTTTTTTTTGATTTTAGTATTTTTTAATTTGATTTTTTTAGTATTTTTTAATTAGTATTTTTAGTATTTGATGTAAATATGTAATTAGTATTTTAGTGTCGAGGTCGTTGATTTTTATTATTTTGATATGTTATACAACTATGGTAAAATTTTAGTATTTGAGTAAAATTTTAGTTTTTTATATTTGAATTTTAGTATTTTGATTAAATGATGTAAATATGTTATGATGTAAATATGATGTACATATGTAAATATGATAATATGTTTTGTTATGATGTAAATGATGTAAATATGCTATGATTTTAGTATTTTAATGATGTAATTTGAATTTTGTTCTTTTGATTAATTAACAAAATAATTAGAATTTTAGTATTTTAGTATTTTTTAATTTGATTTTTTTAATTAGTATTTTTAGTATTTGATGTAAATATGTAATTTGTATGTTTAGTATTTTAGTGTCAGGTAACTGACTTTATAATAAAAAATCCTTATAGCTTAGTTGGTTTGAGCATTTGTTTAAGGAGTGTGGGAGGTCTAGAGTTCAATTCTCAAGGAGAGTGTTATTTTATTTTATTTTTTAAAAAGCTCACAGGTCGGGCCAGGCTTTTTTATTATTACTATTATAATTATTGTAGTAATAATAATTATTATTATAATAATAATAATAGTAATAGGAATAATAATAGTAATTATAATAATGATTAATAATAACAATAATAATAATAGTAGTAGTTATAATAATAGTAATAGTAATAATAATTATAATTAATACTAACAATTATAATTATAATTATAATTATAATAATAATAATAATTATTATTATAATAATAACAACAACAACAATAATAACAATAATAATTATTATAATAATAGTAACAATAATAATAATAATAATAATAATAATAATAATAATAATAATAATAGAAATTATAATAATAGTAATAATTATAATTATTATAATAATAAAATAATAATTATAAGATTAGTAATAATTATTCTAATAATAATAAAAATAAAAATTAATAATAATAATAGTAATAATAATAATAATAATAATAATAGTAAATATAATAATAATTATAGTAATAGTAATAGTAATAGTAATAATAATAAAAAATATAGCACATGAAGCATGAAAAAAAACTAAATGATATAAATATTAATCCTTGCAAGATATTAACAGATAAATTGTGTTGCTCCAGCGGTCAAATGACCAAAGTTCTAAATGATAGGTCACAGGTTTGAATATGTTTCGCATTTGGATATAATTTTTAAATACTAAATATGAATATTTTTTCCACAATTCTCCGAATACCGAATATGGTCTTACAAAAATATGCTTATTGAGATTATCATAATTTAAGGCAACATTTTAATGGTCGTTGCAAAAAGTTGTATAAGATATGCAATGAAAATAAAAATTGTTGCCAATGAATGTGGTCCATATTAGGCAACGAAATATAGCAACAAAAAAATTTTCGTTGCCCACGATGAGGTGAAATCAAGTGGTTAGAAATTTTGTAACGAATTTCTAACGAATTTTGTTTTCCAATTTTGTAACGACTTATGAATTTCGTTGCAAAAAGTGAAAGACTGACACAATCTGCAACGAAGGACAAGTTTTGTTGCTAAACATACACTTTTAGCAACGACTTATAAAGTTGTTGCTTGAAAAATCATTGCTAAAGCCCCATTTTTAGCAACAAAAAAACTTTCGTTGCCCACGATGATGGGAAATCAAGTGACCTAAAATTTTGCAACGAATTTCTAACGAAATTTTTTTCCGCCAAAGAATTACCAACGAATTTTTGCAACGACTTATGAATTTCGTTGCAAAAAGTGAAAGCTTGACACAATCTGCAACGAAGGACAATTTTCGTTGCTAAACATATACTTTTAGCAACGACTTATAAAGTCGTTGCCCGAAAAATCGTTCCTAAAGGCCTATTTTTTTGTAGTGAATGGAACTCCAGGTATTTTTCGTATAACTTTTATTTTCTTCTATATGATTTTCCTTTATATAATAAATTGTTTTATAAAGAAATTTTAAAGGAGGAATTTGAGTTCTTTAGAAATCAAATTTCTGTTTAATCAGAAAGACAAGCTTTATGTTAATATTTAAAGAACAATTAGATTAATTATGATCGAGATCTACTAGAAATGACTGGGTATGCTACGTACCTTTATATGTGTAAGTTTTAAAACGGTTATTCCGGGGACGGAATCTTTATAAGGGAGGGTGAATGTAATAACCCGATATTTTCTATATAAATAAAACAGAAATTTTGCTTATAATTTTTTTTATTATTATTTTAAGGATAAGAATTTGTACAAGAAAAGAAGTATATATATTTATATGATAAATAAGAATATATTTATTACATGAATGTTTACAAATAATTTTATTTTAGAATTATTGATTATTATAAATTATATTCTTATAATAATTAATTTTATTATAGAAATATTTTTTTAATTATTTTTCATGAAAATATAATTATATATTATTTAAATAATATATGAAATGATTTTTAAAATAATTATAATTATTATATATATGAATTTTAGCTCGGATTATTAAGTTAAGTTTTTTTAACTTAATTAATAAAGCTGTTTATGCAAGGTAAATCAGATATGGAATCCAAACCCTAATTCTGGTTTTGGAATAAGGAATGATAATAATAATATAATATTAATTATATTTTTAATTTTTAGTACTATAAATATGTACTGTATATATACGGACTGACAATGGTTAGTCAATTATGATGTATCATGACAAACCCTAGTAACCTTAATTTGAAACTGAAACCGGAGTTTATGATTGGTAAGAAATTGTGTTATTTGATTAATGTTGAGTATTATAGAATTTAAGGTTAATTAGGGAAACCCTAATTATTATTTAGGAACCCTAATTATTTGAAACCCTAATTTATAAATTAGAGACCCTAATTATTAAATTAGAAACCCTAATTTTCTAAATAGGGAACCCTAGTAATATTAAGAAACCCTAATTATTTTAAAACCCTAATTTTCTATTGACACCCCTAATTTTAATTAGTGTGGTCTAATTAAAATTTTATTAAACTTTAAGCTTAATTTTTCAAACCCTAAAAATTATTTGGGAAAACTTAAGGTTTAAAATCTATTGATTAAAACCTAGTGCCATGGACAAGAATACCCTTAAAATGTTTTGTTAGTTTACTAAATTACCCTTTTTGGATTTATTTTTAATAGGTTTCTTGCAAATCTTTCCATATCTTGTCAAGTCATCACTCTAGATTATAGCACATGCTCTATATATCATCCAAACTTATCTCTTTTGACACCTTGCAAGTTAGATTCATTGCATCTAAGAATTATAAATAGGTTAGGAGAGAGAAAAGTGCACATATTTGCTCATTTGTACTCATACACTTCACCAAGACCATCTCTCTCTAAACCCACCAATTTCCAGTGCTAGACCAGTCCCCAAATCAAGCCCCATGAATTCCATAACCAAATCAGTGGCCAAGAATCAAAGATTGCTCACAGAAGGTATAAACCCTAAAATGAAATCTGACTTTTGATCCTATGTTAGATGTTAGTTTTTTTGTGTTAAATTTGTTGTATGTAATGTATAATGTTGATCTGGGTTGCTAGATGTTAGATCCATAACATCTAGAGGCTCGGATTTGGTGATTTTAAAAATCTGGAAATTTTCTTTTATGTCGACTGACAACCATATATAGAATACGTAGATCTCTGGGTCATTAATGATTTTTATGTTTTTAATGTTTGAACATGTAATGTGCTATGAGGTCTGTGATCTAGAACTTGTAGTAGGACCAGATCATGCTTAGGATGTTAGATAATTGTGGTCAAACCACGTTGACCGGCCATGACTGGGCATTTCTGGGTAACCCAGAAACTGCCCAGAAAGCACCTAAGAACATATTCAAGCTCCCAGATCTTTCTTGTGTTGGTTGATTTATGTTTTTTGTTGTATCTAGTCTATAGTTTGATATTTTTACTACATGTTTATGAAAGTAGTATGCACACAAGCCAATCATGTTTGATGATAAAGCATATACTTTGTAACAATCTTATTCATTTATTAATAAAAAGTATTAATTTATTAAAGGCTTTTAATTATCTACATGATGCTGTTTTATAACATGTGATAAACCCATAGTTTTAAGCAATGCTTTTAGAATAATGATGATGATCATTCTAATGAGATCTAAATTCTTAGAAAGCTTAAAACTAAAATAGTTCCCAATCATTGGATTACTAAATTGGGGATTAGTGAATCCGGATAGATTGGTACATACGTTGCTTGCTCATTGGATGAGGATGATTGATCTCATGATCATTTGTGTGGAGACACTAAAGCAAGTATGTAGGTGCTTATTAGAGAATAAGTTCTTCGAACGCATTGGCTCGCTAAGGAATACCTAATGGAGTTTTACTTTTCGTCAATAGGAATTTCAGTAGTGATAGTAGTACAAGTGATCCTTGGACTTGAGATCATCATAGTATCTTGTGTATGATGAGTTATACTTTGACTTATTCCTTAAGACCCTTAGGGTATATCAAAGGGTATGCTGGGTATAATAAGTTGTACATGGAGATAATGTATGATCAATAAAGAATCTACCACTTCTAATAAAAGAAGAGAAATGTCCTATGTGATTCGATAAATGACAACCCAAAGAGTCCTTGGTTAAGGCGTAATGAAATTAGAAAGGAGTTTCTAATTTGCATTATTTGAGTTGTGCATTTAAGAGTCGAAATACATATAATTAAATAAAATAAGACTTGTGAAGAATTCCATGTCTTATATTTAATTGGGACATTGTATGGTGGAAGGATTGAATGCATTCAGACGGTAACTATTTACTCAAAGGTTCTTTAATGATTAATGTTGAAATCTATATTATCCGGAATGTCGTTGATCGCTAGGGAGGCTTATCCCTATTGTAGAATAAATATTATTTATTTAAATAAATTAATTGTTTAATTTATTTATTTAAATAAGATTAGAATTGTTCTAATTGATTTATTCACAATAGGTTTAATATGGAGAACCTAAAGGGTCACACCATAAAAGGAAGAATAATTATTTAAGAAGTTAATGGCATAATCGTAATAATATGTGAAGTATATTTAATTTAATCTATGGTGACAGTAATAAATTAAATAGCTTAATATTTATTATTTAATATTTTAGAAATATTAAATATAAATTAATAAGAGGAGTCTTATTAATATTATTACAATTATTACTATTATTTTAATTTCTAAAAGAGTTTAGGAATTAATTTAATATAAGTACTCTCATTTATTCCTAATTAGATTAGGAAGGAAAATTAGTTAAAGGAGTTTAATTAATTATCCCTAATAAGATTAGGGAGCTCAATTAATTAAAAGAATTTAAATAATTAAATAAAACCCAATTCCTTAATTGTTAAGGTGGGTTGCCCACATCTATAAATAAGAGGAGTCTTATTATGGGTGATGTGGTTATTGACTTTTACAACGACATAATTCCAATTTGTTGGAGAGTACCCTTTTCTATAGAGATAGAAAACTAGGGTTTGAGCCAAATACACCATCTTCTTGAATTCTTTATTTTTCCTTGGTGGATCACCTCTAAAGGCCAAACGCTTGGGTGGCTAACGTTGATCAAAGGAAGGAACCAAACCCGGTGGATTCAAGTTGAATGCGAAAAGGATTGGAGGTGAACTTGTACCTGAGGAAGCTCGGATCTTCAAGGGTATGTTTGTTCTTCATATCTTTTCGTTTAATTAATAATTGTGCATAAAGGGTGATCCGGGTATATGGCTTATAAATTTTTTTTTAAACTCTGATTTTACACGTTTCCGCACTTTTTATGCAATTTGATTGCGTTCATGAATATTACAAACCTAACAGTGGCATCAGAGCCAAACCTTTATGCGAATTATTAATTGTTTTAATTTAATATCTATATTGATATGTGTTTAGAACAATTTAATTGGGCATAATTTTTTTTTTATCGAAATCTTGGGTGATCCGCGTGGCGGCTGGTTTTTCAAAAAATAGAATCACGTGGGTCATGGTACGGCAGCAACTTAAGTATAAAGTTACAGGAGTTCACAGTTTATTTATTTTTTTTATTCCCACTATACTGTCATTCATGATTCGGTAATCATGATGATTTTTGTAAAACTTGAATCTCCTGTATAATATATAATGAGTCGACAAAGATGCTAATGAGTTTTATAAAAAAAAAAAAAAAAAAAAAAAAATTTACAAGACGCTTTTTTCATGTTAATGAGGATATCTTAAAAGTGATTCATGTTAAAAGGAAACTTAGGAGATTCATGGTCATGGATTTGCTTTATATATATATATATATATATATATATATATATATATATATATATATATATATATATAATTTAGTTTTTCAAAGAATTCTTGTAATGGTTTAAATAATTCTATGGAGTTCACGTTTTTTAAAATGTGCTATTATTAGGTTATTATATTATATATATAATAGTTATATATATATATATATATTATTCTTAATTATTTTATAATTAAAATAAAATGTTTATTTTAATTTTAAAATAAAAAGTTTATTTTAATTTAAAAATAATATGTTTATTTTAATTTTAAAATTAAATTTCATGCTAACTAATTAGAGTTGGAATTGGATTTCAAGATAACTAATTAGAGTTGAAATTGGATTCTATTTTCCTTAAATAAAGGAGTTTATTTAAATATGAAATAAGATTTTATATTATTCAAAATAAAAGAGTTTATTTGTGAATAGGAAAGAGAATCCATGTTTCCTTAAATAAAGGAGTTTATTTAAATATGAAATAAGATTTCATATTATTCAAAATAAAAGGAGTTTATTTGTGAATAGGAAAGAAAATCATGTTCCCTTAAATAAAGGAGTTATTATTATTTTTTTTTTATATGGAATTGGATTCCATAATTAATTAAAATAAAGGAGTTTATTTTAATTAAAAATTTTGATTAAAATAAAATAGTTTATTTTATTCAAAATTGGATAAATTAAAATAAAATAGTTTTATTTTGATTTAAATTTGGATTTAAATAAAGGAGTTTATTTTTATTCAAAATAGATTTTATACTAACTAAATTTGCCCATTAAATGATATCAATATATATATTGAATGTTTATTATTCATAAGATGAATGTTATTTATTGATGACGCATATGGTGATGTGTATGATAATAAATGGAATTGATTATGGACAATTGACCAATATGGTTGGATTTTATTTTAGTTGGATGCATGAATGTATGGGTTTTATTAAATGGGAATTCACAGTACTCGCCTTCTCTAATTTTTTTTAATGTAAATTCTATCTCTCTCCTATGTACTTCCCTCGATCACGATCAAGGTTTCTATTTATTTTAAATAGTTTTGTAATATGAATAGTTAGAATTAATTTTTGAAAAATTGGAGATCAAGGAGCAAGGAGCGCTTGAAGACCCGTTTGTAATGGAGCCAGGTTTAAATGTAATAGTTATATTTAAATATTATTTCTTGCACCCCTAGGTTTGACCTTTTGGTTCACTTGGTGACTCTAGTGAACCAAACTAGAATAAAAGTCCATAATCAATCCGAAAGTAGAATATAGTATTCTATATGCATGCTTATACTATATATATTATATATTATGCAAACATGCTTCGCATGTTCATTAATACGACGGCGTATTTATATATATATGTAATGCCGCTTAAACAAGATGAGACAAATTAATAACAAACCCCTCAATTTTTATATTAAGTCCTAAGCGTTCAAAGATATTTGGAATATCGAACGTCGCTTTCTAGCATGATAAAATTAATAGAGTATTAAATATTTAATATTAGTTTGTTGTGTCACCACAAGGCAAGTATTAAGTATTTAAGATGTTAATTTATCACATTTAATGCTTATAAAGAAAATTGAACAATATTGTTTTGTTGTGTCACCACAAGGATGATATTTTTCTTTTTTGAATATATGGAGTGCTAGGTCGGACTTAACTTGGATAATTTTGATTCGGATGTGCCACCACTTGATCAAAATAATCTAAGAGGCAAAAGAAAAGGAGTTGCATAGTTGATGTAATTGACAAAAGTTGTCTACCTATTTATTTATATATAGTTTGTTGTGTCACCACAAGGCTATATACATTTGAAATGGGATCCTTATTCTCACTAGCAAATCTTTAATTAGATTTTCCGAACTATATAAGTGAGGGTAATA
Source organism: Panax quinquefolius (assembly GCA_020205615.1). Lineage (NCBI taxonomy): Eukaryota > Viridiplantae > Streptophyta > Magnoliopsida > Apiales > Araliaceae > Panax > Panax quinquefolius. The sequence goes on along the minus strand of CM035167.1, from coordinate 100,522,780 downwards.
TAGTTTGAAGAAAATAGTGGGAGATACCAATTTAAAACAAGACCTAAATTATTTTGGTAATTAATAAAAGAATGTATGTTAACTTTTAATATTTAAAGGATAATTTCATTAATAATTTAATATTAATGATTATTAATTTATTATTAATAAAATTAAATTTATTTAATATTTATATTAAATAAATAGTTTAAAAATGGTTTTATTAATTTAAAAATCATTTTAAAAGGATATAAATGAATTAAAAATATTATTAAGTTATACTTAATGACTTTTAATATTTTGATAAATAATACATTAATACTTAAATATTAATGATAATTATTTAAAAATAATTTTAAATATTTTAAAAATCATTTAAGGGTAATATTAATACTTTAAAAATATTTTAAGTTATTATAAATAACTTTAATATTTTAGCAAAGTGGTTTCATAAATGGTTTAATATTAATTAAATATTAATGATAATAGAATTGTTTAATATTTAAATCATTTAATAATGATTCAGATGTTTGAAAATTCATGATAAATTATAATAAATATTTAAAAATTATTATAAGTCATTTAAAAATAATATGACTGATATATAAGTTATTTAAATGGATATTGAACTATTGTATAGAGTCTTAGATTCGATAAATACCCGATAAAGTTGTCAGTACACTGACATATTTCAGAAATTGATCTAGACTTAGCTAGGTTGACTTGATAAATGTTTATTTGTGATTCAATGGTGGTTAAACTTATATGACAATGTGATTAGGTTATGTGCTGACTGTAAATAGCAGTACAATATGATATCATATGTTATTCTAATTTAATAATAGGGCTTGATAAAAAAGATAAATCTAAGTTGTGTAAGCAGCAGACAAGGCAAGTATCTAACCCTTTGCATTTACTTTATGTAATGAGCATACGTAAGATAATATCTGAACTATTCTTTTCAATTATTTAAATATTTCAACCTTTGTATGTACTTATGCAATGATTCTATATAAATAAGTTATTAAATTATAATCTGTTGTACAAGTTCCTTTATTCTGTTATTTTAGATCAAGAAATATATTATGTTTGTTAATTTCTAAACTTGGTTATACAAGTGTCCTCACTTGAATAATCATTATATTTTATCACATGTTGATACATACTTATCGGTGTCCAGTATGTACAAGTTGAATTAAAAGTCGTCTAAGCTATTTGATCTGGCTAGACGCAAACTTAAAATGGTTGTTGAACAAGATAAGAACTTTATTATTATCCAACTGAATTGTTTTGGTTCGGATTCTAGACTGGTATGAACATCCCAAATATGGAAAACTTTATGCTCCTAAGGCGGAAATGCTGGATGAAAATATCTTCGTTTAATGTAGTATTGATCAATACAGGGCATAATGGGCTGATAACCCCCCGTGCCCGTAAGTTATGACGGTTTACAGATGAAGTTCTGTTTAACCTTTTTAAAAATAAAAAACTATGTTCATAGTCTGTCAACTGATCCTCATTTACAGTCAATACGTAGTTTCAAAAATTTGAAATCGAAAAGATATATTGTTTATTATTGGATCAACTTACTTCACAACTGTTGATTCTTTGTAGAAGTATCGTTCAAAGAAAACATTTAATTTATTCAACTAAATGTTATTGTTGCTATTACTTGCTGAGCACTCAAATGCTCATCCTTGCTTAATTTAAATGTTTTCAGCTAAGTGTGAACAACCTGAAGGCTCTGCCAAGAATAAAGGGAAAGGGAAGGTTGCTGAATGAATGATAATGCTATCTTTTGTAATAACTAAACTTTATTAGGATAATGATGATATATATTAATTATCATGTAATGTAACGAATGTTTAAAGGTTTCGTACTTGGGATTGAAAACTCTGATAATATGTAAATTATCTCTGATAATCTATATTATTGTTATTATTATTAGTATTATTCCGCTCATAGAAATGGTATCGTGAAGCAATTGAGTTCGGGTTTCAAGCACACGAATTTGGGGCGCCACAACATGGTATCGAGCTATAGGTTAGAAACCTTAGGTGGGCTAGACCTTAGGCTATAACCTTAGAACAAATGGAAACGTTGAAAATATAAACAACTCATATAGAGTTTAAAAAGAGATGAATCGAATAAATTCGTCGTCAAACCAAATAAAAGATAACATATACAAAATTATTATTTGTATGTGTATATATTACACGCTAATCAGGATAATTTATGTGTGTAGATGTCAGGTGAAAAAGGATTAGGATACCCTCGGATTGTAAAGAAGGAGCCAATATCAAAGCCAATAGCTGAAATAAAGGCTCAAAGTGAAAGCAAACTTGATGAGGTGGTTATTGCGGAAAATGTAATACTTGATCCAGAAATGGTGGAATTAACAGATAGTGATTCAGACACTGAAGTTGGAGCTGATCAAGCATCAACCGAAGTACAGAATCTACGGGACCAGGTTTCCTCTTTGGAAAAGTTATGGGAAATAGAAAAACTACTAAATATCCAACTGCGGAAAGCATTAATAGAAACAATGGAAGAACAAGATAAGCTTAAAATCCAAATTGACCAAATGGGAGCTAAAAGCAACAAAGCGTGCGCAGCTACGAGCAAGAAGTGGAAAAGAAAGATGAAAGACCGTGATATAGGAAATCCTGATAACAACCAAGGAAAAATTAATCGAATAGAAAGGTGTGCGAATTGTGACAAGAAACATGAAGGTGTATGCAGGAAAGGGGAATATGTTTGCTACAATTACGGACAAGAAGGACATTTCTCTCCTCATTGTCCTAATCTAAAGTAATGTGTCTGTTTTATTTGTGGAATATGAGGTCATCAGGCAAAAATTTGTCCAAGATCAAGAAAAAGGCGTAATGAATAAGTAGTATAGGTTCTGTGGTGTAGGTGTGTTTAATGTAATATTTGTGATATGTATGTCTGTGTAATGTAATATTCTCAACTTTTGTATAAGTTAAGGCTGTAAATCCTGACTTTTGTGGTCACAAAGGGATAACAATATGGGCTATGGTGTGTAAATTACTACGACTTAATGAAAACGAACTTATGTTTGAGTAATAAAACAAGTTTAATATATTAAACTTATGTGATAAGGTTTAGAATGTAAGTTAAATTTATGATTTTATTTATTCAGATAATGCCGCCAAGACATCAAACTAGAAATCGAAGGGCAGAAGAATCTGTCAACAACGCTGGGGGACAACAACCATATCCAATGCAGTACTTAGCAAACATGGTAGCTCACGCTATGCAACAAGGAATACCAGTCATAGGGAACCAGCCAGACAACCGCTTGGCAAACTTCAAGGACTTCAAGGCTGCAGAACCGCCCGAATTTAGATGTACAATTGACCCTATAGAAGCCCAAACTTGGGTTAAGGAAATCGAAAAGGCGTTCGTTATAGCTAGGGTAGTTGAGGGGCAAAAGAACGCTTTTGCCACCTACATGATGAAGGGTGAGGCAAATTTTTGGTGGGAAGCGAATCAGACGAGGGCAGGAGAGGGTGTAGTTACTTGGGAAAGGTTTAAAACTCTATTTTTCGAAAATTATTTTTTATCTAGTATGCAGGCTAGGATGGAGGTAAAATTTCTGGAATTAAAACAGGAGAATATGACGGTGTCAGAATACGCCGCTAAGTTTAATGAGTTGGCTAGGTTTACTCCATATCAAGTTGATACGGAGGCTAGGAAAGCTAGAAGGTTTGAGCTAGGATTAAAACCTTGGCTCTACAACAAGGTGGCAGTGTTGCAAATCCCTACATTTGCAACACTCATGGAGAAAGCTATTATTGCTGAGGAGGGGTGTGAGGTCATAAGTCTCTACAACAAGGAAAGAAGGAACAAGGGTAAGGTTGAGGGAGCTAGGAAGGTGGAAACAAACAGGGGGAATAGGAGTGAAAAGAGAAAGGGAAACAACTTTGGGGGTATGCAGGTGAAGCAGGAGGGTACAAAGAAGAAGCAAGTGGTGCAATGTGGAAACTGTGGGAAGAACCATATGGGGGAATGTCTGAAAGGAAAATTTGCATGTTCTAAGTGTGGGCAGGAGGGTCATATCTCTCCCAACTACCCTAATCCTAGAACTATTAATGGGTATTTTCTATGCGGATCAAAGGATCATAAGGTGAAGGACTGTCCGAAAAGGAGGACGGAGGCAGAAAGTGTGAACATGGGGAAAAGCGGCGGAACTTTGTTGATCACAGGACCAACATCATCTAGCAAGTTGACAAAATCTACTGCAAGGGTCTTCAACATGACAGTCCAGGATTCGGTGGCAGCTGGCAATTAGCAACAACCGATTTTCATTGCTAAAGGTGCCAAATTTCATTGCAAAAGGGTTTTGGCAACGACTTTACTGTCGTTGCGTCTTTCGTTGCGCAATGAGCGTTGCTAATTATTCCGCAACGAACGTATTTTTTTCGTTGCCAAAAGTAATATATTTTGCAAAGAAATTTGGCTTTAGTACAGAGACATCGATCCTTTAGCAACAAAATGTATTGTTGCAGAATAATTAAAATTTTGTTGTTAACAGCCCCATTTTATTGCAAAAGCCTGCTAATTGGCAACGAAATGAACTCTTTTTTTTTTGCAACAACCATACATTTTCGTTACAATTGACACCATTTTGCAATGACATTTTTCATTGCAGTAAACTATGAAAATTATTGCCTAATCTTGATTTCGTTGCAGAATGTAAATTTTTTAGCAAAGATTTTCGTTACTGATTATATTATTTGGCAACGACATTATGCTGAATCAGCAACAAAAATGTTTCTTGCTGGTTATTTTTCAATAGCAACGAAAGTCGCCGATTAGCAACGACATTATATGTTGTCGTTTCTTTATATGTGCAACGAAAGTTGATATGATTTACAACGATAAAAAATGTTGCCTTTTATTTTACTATTAGCAACAATATCCTCTCCGTTATTAAGTTAATTTTTCGCTGCCAAATATTATATTTTTAATGTCATTAGCAACGAAAATTTGTTGCTAAATGTATAAAAAATTGTTGCTATATTAAAACTTGTTCAATTCTTTGGTAACTAATTATATTGTTGCCAAATCAAAATTTTACTTTTTTTGTGTACCTGGCTGGCTCAATGTCCCCATAGCAAATAATGACAAAAATACAAAAAACTAAAATATTATTAACTTAATAAAATCATCCACTACATAATCATACATTATCTTTACAATTAACCATCTAAAGCTACCACAGTTCTTCAATCAAAGTATATATCTATATATATAGAGAGTACACTTCATAATTTCGTCCCTTGTCTTCCATAAACGTAACACAAAAATTTGATACCCAGTATTGTAAGGCAGGTCGTAGAAGCAATCTTCCTGCACATATTTAAAAATAATAATAAGTCAGAAAAATGAAGCAAATAGGTCACCAGAGGCACTTAATGCCAAAATCAATACACAAAGACAATAGAGTTACTACGTGGTACTAATGTACACCGTATTGCTCACAAGCAAAAAAAGACAAATAGACAATCACAATATCTTTTGCTACAAATCCAAATAGAAAAAGAACATTCAATGCGACTATATGATTGCTCTGTTACAAGAAAAAATTGGAATCTTAATTGGCCATTTCATGAATTAATTTCAATAAGCATAGTGGTAAACATATTTTCTGTTACAAGACTTATAGATTATTATAATATGTTGACCTCAAGTCAGAATTCAGTCACATTCAACAACCACAAGCATCACACAATCTTAAATACCATCACACAATCTTAAATAACAATGTTTAGATTTCTATATAGAAAGGACAACAATTATAAAAAAGTTGAGGCTATTAGTCAATGAGAAAAAACTAATCTTGAGACGACAAATTTTCATACAGTATATGCCCTAAAGATGCTAGCTATAATCACAGACATCATAGATTTAATTACACATGAATTCGTATTGATTGCTATTATATTATTTATAATCCATGAATAAGTCTATTAACTTAATTAGAAAATAATAAATAATAGACTTTCAGGACAAGATCAAGAAACAAACCAATACCAGCTTTATTTTTCACATGAACTGTTTAAACTTTTACGCTACCTTGTGACAATATCAGAGTATCCTTTTGCTGTGATAAATATGTGATCTTCAGTCAGGCACTGGAATATTGCATGCTACAAGACACAGTTGTCCAAAATTATATTGAAGCATCAGTAGCAAAGCCATCACAAACAAAAATGAACAAGCATACCTACTCCACCATGAAAATATATCGAGCATCTGTCTTCATGACCAATTTCTCTAACAAATTTAGGTCACCAAAAATAGCATAACCAGAAGATCCACATGTAAAACAGTCTACAATGTCAAGACTTGGCTCCTATTTCATAATACTTTAGAAGCAAGAGAATAGCACGTGGAAAATAAATTAGTATGTGAAAACCAAAACAAAGTCAAAACATAATATAAAACCTGAAATTGACTCCGAAAAACCCCTTGCCCATCATCATTTTCCCAAGGAACAAAGCTTTTGACTTCCAAAAGTACACTAAAATTCACTACCAAACAACCAAATCAATATCTAAAATACAGACTTCTTCATATACCTAAATATCAATAGATGATTAACATCAACTAAATATTTGAATATGATAGGAAGCCTAAATGTTGATGAATTCAAAATTGTTTTTAAAGAAATAAAAAAATAAGGGCCGTGATTTGGGATGAAGAACATGAAAAAATATGCATCATACAACCTGTGGCTCACAAGTCAAAGGTAGTAAAAAAACACATGACCGAAAGCATTTTGGCTGATAATAAAACCTTTTATTTGTTCTGTTTCAGAAATATAATATATTTTTTCCTAATTTGGCCATTACAAAATATACTGTATAATCAACCATAGCTTCATTATTTTTCCAAAATTGAAAATTCACAACAGTTGCAAATGAACTCAAATTTTTAACACACTACTCAACATCGATTGTTGGGTGGAATCAGGTATCTGATTTATTAGGGAAGGAAAACTGGCGGGATTTAGGTTCAAACCTGGAGCTACCTACAACTACTGGATACCACCCAACATAAAAATACATTGGTTTGTCGATTCTCACTTTAGACAAAAAGGTTTTAAAATAGTTCAGATTTCGCGATGATAACCTAATTATCAATAACCTCAATTAGGGTTGTCTCATAATCACTAGGAGCCACGAACCCATGTAGATTCATCGCGCTTTAAACCACACATGACAAGCCCACCATCGAGAGACATCCTCATGCGATTCGACACCAAGTAATGACCCAGGACCACCAATTGCAATCGGTACCTACACAAAGAAATCCGTGCAATATGTCAAAAGACAATTAATAACCAACAAATTCACAGTATGCTTACTACCCCACAGGACAAATGGCCAAACAATAGAATAAATCAGATTTTCTCGGGGAAAGGCCAACAGTTGGATTCATAATATAAAGAAAACCTTTGCTGTAATCCTCCGAAGAGCCAAGACTAATATATTAGCTACTACTATTATTTAGCAAAAAAAAGACATAATAATATATTAGCTATTACTTCAATATGAAGGGGATACTATCAATAAGCCAATTGATGGAAAATTAATCACCCATATAAATGTTATCCTCTTTCTTTGTGCCAAGTAGACGTCTGAGGTTCCCATTGTCACTAACCATCAGGGACATTCTTGCATGTTCCCATAGAACATGCAAGAACCATTACAACATTTGTTTAAGAAGTTCATGCAGATACTAATAATTACTTTTAAAATGAGCGACCACATGGCCAGATAATGACTCATAAGTCAGCTTTGGCTATGAATATGGATCATTCCCCAATATATATATATATATATATATATATATATATATATATATATATCAGGAAGGCCACATCAGATAGAACCAGCATAATTTTTGTAAATTTTTAAAGTTATGAAAACACAAACAAACAAGTGGAGATACCTTAAATCGTATCTAACCATGAATCAAAGTCATCCAATAGTTTGAACTTGGGAATTGGACCAGAGGAAGGGGAGGATGATACTACATCAAGAGAGGCATTCCTTACCTCATGGGACCGTGTTGCAAAGTTTTGGCAGATCCAACTGGATGTTTCGTTTAGTAGGTCGTCTAACGAATCATCAAGATCAACAACTAGTGCCGATTTAGATACATCCGAGGGGGGGGGGCTTTTTCACAAGAGCGAAAACTAATTCCTCACCTATCAACCCTGAAGTTGAAGCGTATGCTTGTGACGTATTAGATATGCAACTAGGCTCCTCTTTCAAGACTGCAGATTTAAGAATCTTTGGATCACTAAATGAGTCCAGGAGCATGTCGAGCTCTGCTTCTGCATCTGCTGCCTCAAATCTAGGGGGTTTCTTATTCTAGATTGCAGCACAATTTACATTGAATTGAGGAAAGGACTCCAGCAAATCTCCTCGCACCGGACCACAACAACTTTCTGTCCATTCAAAAGCTCTTTGTCCAGAATGGAAGCCAATCTTCCCAGCATGTGGTGGCGAGCGTCCACCACTACCCTCTTTGCGCAGATCCCTGACCCAGAGACCAGTTTTGTTTTCTCTCTAAAAATTTTTTTATTTTAGTTTTCTCTCTAGTATCGTGCGGCTGCTATAGAAGAAATGAGGGGAGGAAGAGAGATTATGGTTTTGGTGGGGTATGGTTTTATGCTGGGGAGATAATAATCCAGTATGACAAGATGTTGGTGAAAATTATGGACTAAATCACATATTGTCCCTAAAGTTTAGGCTTAATATCAATTTACAGCCTAAATTTTATTTTCAATTAAAAACATCTTAAACTTTAAGAGTCAAATCAATTTGCACCACTTGCACTAAAGTTTAAAGTATAAATCGCTTTTAAAGTGGAGTATATAGGAGGGTTTGGAATGTATAAGTTTTTTAAACACTAAATATGGTGGGTTTAGAGAGAGAAAATGGATATGGATTTTTGGAAGAATGGTGGGTTTAGAGAAGAATGGTGGGTTCAGATATGAGAAAATGAAAGATTTTAGTATTTTTTTTAATTTGATTTTTTTAGTATTTTAGTATTTTTTTAATTAGTATTTTAGTATTTTTTTAATTAGTATTTTTAGTATTTGAATTAAATATATTATGTTTTAAATTTTACTATTTTGATAAAATGATGTAAATATGTTATACAACTTATTTTATTTAATTAGTTATTTTGATTAGTTAACAAAATAATTTGAATTTTAGTATTTTGATTAAATGATGAATTTTAGTATTTTTTAATTTGATTTTTTTAGTATTTTATTATTTTTTAATTAGTATTTTTAGTATTTGAATTAAATATGTTATGTTTTGAATTTTAGTATTTTGATTAAATGATGTAAACATGTTATACATTTTATTTTATTTAATTAGTTGTTTTGATTAGTTAACAAAATAATTTGAATTCTAGTATTTTGGATTAAATAATGTAAATATGTTATTCTTTTTTTATTTTGAATTTTAATATTTGTTGTTTTGATTAAATGATATATATTATTTTATTTAGAATATATTTTATATTTAACCCTTAATTAATTTATATATTAATTAATTTTAGCAATTGTTCCATGTGACAGCCACGTCATCAAATATGTACTGTGAAAGAATGAGACACAAAATGAGAGGGAAATGGTAAAAGTAGTGTAAACGCGGAAACTAAAAATAAGGAGGGATTTGGAGGGGGGAAATTTATCTCCTTATTAGATGATCGAATGATGTTATTGGTTTGATCTTTTAATTGACGACCTTGAAGTGATATTGACTTTTGACTAATCCAACATTTGAATGAACGGCCACGATATGATCAAATTCTTTGGATTATATCTATATTCCTTAATTAAGTATATGATATTGTATAATTTTAATGTGTCTAAATATCTTAGTAATAGATTTATATTATTTGTTCAGTGATTTATTTATTTTTTTAAAAAATTTCAGCATTGTTCAGAAGTAAATAAGGATAATCAAGATAATAAAGTCATTTAAAGTGAAGGGTCAAAATCATTTATTATTCATCATTCGTAGAAGGTATGTATGTATCTATATTATAAAGTCAACCACTTTTTAGAACTGTTACTTTTAGTGTTAATAATTAATTTGTGTAACTCTGTCCACAAAAAAATGCTCAATAACTCCATCAATAATATTGATATTTCTTATCCAAATACTTAAATTATATCATTTAGTTATTCGTAAACGTATGATTTGTATCTCTATATAATTCTAAAAATATTTATGTATATATGTATACCAAATATAGTTTATAATTTTAAACTTTAGTTAATGTAATTAAAATGATTAACATGTGCCTTTAATAGAATATATATACTTAACATTTAAAAATTATTTTATATTAATTTAATATCTATCTTTAAAATTAGAAATATTTTTGTGAAAATATATCATTGATTCTCTAAGATTGACTTCAAGCAAAGTAATGAAGAATTTTTCCCTAACAAAATAATTGTTACTAATTACATATTGTGAATAAAATTTATTTCATAAATAAAAAATTTCTTCATTAGTCCCTCACAAAAAATTCTTATTTTAGAAGAAAACAATTCACTCACAAAATTTCCTTCGCAAGAGCCCCAATTTCTTGTAGTGAGCACACATATGCATATACTTAAATAAATAATAAAACAATCAAGTAGAATTCAATTATGACTCAAACAAACATATAAACTTTTGAACAATTTTTAATGAAGTATGTTATTAGTAATATAATTTTAGGAAAAAATATTAATAACATTTTATCGGTCCATAAAATTAAAACAAAAGATTATAACAACTTTCATTAAATAATTTTTAAGCCATTGGACCAACTACCTATCATGCTAAAATTTATGTAACACTAATATTTAAACCACCTAGCATCGTTTCTATGCATGTGAAGATGAGATAATACACTTTTTGGCCACTGTAGTAGAAATTTTAATAATAATAATAATTACACTTTTATATGTAAAATTATTATTTCAAAAATTAAAGATAAATCTAAATTTAAATTTTAGGATATTATAAATTAATTATAACAAATTGAAATATAACTCTTTTGTAGAACCAAAAAGTAATATTTTAATATTTATAATTTGTTCCATAAAAAGAGTCATAATTATTATAATTTTGTTTATTGTCAATTTATAACATTTTAAAATTTAAATTATTGTAACTTAAAATTTTAATAAATATAATTTTAATTGTTTACATTACAATTTTAATTGTAGTATATTATAAATTAAAGAACAAACTCAAACTTGACTCTTTGTGTAGAACATATGAGTATTTGTTTTTGGCATTTGTGCTCTATTCTACAAAAGTGCACCACTATTTTTTTTGTTATGATCAATGTATAAAATTTTAAAGTTTAATGTAGTGCAAAGTTATTTACTTTATAGTTTGTTAAAAGAAATAGTCAATACTGTAAGTTAATTAAAAATGTTATTAAAAGTAAATTTACTACAATAAAAAAATTAATGTATTTATATTACAATTTATATTCACCATAATTAATTCTAAAAAATTATTTAGAACAAAATAGCGACCAATTTTATCTCTCACAAAAAACTTTTAAACAATAATATATAGTGAGTAATAATTCCTTCATTAATAGTTTTTTTACTCGCAAATTTTCATCGTAAATTGGCTCCAAATATTCTTCTACCACTTCAATTTAGCGAAAGAAAAAATATAAATTGTGAAGGATGTTTCTATCACTAATAACTATATTGTCAATAAGTTATTATTTTTAAACGAATATTTTTTAAAAAATAAAAACTTCAACGACTGTCGTTGGGAGTAGAGGCTTTCACATCTAATTTGGGAAAAACTATTGAACGCCATTTGAAATGGCATTGAATTTTTGGATATTTTATTTGGTTAAAAATCTAAAAGGCAACGAACGCCACTTTAAAAAACATTTTTTTAAAAACGAATAATTTGTGTGTAATATCCTTAGTATTAAATGTCATATTTTTATTTTTTATAAATATTTATATAATATCACTAGTCATGTATAGAAATATATGCAATTAGATGAGAATTTAAATATGAATAATTTTATCATTTGACATTTTTTTTAAAATTCGCATAAAATCAATTATCACTTTCATTCTCGGAGTGAGGGAGTACTTGTAAGTATATTTTATTTCTAATCTAGAAATAGGAAACATTGGGAAGCATAGATATAATAATCAGGTTTGATGAGGTTAGGTTTATTTGGGTCGGAGGCCTAGAACTAACATGCTTGGCAATCGGTTGTCACGAGTACTATTTCAACAACCATAATCTATACCGTTGATCGCAACATTAGATGACACAAATTGAAATGGATTTCCCCCTACCGCTACAGGCTGTAACGACATGAGAAATTACTCATTTGCCCATCATTTTCTCATGTGCTACACTGTCTACCGCTACAAGTTTTGGCGGAAGTTTAGTTAACTAATAAATTAGAATGGCTCAGTGGTAGCTTAATGGCCCAATAACCCATAGGTCTTAGGTTTTAATCCTGGCTCTGATAATTTTGCTTTTTATATTATATTTTTTGTGTATTAGATAAATTATATTACCATATATATATATATATATATATATATTTATAAATTTATCTCTAAATATTCATATAAATATTTATAAACAAATATTTATTTATAAATTTATAAATATTTCATCTAAAATTTATAAAATTTAGATATGAATATTTTTATAAATATTTATATGAATATTTAAAGATATATATATTTACTTTAATGTTGAGATTTGTTTAGTATTTTATTTAGTTTGATAAGAAATAATTAGTTTAATAATAATAATAATGGTAATAATAATAATAATAATAATAATAATAATAATAATAATAATAATAATAATAATAATAATAATAATAATAATAATAATAAATATGTTATGATATGATGTAAATATGTTATGATTTTAGTATTTTAATGATGTAATTTGAATTTTTGTTCTTTTGATTAATTAACAAAATAATTTGAATTTTAGTATTTTTTTTGGAATCTAGTATTTTTTAATTTGTTTTTTTAGTATTTTTTTAATTAGTATTTTTAGTATTTGATGTAAATATGTAATTAGTATTTTTAGTGTCGTGTAAGTGACTTTTTAGTATTTTGATATGTTATACAACTATGGTAAATATTTAGTATTTTGATATGTTATACAACTATGGTAAAATTTTAGTATTTGAGTAAAATTTTAGTATTTTAGTATTTGAATTTTAGTATTTTGATTAAATGATGTAAATATGTTATGATGTAAATATTATGTAAATGATGTAAATATGTAAATATGATAATATGTTGTGTTATGATGTAAATATGTTATGATTTTAGTATTTTAATGATGTAATTTGAATTTTTGTTCTTTTGATTAATTAACAAAATAAATTGAATTTTAGTATTTTTTTAATTTGATTTTTTAATTAGTATTTTTAGTATTTGATGTAAATATGTAATTAGTATTTTTAGTATTTTAGTGTCGGGTAACTGACTTTATAATAAAAAAATTCTTATAGCTTAATTGGTTTGAGCATTTGTTTAAGGAGAGTGGGAACTCTAGAATTCAATTCTCAAGGAGAGCATTATTTTATTTTATTTTTTAAAAAGCCCACGGGTCGGGCCAGGCTTTTTTATTAGGGACAATTACATTTTCTATTACATTTTTAAAAATAATTACAATAATAGTGCACTCATAAAATAATTATAAAAATATTACATTTCCTATATTTATTTATAAAAATAATACATTGGTCCCAAACCAAGGGCTCAGAGTCATGATTTACGTAGAGAGAGAGAGATCACCAAAATAGATTTGATGGGTTTTAATTTCTACTCTCATCTAATCCCTTTTATTCTCAACAACCAATATTGTTACTTTTTTTCTTTTTCTTATTCTTGTTTACTTTCACTATCCTCTCTTTCTCCATTCTCATCTTATATCTTTATCGAAGGATCTGTCTTTTCCCGGAGGTTTCTTTAGATCACTGTCTCACTGGTTAGCAGCAAAAGTGCAGTGCTAAAGGTAGAAGAGCTTGATTTGGCAATTTTTGGTCAAGTAGAAAATTGAAACTTTCATATCCAAACTTCTGTAGTACACCACCAATAGATCTAAAGTCATCTCTGTCCTCACCATTTGCACCCCATGGAATTAAGCAACGAGAGCAATGGGCCATGTTAAAAGCTTTAGATGGATACGGTAGCTTTATAGTTCCAAGCACGCCAATGACTGCCGGTACTCCTCTTTCCAAAGCAAATTGAACTTGTGCTTCATGCGAGTCTCTAGGTGCAAATGACATGGCTAAGACATTTTTTTTGAACATGTATGCTCCCCAATTTGCAACCTAAGCATAGCCACACACCATATGCAACAATAATCAACAACACAAAACAAAAACACAATCCAATTGGTTGCCGTATTCAGTTTTGTTAAGTTACTAATTTTTTTTAATGTGATATAATTAGTAGCCAAACCTTCATGAAATTGGTTGCCAAACTTTTAGACCAAGGTAACAAATTCATACTGCAAGGGTTGAGGTAGATTTGGTTACCTTGGTATAAAGTTTTGGTTACCTTGGTATAATTGTTTTGTTACCTTGGTACGAAGGTTTGGTTATCAATATTACATTACACATCACTCTCTTATCTCTCTCTTTCTTATGCAGTGTTCTATTTTTTATTTACCAACATGAAATTGGTTGCCAAACTTTTAGACCAAGGTAACAAGTTCATACTGCAGGTGTGGATGTAGATTTGGTTACCTTGGTATAAAGGTTTGGTTACATTAGTATAAATATTTGGTTACCTTGGTACGAATGTTTGTTTATCACTTATCAATATTACATTACACATCACTCTTTTATCTCTCTCTCTTTCCTATGCAGTGTTCTATTTTTTATTGGTTACCTTGGTATAAACGTGGACATGATTGTAGTAGAGAAATGAGGTCGGAGCAGAGAAGGTTCAAGAGTAAGACGAAGAGAGAGAAAATGATAATGGTGAATCGGTTGAGGACGAAGAAAATCATCTATGAAGTTTCCTTTTTGTTCTTCGTTAGTTTCGTAAATTTGAGACGTGATTTTTGAATTTTTTGGTTATTTGGTAACTGCCAAATTTATTTTTGAATTTTTTGGTTATTTGGTAACTGCCAAATTTAGTGGAGTAGTTTTCTCCTTGAATTAAGGAATTTATATTTTTGTTGGATTGGATACAATGACTTGTTTTGCACTATTGTTGATATTATTATACATTATTACACTGTTAATATAATTATTTAGTTGATGCACTTTTATTGTAATTTCTTTCTATTTGTTGTATACTTATGTAAATGACCCTTTTATTATTAGACTTATTATAATTATTATTATAATTATAATTATTATTATAATAATAATTATTATTATAATTATTATAGTAATGATAATAACAATAATAATTATTATAATAATAGTAATGTAATAATAAAAAATAATAATAATAGAAATTATAATAATAGTAATAATAATAATTGTTATAATAATAAAATAATAATTATAAGATTTGTAATAATTATTCTAATAATAATAATAATAATAATAATAATAATAATAATTAATAATAATAGTAATAATAATAATAATAGTAATAATAATAATAGTAAATATAATAATAATTATAATAATAATAATAGTAATAGTAATAGTAATAATAATAAAAAATATAGCACATGAAGCATGAAAAAAACTAAATGATATAAATATTAATCCTTGCAAGATATTAACAGATAACTTGTGTTGCTCCAGCGGTCAAATGACCAAAGTTCTAAATGATAGGTCACAGGTTTGAATATGTTTCGCATTTGGATATAATTTTTAAATACTAAATATGAATATTTTTTCACAATTCTCCGAATACCGAATATGGTCTTACAAAAACATGCTTATTGAGATTATCTTAATTTAAGGCAACATTTTAATAGTCATTGCAAAAAGTTGTATAAGATATGCAACGAAAATAAAAATTGTTGCCAAAGAATGTGGTCCATATTAGGCAACGAAATATAGCAACAAAAAAATTTTCGTTGCCCACGATGAGGAGAAATCAAGTGGATAGAAATTTTGCAACGAATTTCTAACGAATTTTGTTTCCAAATTTTGTAACGACTTATGAATTTCGTTGCAAAAAGTGAAAGACTGACACAATCTGCAACGAAGGACAAGTTTCGTTGCTAAACATACACTTTTAGCAACGACTTATAAAGTTGTTGCTTGAAAAATCGTTGCTAAAGCCCCATTTTTAGCAACAAAAAAACTTTCGTTGCCCACGATGACGGGAAATCAAGTGGCCTAAAATTTTGCAACGAATTTCTAACGAAATTTTTTCTCGCCAATGAATTAGCAATGAAATTTTGCAACGACTTATGAATTTCGTTGAAAAAAGTGAAAGCTTGACACAATCTACAACGAAGGACAACTTTCGTTGCTAAACATATACTTTTAGCAACGACTTATAAAGTCGTTGCCCGAAAAATCGTTGCTAATGCCCATTTTTTTGTAGTGAATGGAACTCCAGGTATATTTCGTATAACTTTTATTTTCTTCTATATAATTTTCCTTTATATAATAAATTATTTTATAAAGAAATTTTGAAGGAGGAATTTGAGTTCTTTAGAAATCAAATTTCTGTTTAATCAGAAAGACAAGCTTTATGTGAATAGTTATAGAACAGTTCGATCAATTATGATCGAGATCTACTAGAAATGACTGGGTATGCTACGTACCCTTTTATGTGTAAGTTTTAAAACGGTGATTCCAGGGACGGAATCTTTATAAGGGAGGGTGAATGTAATAACCCGATATTTTCTATATAAATAAAACAGAAATTTTGCGTATATTTTTTTTTTTATTATTTTAAGGATGAGGATTTGTACAAGATAAGAAGTATATGTATTTATGTGATAAATAAAAGTATATTTATTACATGAATGTTTACAAATAATTTTATTTTAGAATTATTGATTATTATAAATTATATTCTTATAATAATTAATTTTATAATAGAAATGTTTTTATTAATTATTTTACATAAAAATATAATTATATACTATTTAAATAATATATGAAATAATTTTTAGAATAATTATAATTATTATTTATATGAATTTTAGCTCGGATTATTAAGTTAAGTATTTTAACTGAATTAATAAAGCTGTTTATGCAAGGTAAATCAGATATGGAATCCAAACCCTAATTCTGGTTTTGGAATAAGGAATGATAATAATAATATAATATTAATTATATTTTTAATTTTTAGTACTATAAATATGTACTGTATATATACGGACTGACAATGGTTGGTCAATTATGGTGTATCATGACAAACCCTAGTAACCCTAATTTAAAACTCATACTGAAGTTTATGATTGGTAAGAAATTGTGTTATTTGATTAATGTTGAGTATTATAGAATTTAAGGTTAATTAGGGAAACCCTAATTATTATTTAGGAACCCTAACTATTTGAAACCCTAATTTATAAATTAGAGACTCTAATTATTAAATTAGAAACCCTAATTTGCTAAATAGGGAACCCTAGTAATATTAAAAAACCCTAATTATTTTAAAACCCTAATTTTCTATTGAAACCCCTAATTTTAATTAGTGTGGTCTAATTAAAATTTTATTAAACTTTAAGCTTAATTTTTCAAACCCTAGAAATTATTAGGGAAACCTTAAGGTTTAAAATCTATTGATTAAAACCTAGATTTAAGTGTCATGGACAAGAATACCCTTAAAATGTTTTGTTAGTTTACTAAAATTAATACACTTTTTGGATTTATTTTTAATAGGTTTCTTGTAAATCTTTCCATATCTTGTCAAGTCATCACTCTAGATTATAGCACATGCTCTATATATCATCCAAGCTTATCTCTTTTGACACCTTGCGTGTTAGATTCATTGCATATAAGAATTATAAATAGGTTAAGAGAGAGAAAAGTGCACATATTTGCTCATTTGTGCTCATACACTTCACCAAGACCATCTCTCTCTAAACCCACGAATTTCCAGTGCTAGACCAGTCCCCAAATCAAGCCCCACGAATTCCATAACCAAATCAGTGGCCAAGAATCAAAGATTGCTCACAGAAGGTATAAACCCTAAAATGAAATCTGACTTTTGATCCTATGTTAGATGTTAGTTTTTGTGTGTTAAATATGTTGTATATATTGTATAATGATGATCTGGGTTGCTAGATGTTAGATCCATAACATCTATAGGCTCGGATTTGTTGATTTTAAAAATCTGGAAATTTTCTTTTATGTCGACTGACAACCATATGTCAGGCCCTGTAGATCTCTGGTTGTTAATGATTTTTGTGTTGTTAATGTTTGAACATGTAATGTGCTATGAGGTCTGTGATCTAGAACTTGTAGCAGGACCAGATCATGCTTAGGATGTTAGATAATCATGGTCAAACCACGTTGACCGGCCATGACTGGGCATTTCTGGGTAACCCAGAAACTGCCTAGAAAGGGCCTGACAACATATTCACGCTCCTGGATCTTTCTTGTGTTGGTTAATTTATGTTTGTTGTTGTATCTAGTCTATAGTTTGATATTTTTACTACATGTTTATGCCTTAAAATCTCCTAAACATCAAATTAATGGAAGTCAGTGGCTGGTCAAAGCAAGCCAGATGATCACGAACTGAGTTTCTGGGTAACCCAGAAAACTCAAGAACGTGATCTCTGACAGGGTTTGACCAGCATGGATCTTGTGATTATGTTGATATTTTGTTTATGTTTTGTGATGGATATCTTCCTTGACATGTTGGCTAGTCACTGCAACTCTTAGATCACAAAACGATCACAAGATTAACAAGTTATGGAAGCCCAAAAGTGGTTGGTCGAACTGTTCTTCATTTCTAGGTAACCCATCAAATGAAGAACAGCTCCGACAGCTACTTTGTGGGCCTAGATCTCTCTGGTTTTATACTTGTTGGCCATGTTTGTTGTTGGATCGTGTAGTCTAACATTAGTACTACAACCTCTAATCATTAGTTTGCCCACAAACAATAGGATCAGTGTTTAATGCTTGGTCAAAGTAGGTCACCCAAAACTGTGCTATGAATGTTCTTGAGGGCTCAAGAACACCTAAGGCGACGCTTTCTGTCGCTAAAGACTATAGCGACGGATTTAATAATTTTATTTAATTTATTTTCCAAAAACATTTAAAAATAGAAATTAATTATTAAAATTCCAAAAATAGTTTTAAAAATTATTTTAAGTTATAAAATTAACTTTTAATAATTTGACATATTTTTCATAAATATTAATAATTATTTGGATATTATTCATATTTTATTTATTTAATAAATGCATTAAATAAATTGATTAAAAATTATTTTATTATGTTAAAAATCATTTGAAATGATAAAAGGTATTTAATAATATTTTAAGTTATAAAATATAACTTTTAATATTTTAAGACAAAATTCATTAATTATTTAATATTAATGCTATTAGATTTAATTAGTAAT